>CAMXCT020000411.1:15000-254599 GCA_947184155.2 Cladocopium goreaui
TTTCATCTGTCCATATTGTCGGAAGTTTGACTTCTAAACTTCCTTCGATTATGCTTGGGTTGTGATTGCTTTCTCCCCGGTTGAATACGATTGATTCTATCCCATTGTATTCTCATTATATCCCCGGTCTATGGCATAGAATTCATTGATTTTGCTGCCTTGTCCATCTGTTGTTTCATGGTTTTCATCTCATTGCCAATCTTAGATACCCTGCAAAAAGTTAATTTTTTAGCTGATGAACGTAGATATCCCTATTCCTCTGGGTAAATTATAATATTTCATTAACCTGAATATTGCGGCCATTTGGGGATGTTTCCCCTTACTAGCCATCATTTCCAGTGAGGGAGAACAGTGAGGTCGTGATCAAATTTACCCTTTTAAATTGGTTTTAAGCCAATGAAAACTATAGATATATCACCTATAAAAACCATAGTTATTGGCCTATAAACCATATAGTGAAATTTGACTTATTGGCACCAATGCACCGGCTTGGCTGGCGAACTGGGGATTAGTTTCTACCCATCCAGCTTGGTTCACTGGGAATTTCAGGATCCTAAAATGGAGGTACTGTACCATTTTTCAGGCCATATTTTCTAGGGATATCCCCTTACATAGGCCTCAAAAATAGGCCTTATATATGGAATCGGTACCTCCAATTTTTTCGGTTCCTGAAATGGCCATTGATATTAGAGATATCAGAGATATGGACCATATAATAGTATATAATAGTTATTTAAGATATGAGTTCCATTGACATCCAGCTTGGTTGGGGATGATCTCCCCATCTTCCCTGGTACAATTTTTTTTTGGGCTCCGCACTGCTGGATCTGAATCCATCAGGGGTTGGGGCCTCGGAGCTGGAAACGCACTTGGCATTTCTCGTGGACTTGGCATACCCTCCGGTGGAAAATCAAAGATAGCAATGGAAAATGTGGGAAAATCAATGAAATTTCACGATAAATGGAGATTTGATTGGGCAAATCATCTGATAAATGGTGGATCTTCCAGCCGCGTTTGATTACCAGAGGGAGTACACTGAGTACACCATTTTCGGACACACCCGTATCCAAGGAATTTGTTCATCGGAAGGTTGGACTTTTCGTATTGATGTGTACGATACATAGTCTTCTTCTCAACGTCGATACAAACACAATCCACCATTTTCCCCCACAATACAACAGCCAAATACCCACAAATTTACAGTCGTTTTCTTCAATCTCGTAGATGTTGGTCGTGTATAAGTCAGCATATTTCAGCAGAGGTTCCAAGCTTTGTTCGATAAAAAACAGCAACGAATAAGATAGTCAAAATAGTAATATAATGTAATATACCCTGTGGTTATGACTAACATAGCCATGGTATAGCTGGCCCATAGCAATAGATGGTTTGCCGTTCTTAAAAATGGTGGATCTTTCCATGGCAATGTTAACTAACCAGAGGGTAGTTTATCATTGCTTCTATCGCATTATCCATTCCCAGAATTGGATGAAAAAAATCTCTGGACGTAATGACTTTCACCGGCGGCTTTCCGGCGGCTTTTTCCCCAAGAAACCGATCCATTGAAGCATCCCCAATTTTTTGTTTGTGGTTTTAGAAAAACCATATACAGTAAAAAACAAAATGTATAGAATAATATCTAAAACAGATTCAATGGGAATTATCATATAAGACCATATTTTGTGGGTGGCACTCCCTGAAATTTAGGCCTTATATATGGTAGGTACCTCCAATAAATCGTTACCTGAAATGGCCACTGATCTGTAGGAAGACAATGATTTCTACGTCCAGATAATGATAATGATTTGTTGAGATTGTGTCCATGTGGTCATGATTCACCATCTAATCAATTCAAACTATATAATAATATCCATCATAGTCAATACATGTGTATATATATACATACCAATTTAGAATATATATATATATATATATGAATCCAAATATTGATTAGAATATTTGTGGACACTTTGATTCGATATATTGTCATAAACAATCCAAACGCTATAGTCCATATATCAAAGGCCCTTTCAGGAACCTAAATTGGAGGTATCTACCATATATAAGGCCTAAACTTCAGGTCTTAATTTCAGGGAATATCCTCACAAAATATGGCGTGAAACATGCTACTAACGTACCTCCATCTTTTGGATCCTGAAATTTCCATAGTCCATACATATATATATATATGAATATTCCCACAATCCATTTATATTTATATATATATATATATATTAATCCACATATTGATTAGAATATATGAATCCACATATTGATTAGAATATTTGTGGACACTATGATTCCATATACATAAACAATCCAAACGCTGTCCACAACCAATTTAGCGATGGTTGACCAATACGATCCTCCACGATCCGACTCCAAGTCACCGTGAAGCGTATGGCCTTTTCGGGTTTTCGGGGGAGCGACCAAGGAATACAAAACATGGTGATTTAAGATAGGATTATGATTATTCAATGATTATTCATCTTTAAATCATCTTTAATCATCTATTCAAGATATGATTATCCTATTTGAATCTATTTGACATGAATTTTGGGATAATTCGAGATGAAAACAAAGATGATTTCATATGACTTGTTTACAAACGCGGTGGCTTGATATGAAGTAATTTTGTCGAAATCACCTTCAGGGGGAGTTTAGGTGTAACGATTCCACACAGGGCATCCAAGCGATCCAAGGTCCATCGGGTACGAGTGGCACTAGCGGTCTAGCTGTCTAGCGGTCTAGCGCCAGCACTTTGGCAAACTCTGCAGTTGTGATCGGTGCATGATTCTTGGACTATGGGAATTTCAGGATCCAACAGATGGAGGTACGTAAACGTACCATTTTTCAAGCCATTTTTTGTGAGGATATTCCCTTTGATTCTTGGGTCTTGTTGACCAACCAAAATCTGCAGCGCTAATTATTACAGTAAAGTTCAAAAAGGACCACCGGGAGGATACAGCAGATGGGGAATACATGGATTTGAAGCAGCAACAATCTCAAAGATGCGTTTGTTATTGAATTTGAACAAGACATCATCTAACAATTGATGGTCAATCCCATCTGTTCATTCAATCATCTTGCCAATATAACTGCAGTTCACGCATTTCAATGGATAGTAGCAAAGGCAAAAAAAACATTAACTACTCAAACTGAAACATCCTTACCCATAGGATCCATGTATGCTATATATATATATGGTAACATTTACCATCAATATACCCCAAATGTTAGCATATATACCATACATGGATCCTATGGGTTATGCATTCGAAACGAACCAAATGCGATAGTGGCAACCATTGGTGAATCTCACGTAACTGTCATGGCTGACTCCGGATTTCACCACTGATTCACCCCGAATGACTCACGGCCATTTTGGAGTCGAGCCATTTTTGGATCATGAATTTTGCCAATCTTAAGTACTCTGCAAACACACATATTTGTATCTGCTTAGGCTAATATGTACCCATTTGTTTGCAACAAATTGTACTAAACTATGCAACTATCCACCTGCTTGCTTTCTCCAATTGAAGTAAGCTATATCCCATGATTTTTTTGGGGTTAAGCTTCATTTGAGCCACTTACACTTGCACAATTCCTCATTCAGTGTTTTTGTTTCAGTTGTATCAGATATAGCCCCTCATTGCTTGTTGGTTAATTCCACCATTTTGATCATTGAAGTCCTAATCCAGTTGGTTTTCCCAGTTATCCCATGATATATAGGTTATTCCGTTGCTGGTAAAATCCCATAATTTTGTATGATTTTCTGATACACAACTCCGTTGTGTCTTCTACTGCTCTCGAGCAGATCTTCTCCAGGAAAAAGCCAGGAACTGCCAGGAGAAAGACCAAGCTCTGCCAGATGGAGAGCTTGTGAGGTCAGGTTTTTGGGAACGCCATTGGTGGAAAGGAGTGCTTGAGAAGTAGGTTCTGTAGCCGTCGACACTGCCTTCACATTGCCAATCTTAGATACCCTGGATTTTTTTTGCTGGTGAACGTAGATATTCCCATAGATATTCCCATTAATACCAAAAGACTAAAGGATTAAAGTATCCATGTAAGATTGACCTAGTTCATAATCCATCTGTCAGAAGAGAAGTTGAAAGACTTAAAATTACATGCGAAGTAAGGCAGAGGCAGCAAGTTCAGATCTAGTTGAAGCAGGAAAGGTTCTTGCGCGCTCAGAAGGACAGATATTACCCTGCATTGGTGTAAAGGCATTTTTGATGGTAAAACCACATAATTGTGTGAGTTCACTCATTCAGTTAGTTTCATTGCTATGATTGGTTATTATACGTGTGTGAATTCTGGTTGATTCTGTCCCATCATATCCCCATTCTACCCCGTTAATCTACCCCTCTTGCTGCGCAGTTGTCACCCAGTTTCCCCGTTTCGCCCTTCACCCATTGATACCTTCATTTATGCAATCATTATCATATACAGTCATTTGCTATCATCCATTGATTAATTCCTTAGGTTGATTATCCATATACTATCATATACTGTACTATCTAATTCCGTAGATTGATTATCCATATAATTACTATCCTTCATTATACTATTATCCTTCTATTATGGTTAAATCACCTCATGTATCACCATAATATAATGGATGATATTATATAAATTCTGATTAACAACCTATAATCCTGGTTTATATTAATCCATTATACTATGGTTTAATAAGGTGTTTAATCCTCATCCATTGTTAAAAAATGAAGATATTACCCATATGTTAGATGATAATCCATTTTATCATCATCCATTATATTTCATTATATTATCCATATATTATCATTCATTAATTCCTTATATTGGTGAAGTACCCTCTGGTAAACTAACAGTTTGCTATTGAACATGGCCATTGATTTCGTGGATTTACCCATTGAACATGGTGATTTTTCCCATCAGTTGTTTGTAAACGTTTACCAGATGGTAAATCCCAATTGTCATCCCATGAAATTCACCATTGTTAACCATTAAATCACCATTTTCCTAAGTTGTTTAAATAGTGAAATACCATAGTTTACCATGGTGAAATTTATGGTTGTCTACCATAGTTTTCCATAGGTTTTCCATAGTTGTTTACCATAGTTAATTCCTCCATTTTTTCATCATGAAATCACCTCTCCAATTACAGCAGGCGCCTTGGTCCCACGGGTGCGGCTGCGCTCTTCATAGGACCTGGCAAGCAGGGCCGTCAGCGGGTGGGGGAAATCGATGGATGAAAACAGCGTTTAGAGTAGCCGGCCTGGTAAACGTTAACAGAAAACTATGGGAAATCACAATTTTTACTAGGATAACTAAGGAAAATTATCATTTTTACTAGAATAACTATGGAAAATCACCATTTTTAATGGGTAAATCCACAATGAATGGCCATTTTCCATAGCTTTTTGTATGTTTACCAGAGTGTAGTCCCCCAAAAAAGGTGCTGCCAGGATGGTATAGATGATGCTTTGATATGGCATATATATGGCATATGTTTTCCCCACAATTTGCAGGTTTCTAATTTTCCTGGCCAGCCATAGAAAAACGTGTGATCACTGCTTTGAACCAAGATCTGCCACTTTGTGATTCTGTGAGTTTCTAATTTTCTATCTTTTTCGGGGCTTATGATAATGGGGCATGGGTCTGTAGCAACCACAGAGAAAGATGGTTAGTGATGGAAATTATCCCCCAAAAAAAACGTGTTTCTGATCAGGGGATCATAGAAATATGCCCAGGTGATGGTCCAGCTAAAAGCGGTCTACCAACCCCCCAAAAAAGACACAGAAAAGTCAAATCCAATCGTAAAATAATGGTAAACTACTAGATTCAGTCTCTTTGGGGGCTACCGAACACCCATACAAATAGACACTCACACACCAATAAATAGCTGTTTAAACAGCAAAGTCTTGATTCAAACAAACGAAACATGGTTCACGTAGATAAGTCAGTTGCTTGACACCTGACCGAACTGATGGGTTTGAGGATACTGAATCAACGTACATCAACTTATCCAGGGACCCACAGTGCAGGTATGAACGGGATTTTGTTGAGTTGCTTAGGGGTCAAAGCTGCCATGGTCTTGTCAAAACTCAAAAAACATTGGACACATCAGCTAAAAGAAGAGAAGGAGCAGCTCACAGCAAGGGTGTGCCATGGTAGCTGTCAGGATGTCAGGCATCACCAAGGAAATAACCTCCATAAGTTGGGATATCAATATCTCGGTAGTGCAATTTCAAAAGGCTCTGGATGGCTTAGGCCTTTTGGTGCAAGGACACCTTGGGCTGTTACAGACGGGCTCATCTCGGGACACGTGGGGTGAGCATCTTCAATACTTGGGCAAGGGACCTAGTTAAATGATTGTGAATTGTAAACAGCCTATGAGCCACTATAAAAAGCCAAAAATCCTCAAATAATATCAAATATCTATCTGGTTGGTGGTATACCTACCCTCTGAAAAAAATATTAGTCAGTCAGTTGGGACTATTATTCCCAAAATATATATATATATATATAGAAAAACATGTTCCAAACCACCAATCAGCATTCCAGGGGGATGCCCGCACATCCCTTGATGTGTCATCGTTGACCGTTGGTTCAATGGGGGCCAACTATCCCTGAAAATTGACCAAACCTTGGGATTTCAGAAGAAAAAGCCGGCGATAAATGCTTTCTAGTTGCTTAGTAAGCAACTTCTCCCCGTTGACTTTCTGTTATATCCCATTCTATACTCATTCTGGTTTGCTTTCAAACTAATTTTACCGGCTCCAACCCCCGTTTCTAGCAATTTACACCCCATTTACAGCCCTATTTATACTTTGTCCTTGCTCAACTCTTAACCGTTCAAATTTTTGGTTTCTATTCCTTCATATTCCTTCCATTCCCAGAAGATTTAAGATATTCCCAAAGATAGATCCCCATTGCGCCTCCTGTCATGTAGCTTCCTGGGAAAGCCGAGCACAGAAATCCCAGGAAATGGCTTTCCTACGCCATGGTAGCCATGGATTTAGAAAATTTAGACGATTTCTAAGCAGATTCATTTGGGGGTAGCAAGGGTTTATGACGATTAGAACTATAGTTAGATGGGCTTGTACCCTAACAAACATAACTAGAAAACACCGCCTTTTTTCGGTGATATCCCCAGAACTGGGGACTCTACCAGTAGGCAGTGGGGGTAAGTAACTGGATAAATCATTGGTAAATATGTGGCAAATGTTGTGTAAATACTTAGTACTTGGTGGTTCATCCCACTTAGTAAGTGGGTTATAACCCCAGTTATAAATGGGATAAGTAGGGTTAATCCACTTATAACTGGGGTTATAACCCACTTACTAAGTGGGATGAACCACCAAGTAGTCCCCAAACAAAACGCGGGGTATGTTTATGGATAAAAATCCACCTACGGATCAGTTATTCGAATCCGTGGCCCAGCTATCCTGGATGGGACTCAGAAAGTATCCGAAATGGGTCATGTTTAAGGGGGAACCCAATGGTTTGGGGTACTAGATTTATTGGTGTTGATTTCATGGCTTGAACATAACTCAACTTCTAAAAACAAACATCAGCTGCTGCATTTTCAATGTGTCCAAGTTGTTGCTAGTCATGGCAAATCTTGGATATCGTGCAAAAACATGTAGCTGTGGGTTGGTTCCTGTGTGTATGTGTATATATATATAATATGATAATGCATGTACACACATATATATATACACATACTGTATACAATATACCCGTTTGTGGTGAGCGATTAAAGTCATTAGTCATTAGTAAACAAGCCATCCAATGTTTCCCCGGTACACACCCATCTATGATGTTCGGTTCAATCCAGAAACCATTTCGACCATTTCAAAGATCAAACGCTACTCATGGGGAAAATCCAGCCATTTCTTCGCCAAGAAAAAAACTCATTTTTTTGACAGGATATCCCATAGGATCCATGTATGGTATATATGCTAACATTTGGGGTATATTGATGGTAAATGTTACCATATATAGCATGCATGGATCCTATGGACATGATTTGGTCTGAAATTGAATATACCAAATGGCCACTTCAACCCATGTAGACAAAGCAATATATAAACGTAGTACGCAATGGATGTGCATCCCACTCAACCCGTTTGAAACATATTCGTCAATGGGAAAGATTATCCCATATATTATGGAAAATAAAACATGTTTGACAACACCAACCAGATATATTCTGAACTTATTCCCAACAAATACTCCATGAACTTACATCCAATCTGGAATAATTCCTTAAGACAGGGGATATAATCTAACTAGTTTTTTTTGACCCTTTCAATGGCACAATTCAGATTCTCCACCGGGTAGCCTACCTTCCACGGAAGCAGGATACTGCAGCACTGAAGGACCTGGCTGGCTGAGGATGGTACCCTGTCGTTGATTTTTGAAAAAGGCTGGCTAAAATCAGCCCCCGGGGACAGTTGGATGTTTGTGGATCTTAGTGGGGTACCCAATTTTGGCATTTTGGCCCATACTCATATCATCCAATATCCCTGTTGAGAAAGCAACACGATTGGAGCACTCTGAGCAGTGCCTTGCCATGGTCTACTCAATTTACTCAGTTGCGGGAGTAGCAGTAATTTTTGTAGATTTTAACTGTCATTTTACATGTTTTTATTCAATTCAACCAGCAACAAAACATGACTTGATCAGGAAATTGGGAAGTTCCCACCCAGTCATTAGGACTTCAAACTAGTCTTCAGCAAATCACCGGCAAAAAAAAACATGGATTTACAACTGGATTTAAGCAGCGGAAAATTGGATTTAACCATCAAAACTTGGGGGTTGGCTTCATCAAAACTATCGGGATAAGGGGGGTTGCAGTCAGGCAGCAAGTTACTTGATGCTGAGCCTCAAGCAGCAACCAGCTCAGCATCGTTGCGTGTCTTCTTATCTTTCTCGTGTCAACAAGGTCAAATCCCATGACGGATCCATGGTGCTGGTATATATATATATATATACTAACATTTGGGGTATATTGATGGGATCCATGTTACCATATATATATCCATATATAGAGCAGCACCATGGATCCGTCATGGGAATGATTATTTCATGATCAGGCCATGAATGACATTCTACCCTCTGGTAATTTCTTACATAGCTATTGAACATGGCCATTTATTTCGTGGATTTTCCCATTAATAGCATGGTGACTTTCCATAGCTATGTTAGTCATTACCAGAGGGTACCTCTTGGAAACTTCGGAAGGTAACCAGCTACCTGTACTCCACGTGAATCTGGTCTCAATGACGCACCATTGGAGGTGGGGACCATAGCACATCCATAGCCAGTTCAGGAATATGTGATATCCCTAAAGAGTATTAAAGAGTAACTATTGGAATGGTATTTGAGGTTTGCCCCACTGTGGCCAAAGAAATCAACACATGTTTTGTTGCTTACCCTCTGGTAAACATACAAAAAAACTATGGAAAATCACTATCTTTAATGGGTAAATCCACGAAATCAATGGCAATGTTCAATAGCAAACTGTTTGTTTACCAGAGGGTAAATCCTGTTGTCATCCCATGAAATTCACCATTGTTAACCATTAAATCACAATTTTCCCAGTGGTTAAATCACAATTTATTGAATCCATGAACTAATCATAATCCAACTGCCATGCTTAAACGGTAACCGTTATGAACCATTGTCAACCATTGTTATCCCATTATTACCTCAATATTGGCTAACCAGCGTCAGCTAACTAACGTTGGCGAACTATGGCAGTTTTCAGAGGCTAAATACGTTTACAACTGTGCTGCTTGGAACATGTTTTGTCGTGGGTCAACCCACCCCTTTTTTCCCCGTCTCGCCTGTCTGAAAATGAACCGCGCGAGGATCCTGACACCGGAAGGGCCGGAAGGCGACCGCCTGTTGATGACTAGTGACTATAGTATGGTTTGTGGAAGCTACATTTATATTTATAGTTGATAAAACATCTGTTTTTAGTTGATACCCTATATTTATGGTTTATAGTTGATACATCTATATTTATGATTTATAGTTGATGGATGTTGATGGGGTTTATAAAACAAGTCACAACTAGAGGGCAGCACCGAAAGTCATGGGGCATCCCACCGATTCATTGCTCGATCTGAAAAAATGATGTATATGGACTGAAACTAGAAATCATATCATGTGTCTGCTGCATATCCCATAGGATCCATGTATGCTATATATGGTAACATTTACCATTAATATACCCCAAATGTTAGCATATATACCATACATGGATCCTATGGGATATGAAAATTTCCATTGGTAATGTAATTCTCCCGCTGACTGAAATTTTGGTAGCCCAAATTTGAGACTCACGCGAGCGCATTTGGGTCGTGTCAGTATTAACCATCCAATCTGACCGGTAATCAATTTCGTTCGAGGTGGAGCCAGCCAAGTTGGTATAGAAATAGTTAGGTCAACTGAGGTTTATGGTAGACATACGGTGGATGGTTGCGAAATCCTGCACCAGTTGGTATATGGTAGAATTTCGCTTATAATCCCATGAAATTAATCCCATGTTTCATAGTTACCTAACGGTTGCCTTTTCTGGTGCAGGATTTCGCAACCATCCACAGTATCAAACTCGTTGATGGCCCTCAATTTTGACCGCCATAGCAGGGAGGTCAGAATTTAAGCCCCCTTGGACCACAGATTTTTAACATATGTCTGGATAAATTATCTGGTTGGTGGTGACTTACCCATCTTGAAAACCATAAGTTCGTCAATGGGAAAGATGACATCCAATATATGAAATAGAAAATGAAATATGTTCGAAACCACCAACCAGTTATGATATTTCACTATCCTGAATTAAGGCCAGGCAATTTGGGGATGATTTCCCTATTTAAAAAAAAACATGATTCCAGGGTTCGGGAGAACAGTGAGGTCGTTGTAATTTACCCAGATAATTTGATTATAAGATGTTATGAGCCCATGAAAACTATAGATATATCACCTATACACAATAGATATTGGACTTATTGGAAAATACCATAAAAACATTGATGATTTGGGGGTACCCCTATTTCAGGAAACCTGCGTATCTAATATTAACCATCCAATTCGCAGCGAGCAGTATTCAGCGTGTCGTGGCTCCCAGAACTCTGTCACATGGACCGGCACCATCAGCCCCGTATGTGGACTGGTCCAGATCCCTCCGCACTCCAGAACTCTGAAATGGAACATTCGGGGAGCCTGAGCATGTAGCGGAACACGAGCATGCACATCTGCGCTTCCCCAAGGAATTTTTCCAGGTAGGTTGACAAAACAATTCCGGAGGCGACTGGACTGGCAGATCCCTAGACCCTGCCGAGACCGGCCATGGCAGGGCCGTGTGAGGCACCGGCTGGTCAGTCTCGCACCTCAGTGTTTCTGCATGGTTCGTACTCAATTCCTGATAGATGGTCCGCAGCTTCAGGTCTTGGACTGGGAACCTCCCCCTGAAGCATTGGGGCACCAAATTTTGACCACCCAGTTGGAAGCTGCCAGCAATCGATGAGTTCTTCCAAGTCACAGCGTCACTCAAAACCACTGGCAGTTACTGCTGTCCCAAGGGCAGTTTTGTGAATTGATTGGGACAGTGTCGACCTAATCATTTACAGTACGAAAAATTTACCCAAAGTACTATCATTGTACTATTGCCATTTAGAATGTCCTTTTTTTTACCAAACATCGTTCTTTTTTAAAAGCCAGGTACCCATAGGGGATATCCAAACTGGGCAATCTGGGTTTGCATCCCATGAGTTTGCCCAACAATTGTGGATTCAGAAAACATCGGAGTGACTGAAAATAGGGAAATCAAACTACCCTTAAAATCGATGGTTGATCATGATTACCCTCTGATTGCTGAAATTTGCTGGCTATACTCCATTTTTGGGCAAAATCATATATGAACTTGGTACCACTAATCATCCATTCTACATTTTAAAATGATTTATATGATTTGGATAGTTACAATTATCCTATTTACCACGAACGGTTTGTATCAATCCAAATCAATCCAAATCATCCATTTAATCAATGGGAATTTCAGGATCCTAAAATGGAGGTACTGTACCATATAAGGCCATATTTTGTGGGGATATTCACTTACATAGGCCTTATATAGGCCTTATATATGGTAGGTACCTCCATTTTTGTTCCTGAAATGGCCATTGATCATCCATTTAAAGAATATTTTCCATTATAAACCATTTTGGGTATCTCCATTGAAACCACCAAAATGTCATCGCCAGGTGATTGAGTGTTTGTTTTTCACTTGCCAAAACCAAAGAACAAATCTATTCTTGGGATTTGGTATAATGTGGTTAAAACAATAATAAACCATCCCCCAAATCACCATAAATAGATGGTGTAAACCATCAAAAATGGGGTGGTTTATTATTGTTTTGCCCCCCATATTAGTGTGGTATAGTGTCGGTTGCATATGGCACACCCATGGTTATTACGATCTTACAATATAGTCACGACGGTCACATTGCCAGAGGTGCCGTTCACAAACGAGATCCCGATAATCCCTATCGATTGCCATATACACATATAAACATATATAGAATATATATATATATATGTAACTATTGGCCCAATGCGATTTATAAAACCCGAAAAATATAGAACAGTACTTGTCCACTATCTTGCTAGGGTTTGACTTTTCTATTTTTTGGGGGGATTGCTACACCCAATAAGAGGAATCCACCCCTTGGTCAATGCTCCCCGCCAATCCCCTCACCGCCCGTCCATCGTGAGGACCGACATTGAGTTCTCGTGCGAGATCTCTGAATTTACCCGGGTCGATCGGTTTAGCGCCGCCCGGGGAAGCAGCAAAACGACAGTCCCGTCCCAGCCAGGTCCATGTCGAATGTTGATATTTTGGCGGTGGAATTCATAGGAATGAACTGATGGAAAATCCATGGAACATTAAAACATGTGCAGCTACAACAAGCAGGATTTAAATGAGATTCATATGACACAAAGATCATGGATGTTCAGTCTCTTGATGCGCTCGAGCAAAGTGGCCGAAGGGAGAAAACATGAGAAAACATTAGAGTCATTATAGGCTTACATCAGCAAACCCCAAACTAAGCTTGAAAGGGACTTCGACCATGGGGTCCTCCAAATCATCCAAAGCACTAATTTATTGTCGGTTGATGTTGGTTGAGAATTTAATGGATTGGATTTCGCAAGCATTGGATGACCCGAACATCTGCATCAAGGATGAATCATGCAAAAAAAAACACTGATCTAAATGTTGTTGGTTCCAAACCTCTTGTCATACCATGAAACTTGTTGGTTCCACTTTGCTACTTGCTTACTCATCTTTCACGCCCATACAGGTGTCGACGTAGGTAAGCAGCTTGGGCACCGAGGATCATCAACATGACCAATTTAAATAACTAAGTATTTGATTTGGCCGAAAAAAGATAATATGTAAACTGTGATAATTTAATCATTCTAAATGAGAATAATTAGGGTTGTCTATCATGTGCTTGGGAAACTCTGATTGTAACTCATTTGCTCCCCATTCTTTGGGGGGAAATGTGGATGCACCTAGCTCCTTAGGTGCCTCCTAACGGCTGGATAGGTCTCAAGACACCCCAAAACACCTGATTTTGAGTTGCTCTTGATTGAACATTTCAGGAAAAGCACCATAAATCCACAAATATCTTCATCATTTCCCAAAAACAATGATGATCATTTTACCAATATTTATCACCCGACAACTGTGTTCAGATTCCAGCAGAATTGTCCCTCTTTCCATGGCCACAACTGGATGAAAGTCCTCCAATCTGGCAAATGGGTGATTCACCAGTGGAAAAAAATCGGTACCCTATTTTCAGACAAAGCAATCCCATAGGATCCATGGTGCTGGTATATATACTAACATTTGGGGTATATTGATGGGATCCATGTTACCATATATAAATCATATATAGCATACATGGATCCTATGGGAATATTAAAGGAATATGAACCAAATTGTTAGTGGAACATGTTCGAAACATGGTTTACTTGTTGAGCGTGTCACCTGATGTGCATTGAACACCATCAACTTCAGCTGGTTAGCCAAACAAACTAATTAATTAACTAACTAATTAATTAATTAATTAATTAAATTAGTAAAATTAGTTAATAAGAAATCAATAAATAAATAAATTAATTAATTAATTAAATTAGTAAAATTAGTTAATAAGAAATTAATTAATTAATTAATTAATTAATTAGTTAATTAATTAATTAATTAACTATATATATATATGAATATTTATGCGTTTATCAGTGTTTGCCAAGAAATAATACTCCAAAGGTAGATTCACATGACTACCCTATCCTTAATTTTTACTGGAAACTCATCTTCCAACCCCAGACTCATGGCGTCTGGGGCTGAGGTGACCTGGGAAAAGTCCCCAAAAGATTTCAAATTTGTGCCCAGCTGGTTGATATAATTCCCCATAGTCACGGGGCTACCCCAAAAATGGATGTTTTATAGTGGAAAATCCTCAAACAAATGGATGATTTGGGGGTATCACTGTTTTGGGAACCCCCCCATGTAGTTATAATCACCACACAGCCAACAGTTAAGCTTGTTACAAACCAACTTGTAACTTAGCTACCCTCTGGTAAACTAACATAACTATGGAAAATCACCATTTTTCATGGGTAAATCAACTATAAATGGTCATTTTCAATAGCTCTGTAAGAAATTACCAGAGGGTAACTAATTATGGGGCACTTAAACCTTGTAGTATTCATACAGTGACGTCAGGAATCACGAGAATCAGGTCCTGAAAAAAAATCAGCCAGATGGACTTAAATGTTCTACAAGCTCCGTGGGGTTTGATTGTAGCCGAAGGGTCCCCACCCAAAAGACCAACATAGATCGTCCCCGTTTTGTTGTTGGGTACCAGTATGTCTGGTGATTGATTGGGCAATGTTAATCCTGAAAAATAGAGTCAACCCATTGACATCTGGGTTTGGACCCATCTGGCTCAACTAGTTTGCTTGAAATAAGGTCATTTGAGATGATTCCTCATTCCCCTATTAATCAACACGTAGTGATGTCGTTCCAACCAAAACCTTCGTGGAATTTACCCCATTGATGGTGACCCTCATTCCCATACTACTCCCACGAGAAAGCAAAAGTTCCCACAGCAGTCCACCCCTTCCACGCGCGCACATTTCATCGCCAAGCGTGGGCGCCAACGGCTGGTTGGCAACGACCGCCCTTTCTAGGACCAGGTGCGCAAAAGTTGGATGATGCAAAACAGTCGTTCCATGCTTGGATGATCCTGAATCTTCATCTGGTTGGTGGTTTGAACCCCTCTGAAAAATATGAAAGTCAGTTTGGAAAATATGTTCCAATATATGGAAAAATAAAAGCCATGTTCCAAACCACCAACCAGTCATATATGGGGGTTTCCTTAGTCAATGGGGGTACCCCAATAGCTGGATGGTTTGTAATGGAACTATCCTAAAATGGATGACTTGGGGATACCTCCATTTTAGGAAACCCCCGTATGTATGTATAAGTAATGTATATGTAATAACCAGCCAGAAGAGGTGACATACCCTTGTTCCAAAGCATTTACTAAATTTACTATATACATGGCATAAACATCCGACTGTGGTATGGTGAGAAGGGTCATCCACCATTCATCCGCGAGGTACATTATGCAACCCTCAGAATTTGGCTTATGGTCATCCCCTTATCAAAGGGACATGACACCAGTTTTGATGCTGGTTCATTTGATGCAAACATCAACTGAAGAAAAAACACATCCTGCGATCTGTGCGGATCTGTTCCGGACCTCAGAAACAAGTTTTGACTCATGGATATTGCCCATTTCTTGACTTCTCAAAATTGTCACCCAACAAAAAGAAAACATAATGCTGGAAACATTACTTGCATCGCAACTGTAGATATGTCACCAACTTAATTATTTTTGGATACGAGGGAACTGCAAAAAATAATGGCATCATTTTTCTGCACTGAACAATTCCATCATGGAAAGTACCTCATTTTCCTTCCATGCTGCCCATTCGGCGTTGGAAATCCACAATGTGTCCATGATACCCCGATTCTTCACATGGGATTTCCTGCTGCCACATTACAGTCCCAGAAGCATCAGGTGAGTGGTTGGAAGTATCTGAACCGTGAAAAAAAAACCTATCCTATCCTATTACAGTGTTTGGCTGGCAGCTTTTCCTATTCCTATTGTGGCCCAACAATCACCATTCAACTAGGTGGTATAATCAACTTCAAAAGCAACCAACCATGATTTACCAAGTATTATCATTGCCAATCTTAGATACCCTGCAAAAAAATAATGTTCTTGGTTAGTAGATATTCCCATTGATACCAAAAGGCTAAAGGAATTAAAGTACCCATCTAAGATTGACCTAGTTATATGTCTCATTTTTAGCGGAGACATCATTGAAATCCCATATTTGTAAGGTGCTCAGTGTTTTTGTTGATCGTCAAATCATATAACTGGTTGGTGGTTGCTCCCCCTCTGAAAAATATGACTTCGTCAGTTGGGATGATGAAATTCCCAGATATGATGGGACAGTCATAAAATTCCATGGTTCCAAAGCACCAACCAGATCACCACCATATTCCCATTGTTGTTGGTTTATAGCCTATTAACCACTAATAACCATCACTATTCACCAACCAGATATTCATTATAAACTATTATATTCATTAACTAGTTCCATTATTGATTGTGATATCCCATTAGATCCCATTAAAAACACCATGCAACCATAATTTTGTTTGATCGTGACCTCCTGTTCAATGGCTATTTTTTGCTGGCTCAACTGCAGAATGAAACTGCCACCTGGCCCGGTGAAACGAGATCTTCTCCTGATGCTGTGGCCCAGTAATGGTGGGGAAATTCGAGGTCAGCAAAACATCGGAAGTTAGCAAAGACAATTGGGATTTACCCTCTGGTAAACATACAAAAAACTATAGAAAATCACCATTTTCAATAGGAAATTCCACTATTTCTATGGAAAATCCACTATAAACTATGGAAAATCACGATGTTTAATGGGAAAATTCACTATTGCTACCATTTTCAATAGCTATGTTAAATTACCAGAGGGTAACCAGGCAAAATGCATCAACCTGCGGAACGAACCAGCAAAACTAGGCAGTACCCCTAACTTGGAGGAACATCCCACAAATCGTAGCTGGTTAAGAACCTTGTGATCGTAAGTTAGCATCTCTGGGGTTATCCAAATATACAGAAAGTATTAAAGTATATTATAAATGGACTATAACCCCATCTGCGAACCAGTTATATACGAGCCGTGGGGTGCTTCGATGCGTGAAACTGATGTGTGACGCAGACATTGAGACTGCAGGTGACACACGACAACAAAATAAGACTCAGACTTGGGGGGGTCTGCTAGGCATCGAAAGTGGTTAGAGTCAGTAACCCATGTGTATATATATATAAGACAATACAAATATATATATATACACACACATACAACATACTAAATAACCCGTTTACATCTTGACATGAATATTGTATAATCATCTAACTGGGTTGTAGGATTGACATTACAGAAGTAGCGGACGCAATTCATTGACACATCCCATGCATACATGTGCATACATATTATGCATCGAATTCCGCTTTTTCACACACCAATTGCAGCAATAATGTGAAACAAAATCATCTGCGTGGCCTCAGAAACTGCTCTTTACTTTCTTTCTCCCCAATACTCATGAGGCTACAAGCCAAGTCATACTCCAGGCACAGAAATACATGGAGCTTGTAGTACTCCGTTTCTCAGCCCAACCGCATAACCCAAATGGCAAAGCCTTCCAAAGCATGGCATGATGGTCCCAGAGAGCAATTTAAGGTAGCATCAATATAAATGACGGGACCATCAATTACCCTCCAGTAAATATACAGAAAACTATTGAACCTCACCATTCTTAATAGGTATGATAGGTAAATCATGGTAAATCATCAAACTAAATGGGCCATGGCTTCCAGTTCGCAAACTGTTTGTTTATCAGAGGGTAATTCGTTGCAGAGCCCAAGCAAAGCTGATTTAAGGCATGAAATTAATTGATGGTCCCAGAAAAGAAAGGAATCATCGCTTGGGGCTTGGTCGTTCAGGGTCCCTCAAATCAATCGGCTGCATCTAACCGGGGGGAACTGGATGTGCATCTTACTTGGTAACTGGAACGGAACATACATAGTGTGTATATTATATATATATGTATATGATTTTTATCTCTCTGCATACAATTTTGTATTCATGCATGCATGGGCATATGCTATATATATATATATCACAATAAAACTGGATTTATGTCGACATGGTTCAGAGCTACCACCGGAAATTCTGCCAACAAATCCATGTCCTCACTTGGCGGTGAACCAGTCCACGAATTCGAAGAATTCGATCTGCCATCGGTGGAGAGTGGAGAACCCCGGACCGCACTGGGCAATGGACCTGCTGGTTTGTACAGCCAGCAAAGTCGGGGGAATTTCACCCAAAATGAGGCCTTAACTAATAATCTATGGCATTCTCTTTAAGAGGATTTAAAACGCACAAATGATGACAGGACCTTTCTGGCAATGGCAATGAAACTTGGTGGCTCCTCCCACGAATCGTAAGTGGGTTAGTTTACCTAGTTATGTCGGTGGATTAAGCCTACTTATCCCACTTATAATTGGGGTTATATCCTACTTACTAACAGGGATGAGCCACCAAGAATATGGCCAGGACATGTCCCAAGCCTCACCGCTCTGATCGGCATCCAACTCGTGGACCGCCTCCGCCTCAAAAAGGTGGTGAGCCCCACACGTTTGAAATTGCCAAAATAAAGCCCATGAAAACTAGAGATATATCACCATTCATGGGTTACAAATGGATAGATGGGTTATAATCCCTGTAATAATACCATAAATGGATTATAATCCCATTAAACTATAGATATGTCACCTATAAACCATAGTTATTGGAGTTATAAACCAACTTAGCTATCGAATGGGGGCACCATCTTGTAGATAATGGTTTCTTAAGCATCTGGACAAATAAGTTGGTTTATAATGTTAGGTTGGTTTACAATATTAAGCAACTGGACCAATGTTATAAATGTTAAGTTGGCTTATGATGTTTATGGCTCCAATAAGTACGAATTATGGTACTTATAAGTATACTCAATGGGGTTTATAATGGCGTATAAAGCAACTCATAATTGGTGGGGGGCTCATTATAAGATGTGTTTTACAAAATTCCAGTAAATCCAGTGAATGCGGGGATTGTACCAGAAGTAATATTCACGTGTATTCAAGATGCAGTAGTCAACAGATGTAACAATGGCCAGTGACACTAAGCAACAACACCTGTTTTAGCGGGCACCTTGAGCCAAACGTTGTTGGCCAAGTAAATGGTTTGATGACCAAAACCCCGGATTACAGGATTAAGGAAATGAGTTATCATTGTTGATAACTATTTGAATAGTCTATTCCCGTTGTAAAAGCCCTGACATTATGTACACTCTACAGTCAAAGGCAACAACAATATAGTGGGCTCCGTTTTGGGACCACTATGTGGTATGAACATGCATGCACGGCATAGGGGTTATTCGAGTATTTTCTACTCCCCCCTCTCGATTGACTCCGGCCAGTGGTACGTTCGGCACCGACCTAGTCTTCTGGAGCTTTCTGGTATGGAAGAATGCGTGGGGCCTTCTTCTTGTACTTCTTTCTCACATTGGCCTTAGGCTTCGGAGCATCCTGAGTAGGCACAGGTTTTGACTTGTCCTCAGCATAGGAAGGCTGCAGAGACTCATCAAAATTCTCCTGGATCTTCAAACCAGTGTTCGTGGTCCGAGTGACCACATATCCATTGATAATTCCCAGAAGGTCCAATGCGGGTCCCCACAGTTCACCTGCCAATCCCTTAGTGAAGATGTCGGCTTTCTGGTAGCGACTGGCAACTAGTTGCAAGTCCACATCGTCCTTTTCCAGTTCCTCTTTGAGGCTACCTAAGTTTATACGATGTGTTCTCTTCATATGTCGCAAACGCTTGGAATAGCCAGCAGAGACCACCTTTGCTGTGGCTTCGTTATCTTCTCTGATTAACAAGCGCACTGACTTTCTGAATAATACTGAAAACAGCTCTAGCAACGGCAGACCTTCATCAAATAAAGTAGTAGCCATGGCTGCCGCCTCAGCCTCAGTTGTCGATCTAGAGACCGCACCCTGCTTTTTGGACATCCAGGTCAGTGGAAAACTGGTATTCTTTCCACTTAGCTGTACCCACCCACCAGTTGTGGAATATGTGTGTTCGTCATCACCACAAAAGTCTGCGTCGCAGAAAAGCTCAACATAGATGTCATTCAAATCATCATCTACATGGCCAGTGAGTAAATGGTCTTTTGTTTCATTCAGATAACTAATCGCCCTGAAAAGATGGTTGTCACACTCAGTGGTCCATTGCTGCACCTTAGTAGCTAACCAGGTGGTTACTCTCAGCATATCAGGCTGCGACAATCGCGCCAACCACATCAGTTTCATAAGCACCGAACTGGCTGAACCTGCAAGTTCGCCCTTAGTCGGAGCCTCCTCAAGCACAGTGGTCTTTGCGAGAAATGGTGTGCTAACCCTCTTCAGTTTTGCGTGACCTATTAATCGAACATAGTCATTGACAATGCTCTCAGCATAGGCTCGCATGTCGAATGCGAATAGCTCTTGATTTCTGAACTCAACTGTTGAATGATGTCTCCCCAAGAACCTACCCAGGTCGCCAATGTCATCCAACATGATTCTTTTAGAAAGATCTGCCCAAAAGGAGTCGTGATATGAACTGTCTCCGCTCAAAACGAAGTCATCCACATAAACAACCAAAGCCAAATGCCCGTAGGAAGGAAACACATATGTGCTTGGGAATTCTGGAATTTTCGTGGCTCCCCTATTTACCAACTCTTGCTCCAGCTTCCTTTCCCAATGTGCTCCAGCTTCTGGATGCCCATACAAGCTGCGAAGCAGCCTGATGACTGGCCTCCGGTACAAAGGCTTTCTATTTGAGTCAAACCAAGTTTCCGGCCAAACTTCTCTGGGCAACCTGACCCAAGTTTCGGCCAATGAGTTCAAAACGCTCTGAAGGTAAGCCTTGATGGCGTCTGCTGATGAAATCTTGTGGCCTTTCAACAGACCGTATGCTATGATGGCGTTAGCCGCAGTGGTCGAAGCAGGGGACGCGCTCATGGTTTGATATAGCGCGACATTTCCTTTTGCAGTTTTCGCTGCGTCACCCCTGTAGCATACTCTACCTTTGAGGGTTCTGAACTTTGGTTCTAGCTCAACGTTCTTCTCACTACATATGGCTAGTAGGTCTGCTAGGTGGATAGTCTGGCCATTCTCTATGGCTCGCCTTTTCACCGTCTCTTCCTCCTCAACCGATCCCAAATCCCATGTGCCCATGTCCCCAGTACCGTCAAACTCCTTCTTGATCGCGGCTATCGCGTCAGGACGCGAGAGAACCTCTGACCTCGGGAGCTGTCTGGTGACCGCTGCTGGTTGCAGCTCTTCTTCATCATCAGACCTCGGTGGGCATATGGGTACTTCATCTTCAGGGAATTGATCTGGAGCTATGGATGGTTCATATTCAGTTTCAACACCATCCTGTATTGGTCTGGGAGTTGGTCCCACTGATTCGCCACGTCTGGAGAAGATGGCGTCAAACCTTGTTTTGCATTCTTGTGAGTGTCTGTTGTGTCCCATGGAGCACCCTGGACATCCCCTGGTGAAGCCATGTTTCATCAACCTTGACCATGTTATGTAAGCGTGTCTTGGAGGAGGTGGAGGCGCGTCAACAGGAAAAGAATCAATGCACACGTCATATGGCAAAACCCCTTCCACGAAAGATCTATCATAGATGGCTTTCTTGACTTCTTTCTCCTCATCCGTCATTTGCAACATGGCATTTTGTGCAGCTAATGCAAGAGGAAATTCCATGTATTCTGTTGGAGGGAAATAGACCTCCTTCTCATGCATCACACGTGGCTGCCAGTGCAAATGTCCTCTCTCTCTGACAGACTCATAGTCCAAAATCTTCACATTGCCACGATACCGAAGCCCAGGGGATAGGTGCCAACCGGCAAACAACCCCGGACGAGTTGTGGGCTCTGCCATGCCGTCCCCCTTGGAACGATAGAAAACCAATGCGCCTAGTGGATAAGAGACGCCATCAAAAGGTTTACCTGTGGCCACTTCCCATCGCGTCTTACCAAGTTTCTTCTTTCCCTCTTCCGTGTCTCTCTCATCCTCCGTGATCGGAGCCGGAGTGAAGAAGGATCTTGCAGTGGCTGTGTACTCGATGGAAATGGTCCAAAGCCTTCTGTGGAAGCCTGCCTGCAGGTGCGATGGCCTGCGCATCTCCTTGATGGTCCTGATTTCTCTTTCAACAAAGGCATTGTGTGGCCAGTGATTGGCGGCTGATGGATCAGCCACCCATCCCAGTCTTGATGCAGCATTGGTCAATTCCTGGGCTGTGTCGGAGTGGAATACAACATCTGGGTTACCGTTCAACTTGTTGCCACCAAAATGTTTCAACGCATCATAGTTGCTATCTTCATTGCGTGTTCGTTGAGGGTATGTCAAACACATTCCAGAGTATCTGTCTCGCACTAAGAGGGCGGACTGTTCACCACCAAGCCCCCTAGACTCAACCGCTGGAAAAATGTGGTCAGCCTCAATGATGCTTCCAAACTCCTTTGCAATACTGTACGCAACCTCTTCGTCCTCAGGTTCGGGTCTATGTCTATGAGCATATCGTTTGATCATTCGACCTCTTTGGCAATGTGGGCAAAATGGATTCTTCTTGGCGTGCAATGTGATGTGTTCTAATGATGTTGCCTCCCTCTTCAGTCTATCATCCCTGGATTCCTTGTCCTCAGCCTCATCATCGGCAGGTTCATCCAGGCCCTCAGCTGCGGCTGCTGCAAGGGGGTCGGCTGAATTGTAAATGAAGACACCACCATCTCGTCCCTCTTCAGGCTCACGCTCCCGGTGTTCAACTGTTTGCTCTATCACTTGTGTGACTGGCATGGCTGGGACATGTCGTGAGATGATATCAGGATACATCGCATGCATTACATACTCACACATCTCCTTGGGGTAGAAACCAGTGAGGCGTGTTCTTGATCCTGAAATGGGGGCATGTTGGAAATCAGCTGGATGATTGCATCTCAACGTTGGAAAGATCCTAGCAGTACGGTTGCATGTAGTAATCAACCTCCACCTCTTCAAATGAAGATCACCCTTTGAGTCAGTCAATCCAACTTGGCACCCATCAAAATCCACAATCATCATGTTGAGATCCCGAATAAGTTTCTGGAGTTCTTGCAATGCCCAACCAACACAGTGTCGAGGCCATTCGAATGTGACTCGACCTCCCTTTCGCGCTACAGCGCGAGCCAAACGACAAAACCGTTTAACCAACCTTCTTGACACCTTACACTTCTCGGACAATCTGCTGGCGAAGTCATCACCATACAAATGCACGTTGAGCGTCTGCCACTGAGTCCAAGGCCCACATGGTAATGAACCCCAAAGGTCGGCACCAGGTTTGGTTTCGATGATGCCGTCAAGGACTTTGATCGTTTCATCACTTTCGACATTCAAATGATTCTCAGAACATCTTATGACATGAATCCCAAGATCTTTTCCAACTCTTTCCATCATGGAATCTGAAGAAGTACAGAACTCGATCAAAGTCCCGTGTCCTGGAAGTCCTGGGTGATGTGGTTCTGGAACCGCCATCTCAGCAGTGCTCTCGCTGAAGTCATTGAACTCCTTGGCAATGCTATGCGAGATGGATTGGTAAAGTTCGGATGTTTGCTCATCATGTTGTCTAGATCTATCGTTGTAAAATTGTTGGAGTCCATTCATCATAGTTTCTACGGCTTCAACCCCCCTGATGATGGGTTTGCGGACTGGAGCCTCTGGCTTCTGCCTCTTCAACTTCTCCCACTTCCTCCGTCGATTCTCCTTCCTGTGTTTTCTCCGACGTTGCTCAGTATCCGACACCATTGGATGAGCTGGCAACTCTACTGTGTCAACTTGTGGGACGTCTTCATCATGCACATGATCGCGCATTGGCGCGAGACACAATGGATCTTCAGTGCAGTCTTTCATTGGTTCAGTATGTTCCACAGCAGTGTCATGACATACGGATGCATATTGTCTTTCCAAACGCGATCCACAAAATTGAGAATTGGAATCTTCAGTGGTCATGTTTGCGCATGTCGCTGGCTGATCTAACTGAACGCAAGCAGCACTATCCCTGATGACTCTTCCAGGTTTCAACGGACAATCAACAGAAAAGATCGGGACGTTGTTTTGGACCCTGTTGGCGTACCACCTGTTTTCAGAAGGACACCACACACGACAACGACGGTGATCTAAGGCAATGTACGGCTTTTGACCGTGCTGCCATATGAAAGTGCGTCCACGGCTGACCTGACGCCCTATCGATAAGGCCATGGGGCAGCTTTCAAGGAGGTGGATGTGAAAATCACCCAGTTCCTTGGTGTACACACGAAGTTCCTCAGTGGAGAGCTGCGGCCCTCCTCCAGTGGCGAACCTCACAGGGCTCTTCAGGGCCTTCATCCAAGGCACAACCATGTCCTTAGACAATCCTTGGTCTTGCAATGCCCGCAAACTGCCAATGTCGTGGGCTGCACCTGTGTCTCCAAGAAACTCTAAGGAGTACTTCTTGAAATTTTGCACTGCAGGATCAACCATAGAAGCCGCTGCTTTCTCCCCAATCATCTCGTAAGAATTGGTAATTGATGAGATCAAAGTAGCCAAAATGGGAACCGATAGCTTCAAGAAGGTATTCAAAGAAGGAAGGGCTTTGTCACAGAACTTGCAAAAGGATTGCCATGTCTTTTGGGCTTGTTTCCCTTCGACCTCAGTGATCGTAACGGTGGAAACAGCTGCCGGAGTTCCAGTGCCACCTTTCGAAGCCTTAGAGTCTTCCTTCTTGCCCTTCTTACCTTTGCCATCTCCCTTTGACCCCTTCTCTTGACCCTTTGCCTTTCCTTTCTGGGCTTCTGAGTATGCCCGTCTGGCCTCATCAGACCCGGCCTCACCGATGTGTGTGTTTCTACATCTTGTTCCAAATCTGCAGTGCCCAGCAGCATGGAGTGCACAAACATTCCTTCGTGAATCCTCAGTAGGAGCAGCAGCAGCTGACTTTGTGTCCTTCTTGGCAGTGGTCTTTGTCTTGGTGACCTTAGCAACCTTCGTCTCACCTGTTGAGGACGATGCCGGCAAAGCCAGTTGAGCTGGTGGGGATGACTTCAACCCCTGACCCATGTTTTCATAGTTAAGGTCATGTCTCCTCTCACGGAGTTCTTCCGCAATCTTTCCCCATAACCATCCAAAGGTTCTCCTACGGGATCCATTTGAGGACTCTCTGATTTTGTCAGTGCACCTCCTCAGCATCGGAACGGCTTTCACCTGATGCCAAAGCCAGCTGTAGAGTGTCGCCTCTGCAGGGCGGTCTCCTGGGCGCAAGCCATGCAAGATGTAATTGCCACGTTTCACAAACTCTGCAAGATCCTTCGCAGTCTTTCCCTGCAATTGGAGCTGTAAGAGATGCATTTGGTTCAAAGCGATGGATTGGTCCGGACCTGTTTCGTAAAAGGCAATAATGATGTGCATGAGAGCCATGCCTTTGGGTCCCTGCTGTTTCGCTGAACATGATTCCACCCACGACTTGAGTTTGTGCGCTAGCTCTGAGTTTGTGGCCAACACCTCTGGTTTAATCAGCTCGGCCGCCACATGTTTATTGAATAACAAAAAGTCATTCGAACTCTGAAGATAATCTCGGAACCGTCTACCTCGACCACCTTCCATGCACCATGTGGCAAACTTCACTAGCACATCCCGGTTCGTCATGTCAACCCTGCTAACTGCGGCCAAGAATGCCGCACGCCACTCGCGACACGAAGTCGCGTCGTTGGGAAGCTTGGTAATCTGAATGGACTTGAGGTGCTTGTGCTTGTAAACACTTTCATCAGTTTCATCTGGCAACAACCAACCATCTTTGGGAGCCTGATTAAAACCATCCTCATTTGAGTCCTTCGATGATGATGACGAACCATTTGTTGGTGAACTGTTCTTGGGTGTGTGAATGGAAAAGGATGGAATCCCACCATGTTGTGAGCCCTGAAGTACAGCAGGTTTCGGTTTCTCACCTTGTTGTCCTCTACCTGGTACAATGTACCCGGCTTGGATTCTGGGGCCATTCGGGTCAAAACCACCCCATTGATTTATTGTACCACCATTTGATCCAACCCCAAGACCACAACCAGTCTGAGCCATCAGCCCCCCTGAAGCTAAGTTCCCACTCTGCGCGACATTTGACGCGCATCCTCCAGGAAACCTCGCTGAGATCGCCATAGGTGCCGCGGCCGCAGCTGCGATAGACGCGCTGCTAGCTGCCACACCTTGCAATGCTCGGAAGCTGGATGGTGCCAAACTTGGAGGCGGACATGGTGCTGGGTCAAAACCATGATCCTGAATTCTATTCAAATCCGCGCCATTCTTGGCTGTCAATGTGCTCAGTAATGTTGAACATCTCCAACATGACGGTCGTCCAATGACATTCTGTGATCCACAACATGTACAGTACATCACTTCCAGAGGATTGGCACTAGCAATACTAGCACCTGCTGACATGATTTCAGTTGGCTGGGCTGATTGGTAAGCTTGGGGTAGATGTTCAAAAGGATTCCCAATAGGTGACCCCATCATCGTCCCAGATGTCGATCCTACCCGTTCAGGATGGGTCATGATCACCTCCAATTTGGAGCTAAGTTCCTTGAGCTCCGCCACAGCCCTCTGTCTTTCAGATTCGGCCTGCAACTTCACGAAGTTCACTTGGCCCTCAGCCGACTTGCGGCTATCCTCAAGTTCTGCCTGTAGCCTCATGTTGTCTTCGGACAACTTCTTAATCTGGTTGACGGCTTCTTGTTGAAGTTGTTCAAAACGTTGTTGTGCCTGTTGATGAGTTTGTCTCTCTCTCATCTCAAGCATCTGTTTCTCTTGGTTGAGTTGTTGCAACTTTTGGTACACCTGATCTTGCAACATTTGGTGATTGTTTCCTGCCTGTTGCCTGATGCTTTCAACTTCTTGTTGCGCTTGCTGTCGGAGTTGCTGATCGTTTGCCTCTGCCTTTGCGTTTACCAGTGATTCCAACAATTGTTCCAACTGTGTAGGGTCTATCTGGTTGACCTGTTGTTGATACATATGTTGTTGGATGGTATTGTGCTGATGAAGACTAGGGGGAACACCGTGTTGACCCGAAGCTGAACTTCCACCCCATTGAGCTGAACCACCAGATGCCGCAGCTGACCCCTTGTCCTCTCTTCAGCCTGTTCGCCAAAGATATCGCCTCCTGAGTCGGGTTGGCAGGTTGGTCACTAATGTGCATCATTGCAGCTTGCTGAGATTGCTGTTCTGCAAGTTTCTCTGGGGAGTCAGTCGATGAAGTCCATGTACTGTTGGGTCCGTCCACTTTGAATGGGGTCGCCGGCACCTCCCTCTTCATGTTTTGGCACGGGAACTCAAATTCAGGGAACTTGTCAATGCCAATCAGCTATGCAAAATTGCGCCAGATGGCAGCGAGCAAAACTGGCAGTGCAAACTTCTCCAACAAATCGCGCAAGCGCGAGAAGGAGGGCAAAATGCCGAACACCAAGCTGGCAGTGAAACAACCTGTTGCGGTGAAACTATGTTGCAGTGAAACTTGAAACAAGCAAAAATTGCGGTGAAACTCCTTGGCAACAATTGCAGTGAAACCTCGTTCTTGCTCTTGCTCTTGCTCTTGCGCTTGCGCCGCTGAGAAATGAGTCAATGAACAACTCCTCAAGATGTCCTGCACTCCTTCACCAGAGGCTTCGCAAGAAGCTGGGCAACCCGAAATCTGCAGCCGACTCCTCCTCCAGTAGATCGTCGAGCTCCTCAAGAGCTGCCGATGGCCGATTGGCGTACGAGATCAACACCCGACACCTGTTGCCAGCGGCTCGACGAGCCTGAAGTTGCTCCACCTCCTGCAGGAGGGAGCGCTGGTCGTCCACAAAAATGGCCGCCCCCACACGGCAGACTTCTTCTGCCTTAGATGTGGCACAGCCCGTGAGCGATGGCCTGTCACGGGCAGGATCCGAAGTGAACTTCCGGTTGACCACGTGGATGAACCTGAAAGCTCGTGTCAACTCAGTCTCAAGATCACGTGCCTCACGAAGCACCCTGGACTGAGTGGCTGGCGCCGATGCGAAGGAGCAAATGCCAAGATCGTAGCCCTGAGCTCGTCGAAGCGTCTGCTTCACCCTCTCGGGCACGTAGGATCCACCACTCTGAGACTCAAAGGACAGCGTCCGATGCCAATCAAGAACTATGAGCGGTCGCTCAAACCGAAGTTCCTGGGCGAGTAGATGCCACCGATGAATCTGGAGATGAACGAGGTTCGGCCTTTGCCTTGGCCACCACTGTTGCCTTTGGAGCAGCCTTAGGCTCCGCAGGCCTCAACGATCCCCTTGACCCGATGCGAGAAACTTCACTGGTCCCTGCCGTCGATGATGTCCTGGCCGGAACTGGAATGGTCCTCCTTGTGGTCACTGGAGTCGATGCTGAGGCTGTATCGCGCTCTGCGCGAGCTGTTCCAGATGTCCTCACCTCTCTTTCGCGCTCAGCGCGAGCTGATGTCTCCGCCGGCCGAGTTCAATCTTCGCGCACAGCGCGAGCTGATGCTTCCGCCGGTCGAGGTCGATTTCCACCTTCGCGTACTGCGCGAGTTGATGTTGTCACCAATCGAGATGGATCGCCGCTTTCGCGCGCTGCGCGAGGTGATATTGCTGGATAAGATGGAACTTCCCTTTCGCGCTCTGCGCGAGGTGATGTTGCTGCCCGATTGGATGAACGTCCCTCCACAACACCAGCCGAGTCCCGTAAGCTCCTGCCTTCCACCCCTGTCGGAGTTTCCGCCGAAGATCGATCAGAACGCCTTGGTACTGGTACCACTGAAGAAAATGTCAACCGAGGACGAGACGCCGAAGTTAGCTCAGGATCACCAGCAGGCCTGTCCCTCACGTCAGCCTGCTCTGGGACCCAAACCCACCTCCACTCACCCCTAGCACCCGGTGGTGGTGGCTGAGGTGGCTCCGGAGGTGCCCGACCAAGTTCCTCTGCTGTAGCAAAATCGATTACTGAAAACACACCGCGGTTGTACCTGCTCAATTGGCTGGACCTCCACGGGTTGCCCCCTCGTCTGCCACGAGTTCGAACTCTTGATCGGGAACGGTCACGTCTATGATCAGACATACAGTCGCGCCAATGGCGGCGAAGGACGGGAAAATTATCGCGCAAGCGCGAGTGAAAGATTGAAGGTGCCAATGAAAGAACAATTCAGTAATCTATACAATTAAAGTCTTAAATTTCTTACCGATATGTTCAATCTTTCAATAGCTCCCAATTAATCTCACAACTACAGAAATAAGCCGGACTACGGCTAATAACCACAAAATTCCAGTAAATCCAGTGAATGCGGGGATGGTACCAAAGTAATATTTACGTGTATTCAAGATGCAGTAGTCAACAGATGTAACAATGGCCAGTGACACTAAGCAACAACACCTGTTTTAGCGGGCACCTTGAGCCAAACGTTGTTGGCCAAGTAAATGGTTTGATAACCAAAACCCCGGATTACAGGATTAAGGAAATAAATTATCATTATTAATAACTATTTAAATAGTCTATTCCCGTTGTAAAAACCCTGACATTATGTACACTTTACAGTCAAAAGCAACAACAATATAGTGGGCTCCGTTTTAGGACCACTATGTGGTATGAACATACATATACGGCATAGGGGTTATTCGAGTATTTTCTACTTTATATAATAATAAATTTAAATTTATGTATATAATATCTTTTTTTTATTTTATATATATAAATATAATAATATACATAATTATTATTATATATTTCTATTTATTAAATTTTTAATATTTTTTATTTTAAATCATTTAAATATTAATTAATTTTAAAAATAAATTTATATTTAATTTATAAATATTTATAATAAATTTTTATTAAAAAAATAATAATAATAAAATAAAATAATATATATATAATATCAATTATAATATATAATAAATAAATTTATTAAAAAATAAATATTTTCTATAATAAAAAAAACTTATTTTAATTAATTATATTATTATTTATTATTAATAATAATATAAATTTCGAAATAATAATTTAATAATTTGTTTTTCATCATATTTAATATATAATAATATAGAAATTCATATTTATATTTATAGATATATATAAATAATATGATATATTGGGAGAAAAATATCGATAAAATAATATAAAATTTTCAATATGGTCTCGAAACCCATTGTTAAGTGATTCTTCTTGAACGGGGATTGGCCCGAACCCCATTGTTAAGTGATTCTTCTTGAACGGTCATCCTAGGCAATGAATCAAATCTATTCAATTAGGTAGTAGGGAAAAATCTAATTCCCTTGTTGGGTAATTCTTCTTGAATTGGTGGCATCAATTGCAAAACAAAGGGCTCAATAATAAGGGAGCGCGATGAAATGTAACTACCCTCTTGGGTGATTCAACTTGAATCACTCAACAAGGGAGTTAGGTTTTTCCTAACTCCCTTATTGAGTGGATTTGTGTTTTGCCAAGATTCCACCGCCAATCGAAGTTGATGGCTGATCCAATCCAGCTGCGGAATCATGTGGGGACAATTCCTCCCCTAAGTGCAAAACATCACCATCAGCGCCAAACAGGCAATAGAAGGGAATGGAGATGGAAGAAACTGGCGAGTCCATGTAACCACACTCACAAAAAATGAACAGTAGATTACTGCTTTCATAAAAGTGAGCATGCACATGCCCACAGTAATGGTAGCATCAAGCTGCGGAATGAATCTGAACATATCTGAACCCAAGGGCCCCAACAAAGATGTTGGTATATGGAGTCCGTAGCCTGATGTTAAATGGTTTTGAATGCCATTTAAAGTGAATTACACCTTTAGTATCTGAATGTGTTGAACAAAGTACGTTTCATTCAATTATATACATGGGATCAACATCCGAGACAATAGTTAGTTTAGGCTTGTACTAAATGGCTTTGAACTTTATTTGAATTCATTACGCGCTCCGGAGCGCGTAATTGACTTCAGTATTTACATGAATGTGTTGAAAAAAGTGCGTTTCATTTAATTACATGGGATCAGCATACGAGACAATGGTTTAGGCTGGTAATAAATGACTTTGAACTTTATTTGAACAAATTACGCGCTCCGGAGCGCGTAATTATTACGCGCTCCGGAGCGCGTAATTGACTTCAGTATTTACATGTTACATGGGATCAGCATACGAGACAATAGTTTAGGCTGGTACTAAATGGCTTTGAACTTAATTTGAATAAATTACGCGCTCCGGAGCGCCTAAATGACATTAGTATTTGTGTTGAATAAAGTACGTTTCATTTCCATTGGGTCACTATACAAGACAATAGTTTAGGCTGCTACAGAAAAATTGAGCTAAAATCCAACAGTTAAAAGTGATTTTCTGAATGATATCAATGTCAAATGGAGCTTTTGGACGACCCTGAAATCCGCCCACACCGCTTTGGCGGTGAAGGCGTGCTTATTGGGGGGCAACAGCAACACTAAATGCTCAATGACATTTGTTAATATAGCAGTCGCTATATCAGCTTTAGCTGGAGGGGGGGGGGCCAAAAACGGTTTCGCACCGAGACCAGAATACGGTGGTGTTTTCGACATTTTTCGAGGATTTTTGGGTGTCTGAGCGCAAGAGGGTATTGAAATGGAATTTTGGGTCATTTTTGGTAGCTTTCCGGCAATGGAAAAACGGCCAAAAATGAAAAAAACATTGTACATAGCAAGATTTTGCATGGTTTTTGGATGCCAGAGCATTGAAAACACTGCAAAAACAAGTGTTTTGGACTGACGTTATAGCAAAAAACGTGTAAATTTCGTATGCTTGACTGGAAACATTACAAAAACACTGTCAAAAGCAATGTTTTGGAAGGATTTACTGCCTTTATTGCAAAAAACGTGTAAATTACCGTCTGTTTGACTGGAAACATTGGAAAAACACTGTCAAAAAAATGTTTTGGAAGGATTTCTTATATATATGTTGGAGTTGGCTACCGGCATTGGCACATGGAAAAATTGAAGAAAACACTGTAAATAGCGGTATTTTCAACGGTTGGGGAGATAAGGGAATTGGAAGCATTGTCGAACATGATGTTTTCGACCGGTTTTATGGCGACAAAAGTGTAAAGTACCGTGCTTTGAAGGAAACCATTGCAAAAACATGGAAACACAGAACACGGGATTTGGGGGACTATCTAGGCGTCGTTGTCTAGCTATTTGAAATTCCGCAGCTTGGAGAGCCTCCAAGGGAGGGAAAAGTGAAAATTCCATAGCTTGGGAAGCTGTCACGGCGGGGAAAAGTGAAAATTCCCTAGCTTGGGAAGCCCCCACGGGGGGAGTGAAAATTCCCTAGCTTGGGGAGCCCCCACGGGGGGGAAAAGTGAAAATTCCCTAGCTTGGGGAGCCCCCACGGGGGGGAAAAGTGAAAATTCCCTAGCTTGGGGAGCCCCCACGGGGGGGAAAAGTGAAAATTCCCTCACAGGGGAAAACCACCCTTAGCCCCTCTCACGGACCGAAATAAACCTGCGGTGTGGGCGGCCACCCCACGCGAAGCGGGGTGAATATGATATTTTTTTGAAAAAATCAATTGGCATAAATTTTCTTTGTCAATATCGTAGCCACCAGCTTAAAATTATCCCAAATCCTTGGCATTGGAACCCGCGTCCTGCAAACAAGTGACATCCATCACACATATCATCACACACACACGAACATCTGTATACAAATTATATAATGATATATTTTTTTTTTTTAATAATGTAATCTGTACACACTTTTACGTGTGCTCCCCCGCCCTATACAGCCACGAAAGAAAAACCTGAAAAGCACCTTCTTTGAGGATCTTTGAGGTATGCACCGACTCATACCAGGGAGAGGCAATAACCCCTGAAGTTTGCAATGTTCATGCATGTTCATGCTACCAGACTCCTCTTCACATAAAAAATGGCAGAGGATTGCTTAGTTTTGCATTGGATTTGTGACTTATCGTCCCGCTTGACATATCTTGACATCACTTGACCATGTTCATTTGTAGTCTACTCAGTCTACTCTATAGCCTTGATGGTGAAGAGCCATATGGGCCATATGCAATTGTCACTACTTCGAAGCGTGTGAGCCAGCTAGGCTACGGACACAAAACAACCAATTGATCAACTGTTCGCGCAGGCCATCACAAGGCCGGTGAATGACTTGCATGTATTGTTTGGTTTGGATCAGAAAGAGCAACGGCTTTCTGATCAAAAGCAAACATGACTGGAATTAGTGCCAACTGCCAACTGCCAAGCTAAAACAGCAAGTTCTTCACACAGGTCCTGAACACGCTGCAGCCATCTTTTGCTAAGGCGAAAGGATAGATCAAACAAAGTCAATTCTTTGTTTGCCACGAACGCGTTTCTTTAATCTTTGTATCATGGCCGTTTCATTTTCTTGCATACGCGTTCGCCTGCGTTTCTGCTCTCGTATGACCTGCTTCCAAGTTTTGGTCGGGACAGCAACCTGGATCAGGCAGGGTACCCTCCACAGAACTGACAATGATCATGACACAAAAGCCTAGCGCCATCCAACATCCTGCTGTCTACCACTGTCAGATTAAAATCAGATCTTTTCTCCTGTCCTCCCCGGTTTGTGGGCCTCTTTCTTGCTGACCCATGGAATGCTAGTCAAACCTGAAAATGCGTAAAATGGCCAAGTTGGTCAAGTTTTCCTCCTGAAACATCTCACTGCCCGAAGAAATCTCAAATGATCTCAAATTGATGATGGTTCCTTCCATTTGATTCGTTCATCCTGACTTCAATCCGAATTCTCTGTTCAAACACCAAATGGCGGATTGTACAAAACTAACGTATAGCAGTATAGCATTAGTGTGAGCAACCTCGCATGCCGAGCTAGACAACTAAGCCAACATCATGATCAATTTCATGCCGATCATATATGATCATATCCCTATGGAATAATAAAGAGTGTCATTGCAACTATCACTACCATATGATTGCTACGGCCTAAGGCAGTTTCAAAACAGTTGCTCTCCAATCAAGGAAAACCCATGCCAATCTGAGGGCAAGACTTAGATCGCAGATTTGTGGTGATATATCGATCACCTTGAAGCAGAAGCGGATGAGTTTGGCAGATTTGGCAGGACTCCTCTTCCCGGGGCCAAACTGAAATTCAAGTCCCTTCAACAAATTATGAAATCCTCAACCAAAATTTCAAATCAGCCGATGAACTGGTTAACATCATTCCCCAAAAAAAAGTACTGTACACTTGCAATTGTCATCTGGCAAAAAAACAATATGATCATCAGTTGTCACACGTGCAAGCTGCAATGGAACATTCGAAGGCCCGGAAAAGGCTGTCTGACTGTTACACATTCTGCGGCAGAGGGTGCTGCATTTTGCCAAATTCCGCCAAGCAGTCTTAGATGCAAAAATTTGAGCAAGGAACAAAACTAAGGGCCACAAAAGGCTGTCATGAGCAAAAGTTATCGTTTTAGGAAGTTCATGGTAGTTCGCTATATCGCTTTACATGGTTTGTAGCATGTCAAACAACGGCTATTGATTTGTCTTCAAAGTGCGGAAGAACTTCTCTCAGAACAGCTTGGTTTTGGCACCGTTGCGCAGCTTCTGCTTCTGCAGGTTCTGTTCATCTCTTTGGTTCGTTAAAAAAACTATCTTATGATAGTTTTCAAGGCCAAACTGGGCCACGCCAAGTAGATATTTCAAGACTTGACGCAAAATTGAAATGCGCCACTCCAGGGATGGATTGGGTCTCTGGCTGCCCGGGGCCCCTTTTGGCACTTTTTGGTTATCGCTACGTTATCGATTTGGGTATCGATAATTTCATCTGGTAAAATCAGGAAATGTGTGAAAGGTTGGTTCTCAAGCACAGTCTCTGCTTTCCAGAGCCTGTGTCAAGACAGGTTTTGGCAGCAAGTTCTGTGGTCAGAAGTGCGTACTCTAAGCCTTTTGGGAGCGCCTCTAAGTCTTTTGGGATCCCCTTGGTTCTTCTCCGACGAATACTAAACAATGCATACGAGGTTACTATACAATCCCAAGTGGCTGCGAAAAACAACAACACCTTTCAACTTCACCATCAAATAACGTTATCACTTTATGTAGTTCACCTTATCGCTTTCCATGATTAAATCACCTTTTTTGATGCTTACCCCCAGTAAAGTAACGTAAACTAACAAAGCTTCCTGGAAAGTGGCCCATTGAGTTCGATTATTAACCTATATTATCCATGATTATTATCCATTATCCTATCCTGTATACTGTATTATCCTAATATATCCTAATATCCTATATTTACCTACAAAAAAGGGAAGATTGTCCATAGCAACCTGTTCGTCTACCGGTGAAGCACACAGTGGCTCTTGGTCTCCAGCTCGTCCCACGGAGTCTACCTTGAGCTCCTTGGAGTCTTGGATATCCATGAGCCATGCAGCATAATGCTATTCTATATGTATAATATATATATATAATTACATACATTATTTATGAATATATATATACATATATCATATATGTATACGTTAAAGATATATATATATACATACAGTACAATATATATATATATATATTATATTATTAATTATATTATTATATGTGCGTGATTGTGTGTGTTGCTATAAGCAATTCATTCCTGATTGTAGGGATTGCTTGAGTACACTCGACGCCTGTTTGTCTCAAAAACACTTCTGGCATCCTCTTGCACCGGAACGGCAATGTGCAATCTGAGAATTCTCACCCACCCATCACCAGCAATCCCATCAAATCCCATGCGTTGCAAAGTGTGCTGAGTTCCGAGGCGGACAAGAAGGGGGAACATCGGCAACACGACACGAGTTCAGCGTGCGCCTTTGGCAGGCTACCACTGGAACGTAGGCTCTAAAACACTGGGGGATCGCTCAGCGATGGCTGAATATCACTGAGCTAAAGACCTGTTTTTCCGGCAATGGAAATCCCAGAACTGCAGCGCACCACATCAGCACACAGCCGCGTGTGCATTTGGATTTTTTGAAGATGGACTTACAGTGGTGTAGTAATGCGTGGCAAATGTCATGGAGTTCTCTTCTTCCTAGTCCTTTCACAACAACTTGGCACTGAAACTTCCAGGGTGGTATTCACTGAGTGGGAGGCCGCTCAAAAATGACTTAGCAGCTGCTGGCACCTTGGGAAAGCTCGGGCTCGTGTAAGTGGGATCATGCACGATGTGATGCGGGTGCAGGTTGAAACGGGTAATTCAAATATCTAAACATATCATAACATATCTCTCTACTTATGGCCTACTTATCTGTCATGTTCGTTTGAAAGTTGCCAGCGCACACAATCTGTAGCGACAAATTTGACTGACTTGGCTGCAAATTTTATCTGACCGCGGCAAAAAGATAAAAGACAAGTATATCGCGCAATGAATGCCTAAGTCACAGTATGATCAGATATCATCAGTATCGGGAAGTGAGAGAGTCATTGGCCTTTGGAGTCATTATATAATTGTTCCTCGATTTGGCTCACCTGTAAGTAAGATGCATTGGTTTGCGAATTGGCCATGCATTGAATGTCGAAGAATGCCATGGTCCTTCTTTTTCACCGTGCTCATCGGTGCTATTTTTGAGAGTTGGCCTCCCAGCATCTTTGGCTTTGGCCAACAAACTACGACGGCAGCGTGTCTTCAAAATCATTTCTTGTGGGAAAGTGGATCCACATAGGACCTCTGCCAGCTGGGATCGGCAGGGGATCTCCGTTGCGAAAGGTGAACTGGTTGGATATGGTTGGATGGATGCAATGTGCAGAAATCAACTGAAATGAAGGGCTAGAATCTGCTAGAATCATTAGAATCTAGAAATATCTAGAATGTCTCGACTTTTCCCGGAGATTCCTCCAATCATGACAAGATGTGACAAGATGTGACAAGATGTGACAAGACATGCCGAGTTGCCCCAAGTTGTCCACCTCAGGTGAAGAGATTTCTATGACTCAAGAAAACTGGCAAAAGCATGCCAAAACCACAGTAACATACAGGAAAACATGAGAGTGAGAAGAGATTTCCTGAATAAAGCCATGCTGCATCCCAGTTGAAGTCATCCATGTCCTCGCCCACTGAATCCTCAACCTGCTCCAACATGTCGCTATGCCTGCAAAAAGAGCTCATTTGGAGAGCGAGAGCGCAGTGTCCAAAACAGGGAACGCAAGAATTCACTCGATGTGAAACATAATTCATATAATAGCGACATGCTTCAGTCTTATTCAATTCACTGGAGTATGACTCAGTCAGTATGACTACTTGAACTGGAATTCATCTGTCCCCAAACAGAGTCGATGTCGATGGATTCGCCGCCTTATGATCTGAATGCAGGATTGTTCAACCTCGCCAAATCGTGATAAATCGTGTGCACAACCAGTTTCCCATCTCTTTCGTAGCTGGAGCAGAAACAAAATGAGCGCTGAGAAGACAAGGCACCGTTTGACAATATTGCCACCTCAATGCCACATTGCATTGCGTTGAATCTCGTTGAATCACAATTTTGAACTGCATGCTGGCTTGTGTGAAACATTGTAAGACCCAAAGGTTTCACGCAAAGGATGGCAGAGTTGCATTGCATGAATGTACATGTGCAAAGCATCCAAGAGACAAAATAATAATACACCCGACTACACCCGTGACATGGCGTATCCATATGAAAACGCAAGGAGTTCTTGCCATGCTCATGGAAGCTGCGACTAGCCGCAAAGGTAGCACATTGAACGGCTGTTCCACCCTTGAACCAATGTCCTCTCACAGTTCTATGCCACTGATCGTGCTCAAAAAGCTTGACACATCTTCATGCACGTCTTGACACTGCATTCCTCCGTGCAGCATTGATCTTTCTATGCAAGTGCATGCCAAGAAGTTCTAGGGTCTTTGTGCATATCAGTTTGCATATCCATGAAATGCCAAGAGTATCCTCGATGCCAAGCATGAAGAAGCTGGTCACCAGGGTCACCGGCACTGTCAGAAGAGGCCCAGCAACCGGGTACATTGCCAAGGTCCTGATCTGGGATCGCCAGTGGTATCCAGTGGTATCCAGTGGCACCAGAGGGACGTTAGAAGGTCAGCGGTTGCAAGCTGAGCCAAGCACAAGGCATTGCACCACCTCGGGGGTTTGGTGTTGATTCAAGGCCCGCTAGCCGTTGTCATACATTTTGTAATACCATTGCAATACTGGAATTACCATCGCAAATGCAAAATATATTGTAAGATATTGTAACTGTAATATTATGTAATACTGCTACTAACAGTATCTAACAGTAATGAATAGTACTGATTCACACCAACCAGCAGCAAATTGTGAATGATCTTCTCGCCAGGACGGTGCTGTCCAAGAAGCATGAATAAAAACCGGCTGGTGAAGCGAGTGTATGGTGTGTAGATTGGGGTCCGCAAGATCTTCTCACAGGCACCTAGCACCTAAGGTACCGGAGAAGGGCCTGCATAGCCTCACATTCTTCCAAGTCTCATGAGCGCGTTGATTGGGACATAATTAATGGGGACCAAATACAAATACATCCAAATGCGCAAATGCGACATCACACCAAATCATACCAAATCCATCCGAAATCATAAAGTAATCCAAGATATCCAAGATATCCAAGATGCATTGTGGAATGTTGTGAGGCTGCGGTCCATTTCCGTAGCGGCAACCGGATCTAGACCTGCCGTCCCATCCGTCCCGACTCAGTGGCCAAAGGAGAGACCCCTTTTTTATCACCAAATCCTCATCAAATCGGCCTCCTAGTGCTGGCTGGGCAAATATACTGGCAGATGTATGCTGCAGCTCATGCAGAACGTAGAGAGGTCGATTTGCCACATCCGCCTGAACAGACTGGAGGAATGATCGGGAATGAGGACATGAGGAAATGAGTCATGAAATGAATTGAAATGATATGAAATGAGATCCATCAAGATCCTCAAGTGCAAGTTTGATTCTTTTGAATCTGTTGATACGTTTTGTAATTTTGTAGTTTCCTCACGCGACCCTACAGGAGTCGGCCTCAACGAGACGATCTGTGAAGTTCTTTTGCTTCGCATCGAAGGGATTCCAAATCTGCAGCAGTTCGCAGCGCAAAGCCTTAGCAGCAATCAGGTGAGCAAACAAAGTGCCTCAGGACAACTCATAACCCCTATATCTGCGAGAAGTCCACCATTGGTCAAGTGAGCCCAATATTCTAGCAGAATGCATAGTGGCAAAGCATGGCAAAGCAATAATAGTAGATTGTCGCGTAAGCTGATACGTTGCGCGCTATCGCGTACTTGATCGTGCCACTATCCACTGCTTTCTCTGTTGTTGTTGTTGTTGTTGTTGTTTTCTTTGATATTGATGTGTCCTCGTTCAAAATCATAATTTGTATATTTAGAATTTAGAAACTATGTAATTATCTGCGTCAGGCGGTGAGTCAAAAAAACATGGCTTGATGCGGCGAATGCTACAAGAATATCCAACAACTTGTTGCTCTCAATTTCCCTCCCAGCTGCCGCAGTGGTCCCCTTCCGCAGCTCAGAGTCAGAAGTTTGCGCCCTTGGAAATCGGAAACGTTGGCAGAAGATGTAAGCAGCACTGTATAGCACTGTGTTGCACTGTGTAGCACTGCGTAATCTGTGTATATCTGTGTATATCTGTGTATATCTGTGTATATCTGTGTATATCTGTGTATATCTGTGTATATCTGTGTATCACGCCATCTCTAGCGTCAGAGTCCAAAGATCTTCGGAAAAATGGATAAAAAAATTGCGGTTGCGCCATGTTGCGCCATCATATATCATCCCATGTTCAGCTTGCATTCAGGTTGCGTGATGAGGATTTGAGGGTTGCAGCCATCCTCTGTGAGGTGATACTTCAGGACGACTGGAAAGGTCCTGCAGCTTGGCTTCGTTCTGTCTTCACTGGCAATCCCCAAAGGCCAAGCATAGGCCAAGCACCTTCTGGATCTTCTGGGCACAGGGCGCCTGATCAGTTTGACCGCATAAATCTTGCCCTCAAGAACGTCTGGGCACATAGAGCCTGATCAGCTTCGGATAAATCAATCAAACTCCTCCGCATCTCATCCGCTTCCAGCAAAGCGTCAACAGTTAAATATTGCACATTGCACAGTATCCGAGCATGTCTACTTGCAAAATTACAAAACATTGTCATACATTGTCATACATACACCAGAGTTTTCATGATCATCATTGAATCATTGCATCATCATGTATCATGTGATCGTCCTGGTCCTGGTCTTGAGACTGAGCCCCACCTGTCGGAGAAGGTACCCGAGCCATCACTCGGCTGGCCATAGCCCTCGACTCCTGGCCCACGCCCCGTCGGCCCGTGTCCAACAAGAAAACAATGTGACAGCCACGTGTCAGCTGCACATTGATCAGAAGGCCCCACAGAGATCGCCCTTCTGTGAACCTTCAGATGGGCCAATGCGAAAAACTTGTCGGAGTTGATTCCATTGCTGAACCCCTGAGTGGAGATTCGAGATAGATATTCAATGATACTCACATCCGGAGCACCCACATAAATTAATGAGGAAGGATCGTCCACCAGCAATGATCTACCCTGAACTTCAGCAAGAGCTGACTTTCATATCTATCATGACCAGCAACCTCTGATATCCAGTCTGCGTCTTGAAGGTGACCAGCAAACCCAGTGCAACTGACGTCAGAGTGAAGCACTCCACCTAGGAAACTAAATGAAACTAATGGAGACTAAGCATCCAATGTCCAAATCTGAGAACCACACCCGTTATGACAATCTCCAATCCCCCAAGTCTACATTCTAGATTCCAATATGATTCCAGTCATTTCAAATCCTTCAGCTTCGGGGGGGCATTGGCACAGTCCAAGAAGCTGGGAGCGTCAGCATTGTTGGCAAATTGAGCTGCAAGCCTTGGCACCGAGGTGAGTCATGAGTCCACCGGGTCTACCGGACCTGGAAAAGTATGGAACTCATATGATCTAAAAGAATATAAAGCCAAGCTGCTAGTTGACAACGAAGACACCACATCGACATGGGTATTGTAGTTGCAAATCAAACCTTGGTACACGAGGCATCTGGAACTCCATAAATTGTGTGAAATGCTAAGTTTTGGTCACAAGTTGCTTTCTTTCTTTGGCCAAGGAGCAGGATGCAGTTCCTATGAAGGCCAGGTCAGGGAAAACAAGACGTCGGATATTGTCCGATGTAACAATTTTCCTGGAGAGGCAAGTGAGGACTGGCTTAAAATATGATAAATATGACACAACCAAAACAAGTGAAACCATTGTTAACACCGTTTAATCTGCTTAATTAACTTCTTTAACCTAGGGAAGATGAAGGAATGAAGAAGGAGTGCTGGTTCAGCCATATATCTCCAAGATTCCGAGGCGTCCAGAGCTGCAAATGACGGGTTGCACGTTGGTGTCTCCGCCAGTGTCTAAAAGTGTAGCCTTCAGATTTTCCGACTAAAATGGCACGGAACTTAAATTCATCATTAAATGGCAAGGTCCGACAATGGAAGGAACAATGCCACTTTGGTGCATCCAAGTTGCTCATATCTATGGTAATTTTTCGCAAGAAACGCGACAGACTATTTCTGCCATGGTCTCGGCAGTATTGCAGGGACATTGCGCCTGCAGATGCCTCGGCGCAATGCTGTCGGATGTTGTCGGCTTCGTTGCAACTCACCAGGTCCATGCCCGTCTTGGGACCAAAGGTTGTTGTGAAGCAACAACTCGACAAGGCTAAACGGTGCAAAAAAAAGGAAGCAAAAGAAAGAAGCAAATGAGATCATATAGATAACATATGATCAAATATTATAAATATGATAAAATGATAAATCAGCATGGTCAGCAAACATCAACATCATCAAATCATGCCTGGAACAACCGACGCTGTGCTTCAGCCTGAGCTTCTGCTTCAGCCTCCAGTCGTTCTGTCAAACTTCACGTGAGAAACAAGCCAATCGCATCCGATCGCAATGACAAAGGATAGGCCGGATAGGCACGGACTTCTAACATGTAGCTATATCAAATGTTACGAAACACCGTGAAATGTTATGAAACTGTTTATATAGTCATGTTGTGCTCAAGGACAGGTTTTCACCCCGTGGTCCTCCCAGACTGTAAGAGAACGGGGCTTCAAATAGAAAGGCGCCATAGACTGACAACCTACAGTGATCTACAGTGCAAAAGAGCTTGAGCATAGATAAAGTTTGGGATTGCAAAACTGCAGGTGAAAACCTACAGTTTTAGAAAGAAAAAGAGGGCTTGGGCTGGCACGCCTGCCAACTGCCCAGCATACATACAAAATGATAGGGTTTTCAGCCACTAAGAGCAGCTAAGATGAGCTAATTCATGCTAATTATGCTAATTCTATAGAGAATCCAAACAATACAACATACATCAACATACCTAAACGCACTTCAATTGTTGCTGAAGTGCATTTCCGCCTGTTCCTTTGCTGCATTGCCTTCGGCACCAGCCTGACCTCAGGTAACACAGCAAGTCTCTGCTTGTCATGGGAACAAATCCACATAAAGGCTGTCCTCTAGTGTTGATCGAAGCCTGTGGACTAATTGTACATATATGTGTGTGTAGACAGTATATTGCATAGAATTAACAACCATTGATAGTATGAGTATACACACATATATATATATATACATGTATGTGTGAGAATGAAGAGTTTAAAGATGGGGGATGCTGCTCAGGATGCGGATTGCAATGCATCCTGACTGCATTGACCAAGGATAGGCTGGTAGATATGCTGTGCCATGTCTATTTGTTGTGTCAAGTCGGGTCGGGTTGGGTCATGTCTTGCTGTGGTGAACAAATGTAAAGCACTGGGAATTCTTGCCTGGCAAGCAAATCGCACACAGGGTTCTTAGATGAATGGAGCCAAGCTGCTACCGCATAGCCGCAAAGTGCGCAAACAAACAATTCGAGGTGCACGGAAGTGGCGAAGCTTCAGCATGGCAACCTGCATGGTATGCAGCTTCAAAGGCGTGTTTCAAGGCAAAATGGACACTGCATCCAGCCACAACAACTTCAGCTGATGCTTCAACACCAAGCGGCAAACGGCAGAAACATATAAGACCAGCCCTAAAATGTCATCGGTGCTATTGATGCTACCAGGCGTAAGCACGACATTGCTTCATTTTTCTTCCAAAGTGCTAATTAATATTAATATAATATATGAATAAATGAGCCAAGAGACAGAATGCAAGATCAAGAAAGTGGCTGACACCAGCTTGTTGGATGATGGAGACTGCCCAAAGGACCCTGCACTGCCTAATGTCTACGGTTTGGGATTAGCTCGTGGCGCATTGAACCCAGTGTGCGTCTTGCCAGAGTTGCTTGAGGTCAGCAAAGGTTGCTATGGATTGTATAATGTTGTAAAATTGCCGATAACCTTGTCAATTGCTTGTGGAAGCTGCACTGCAACGCAAGCATGGCATGTCCTCTTCAAATCTGCCTTGTTCTATTTAACCGCTTCCCAATGATGCGTTTTCAAGGAACTTTCATCGATTTCTCTGGGTTGGACAAGTAAGGGCAAAGCAAGACAAAGAAATTGAGTCTAGAGTCTAGCGTAAATCCATGTAAATCCCTCTTTGATCAAAATCCTAGACTTTCATGTGTCTGCTGGTTTGGGAAGCATCCTTAGGATTCGGATTCCTTAGGAGCATCTGCAGAATGAGTTTAAGCCAAAATGAGCAGCACAATGCCACACCAATCTCAGTCAGTAGGTGTTACAGCCGAATTGGCACTCTTCCGGACTCTTCCTCTTCCCATCTCTTCCCATCTCTTCCCCAACGCCCTTCAGATCCTTCAACCTGAGGCTAACGCTCCAGCGTGCCGAGTCGTGGCAAAAAACACCAAGGAAAAGCGATCCTCAGTTGACATCGACGTCCAGCCCTCACGGGGTTGTTGCTGTCACAAGGCTTGTGTGATTTTAGCCTGTATCATTAGACTATCATATCTATCACCACTCCGAGGCTTCTAAGATCATTCGAAGATCTTCCGAGGCACATACTCCTCCAAAGAACGGACGCACCTTGGACACGCAAGTGGATGTATAGGAGGTCTTCGATTGGCACATATTGGCACCAGCCCTCACAGCATCTGAACTCTTTTAGCTTCCTGCAAAATGCATTCGACGCCCATCAAAGCGTGCCTCGAAGGTCTGAATCCAAAAAGTTGCTGCTTGATATGCTGCACCAGACTGCGAGCTTTCACTGAGATGCAAACCCACCTGTTGTGCCTGAGCACGTCAGTATCTAGACTCTAGACCAACTGGGACAGCAGGCTAGCAATCTAGCAATCAAGCATTGGCAGGTGCAAGATGGGCCAACCATGGCCAATCCCTCTGCAATTGAGGACATATTCAAGATTTTTTCTCATATCACGGCTACTGCAAGTACACAAGTAAATAATTGTGCATGTGTGTATTTGATTATGTTTACAGTTTACAGATGCTTACAATATATATATATATAAGATTATATAAGGACCTGATTCAGATTTCAAGCACCAACTGTATACTCTCATTGCCGCTTCCAGTTTTACTTCCGCAGGTGGGACCGAGCAGTCTTTCCAGCCTACTCAGACATGTTCTAGTCACTATAGTCTATAGTCTCTTAGACTCTTAGCATCTCTTAGCGGTTGGCCTTTGCCACGCGCTCAATTTCATCCTTCTTCTTGATGGCATAGGAGTTGGAGGACTCTTTGGCGCAGTTCATGATTTCATCCGCCAGGCACTCTGAAATGGATTTGATGTTGCGGAATGCCGAGTTTCGCGCTCCGGTGCAAATCAGGTAGATGGCCTGATTCACTCGACGCAGTGGTGACACATCCACAGCCTGACGGCGCACCACACCGGCAGAGCCTACTCGGGTGGAGTCTTCGCGAGGACCTCCATTCTTGACAGCATCCACAAACACCTGGATGGGGTTCTTGTCAGTCAGCAAATGGATGATTTCGAAGGCGTGCTTCACAATGCGCACTGCCATAAGCTTCTTGCCGTTGTTGCGGCCGTGCATCATCATGGAGCACACCAGACGCTCCACGATCGGGCACAAAGCCTTTCGGAAGCGCCGCATCTGGTATCGGCCCTGGGTGTGAGGAAGGAACAGCTGAGCAGTTCCCTTCACGGCGATGTAGTCCACCAAACTCAAGTCCGACAGCATCACATCCTCATAGGTCCATTTGCCAAAAAGCTTGACCTCTGTGGCAAACATGGCCGCTCCCAGATCTGACCTGGGGCAATGGTCACACTGCTTGAGCCCACCCTTGGCAACGGCAACTGAGACATGGCATATGGACTGTCATGCAGGCTATCATGCTGCCTGCGGCAAGTGTCCAAGTGTTGAGAACATTTGAGAATCTTTGGAACTTTGGGCATTTCACGCACACATTTCTCCGTCAAAAGGGCAGTGCTGGGTGCTTGAAAAATGCCATAAATGCCAGCAGCTGCAAGCAGCATATCTGAGTCCCGCACACATCCAAGCTGGTGCCATAGCACGTGTCTCCCTCGCGGTATCGCCTTAATGGTGAACATTATCAGGCACCCTCAATCCGTCTCAGATGCCACAGCGGCACATCGCGATATTCAAATCAAGTCATGACACTCGAGAACGCTTGCATTCAACGCTGGTATACTGGTGCGGCAAGCTATCAGGGAAAGCGCTGTTGAAGCTACAGCTCCAAAATCTGAAACAGAATCCAAAGAGAAGTTGGACATTCCAAACATGTCACGAAATATGACACATGAGTTTGCACTCAGATCTGGCACCCAGGGATGTCGCAGGTCAGCACATGTCGTTCGCCTTGGGCTGCAAGAGCTCGAGATGAAGCCAGAGGATTTCTGGATCTCTTCGTATCGAGGATCCTGCGGCCTTCGGGGTCCTGCATCACCAGGTCTCACAAATGGATGGCCGTGGCCCGATGCCCCCCAAAGTAAAGAATCTGCACTTGTGGAAACTGTACGAAACTGTGACAAAGTCCTCAACAAAGAGTTGTCCACCCGCGGTCCAATCCTTGGCTTTCCCAAATCCAAAATCGCTTTCTCCCAGCTAACCGAGGGATGGAAATCCACCACACCATACCAGGCTCCATTGGCTCCAGGAGCCCCTGCGCCAAGTCCTATTATCCAAGACGGACCTTGCAAGACAAATCTCATCAAATCTCAATGGCACCATATGGATCCATATGGCACCTGATCTGTGGCAATATGATGTAATATGCTGAGCCACAAGCCCACATTGTTGCCATCAACATGCTCCCGGGCCTGATATCGCACACAAACAGGGAACTCAGACAACTTAATGAATTGCTATCTGCCAGTTCTATCCACTTCTGCCATCTTCTGCCATGTTCTACCATCGTTCAATTTGTGATGGCTTAGCGTCACTTGGGATCCCTGCTGCATAATTCCGGTTCAGCTGGATAGATGTGCACACAATGCCATGACCTAGGCTGACACAGCTTGCTGTAGCTACAGCATAGCTACGGCTACAGCATCAGCTACCTGGGCTCAGGGCATCCATACCTGAAAGTGTTCGGCTCCTGTGCCGTCTTGATGCTCCATTATATTATATTGCCATTATATTATATTGATATATAATGATATATATATAATATACATCCGTGTAAATATACACACGCATAACATACTAACACGTAATATAGTATTATTTTTATATCATACAAATAATGATATATATGTCCATATAAATCTAAATATAAAACAGATCAAGTAAAATAAAAGCAACAGCAAATTCCTCGATACATTGCTTGAAGAAGCGCAACCTGGCCAGCACCAGTGAGAGAACTGGTGAAGTCTTGACTCAAACAGGTGCAATTATCACTGGTTATTGTTATATATTGTTATTGTCAATCATTATTTGAGGCTCGAACAACATCCGTGTGAGGTTCTTGTAGGAGTGTGTTGCCTTGCTCGGCAGTGGGCGGCCTCAGTGGGAAGCGGGACTCCTTGATATCCCAAGATGAAATACAGTGAGTCAAGCTTTATTGGAAGGCACAAAAATACAGAGACCACTGAGACCACGGCCCAAGGTGCTTGCGCTCGAGACTAACCTTGAATTCAAACGCAGAGCTGATTGTCTGATTATATACTTATTTGATCTTATTTGTCTTTTACATCCCTTGTACGGAAAAAGAAGTTCATAACCTGCTAAGGATGTGGCCCAAGAGTAATGGAGTCAATGTACTCAACACCGTCTGGGCGGACCTAGCTGGATATCCAACTTGAGGAGCTCTTAAACAGCTGCTGGAAACGCCAACCCGATTTCATATGGTGCAACAGTGCAAGGCATCATCTTATCACAAAGTATCTGTCCTCCCTCTTCGCCGCTCAGGAGGCGACATTTGCCCTCCCATTATTTTTCCAATGCCTTGGCAGCAACAGGACGAGGGAAAACATCAGAAAACTGGCCGATAGCTGCTGCCTCTTGATCTGGCCACTTCTCGGGCTTCCAACTTGTTTGGAATTCGACGCAGTGCCTCCAGAACCTCAAATTGGAGATTCAACTGTTCCATGCTGCAGACCTTGCCAATGTACAGGGGAAAACTAAGCAGCTAGTAGCAGCATGCTGATGTCACATTACTTCGCATAGCTTACAGGTCCCGTTGCTAAGGCTAGGTCTTCTTTCGCACTGATCCTTTCTGCAGTATGCAAACAACATCAACATGTTCTTCGGCGGGTGGTTTTTATGGACTTGACTTTTTGGCCCCTTTCAGATCTTGAACGCTAATGTGCAGCCTGGACTTTGGCTTCAGAAGTAACACAAAACTCATCTGGTCCTCTCATTGCTATCGAGCCTGGACGCCTGTGCAAGCCAAAGAAATGATTGCCTCTTGTGATCCCAATGTCACTAACAAAAGTCAACTAACATAAACCATCGATTTAAGAAGACACACGGTCATCCGATGTCATCCACCATCGTCGTCTTTGAAAAAGGGTCCGAGGCTCTGGTCGCCCCGCTCTTCGGATTCCAGGGCATCATGATCGATCCAACGTGCAACGCAGTCACCCAACCTTAACGTCAGACTTCGAAGATGTCTTCCACCTGTATCGGCCTCAGGGAACCAAGAACAGCTAAAAGGTCTAAAAGCTGAGAGAACAAACTGAGCATAACAGGTTGAAGTGACAGATGCAGCAAAATCATGTAGGACAAAATATGGGCGCTTTATGGCAAATGATGGCACATGTACAATCCCAACGAGCTCGTGACTGAGGTATTGAATGTTGAACATCTTTCTCTGCAAGGCCGCAGCTTCATCCCGATCATCCTGAACATTCACTCTGAAGTCTCGGGACTCTGTCTGAAGTCTCGGACTGTATTTCTTCCAACCCCACATCATCAATGAGCACTGCCGACTTAGACACACACACACACAAACTCAAACCAGTGTGGGGGCAGCGTGCGGATCAGGACATGATATCTGGGTCCATGTTCAACACCAAACCTGAAGTTTTAAATCGGATAGTATCGAATTAAGTGGTGATAAGTGGCTGAAGATTTGAGATGATGTGGATGATTTGAGCTTTTCCCATTTTCCCAAATCCAAATATGTCGTCGGATGTCATCGGTGTGTTCTTCTGTTTCAGCTCCCTTGACTCCCTGACCTCTGCCTCCGACTCTTCACTCCACAGGAACCTGAGCATAGTAAATTACATAACATGACAATTCTGTGGTCATGCTATACCAATTTGACCATGTTAAATATGTCAAGTGTGAAGCTATGTGAAGCTATGTGAAGCTATGTGAAGCTATGTGAAGCTATGTGAAGCTATGTGAAGCTATGTGAAGCTATGTGAAGCTATGTGAAGCTATGTGAAGTTATGTGAAGTTGATGTTTGATGATCTTTGTGAATTTTTGAACATGAGGCAAAGACAATTCATTGTCCACCTCTACGAGTTGTTGTCTTGCCATAGAAGCCTGCCGTGATCGTAGTCCCCAGATGTCCCCAGTGACTGCAACACGGTCTTGAGATTTTGCATGATTTTGCCACACCTTGACACACTGTATTTTGACAATTCCAAACATCTTTCGCCATTTTTGTGCAGCGAGTTCTAGCACTCCAGCATCCTGTTGCCTGATCAACAAGAATTCCTTTGCCCTGATGCCCTGATGCCCTGATGCACTGATGCCCTGATGCCCTTTGACCCGGCTCGTTCGTAAAGGCCAAACTGGCCAAAATATGCCAAGGCTATCGATTTTCTGCCCACCGTCCACATGGCGTTTTTCGACCGACTCATGCGGTGCAAACTGCGCGGGGGTTGCGTCATCACACGTCTTGTGAACTCCACAGTGGATTAGAAATCAGAAATGATATGAAATGATCAGAAAGTTGCAGCTGTCTATTGCAAAAGCTTGGCTGTGACAAGAACAGAGTTCTGTTTGTGACGTGGCTCACACATTATCAACAAGCCATGGCCGATAGCGCCATGTCATGCATTAAACACAACGCCTACAGGTTGAAACACCCGGAAATGATTGAAACATCTTTACTTTTTGAAACCTGTTAAAACTCGCCCTCCAAGGCTGCTTGAAGCTTGGAAAGTTGGGCTGTCATCCTTGGAGTGCAGTTGTGGAAAAGAAACATGACTCCTCATGGCACATATCCTCACAGCTGGCATCAGTTGACATGCGCCAAATTGCTGAGCCTTTGCTGCCATTGCTGATAAGTTGCTTTGCATCTCCCTCAGCGTGGCCAGCTATCTGCCTTGGATCTTGGTGCTGGAAGTTCAGCCGGCCACATAGGAGCTACAGCATATAAAATTATATAAAGCTATATGAAGCTATATGGAGCTGTGCAGCCAGATGCCCAAGCAAAGATTCTTCCTGGGTCTCTCAAGATAAGTTGCGCTACTGCCTGGAGAAGCCTCAGTTTGAACACCAGGACTGATCTAGATAATTCAGCGGAACGAATGAAGTAGCTTCTGACACACCTCTCACACGCTTCAGCACCAAGAAAAGAGAGAAAAGACCTCGGGAATTGATTCAAGATGCCTATATTTTTTTGCCAGGGCTTCTCAGAGGATTTGCCCACCACACTGCCCGCATATGCCTACATGCCAATACGGATCATATCCTGAATTTGCTCGGGACTCCCAGCAACTTGTTTCAGCTTAGGAGCTTTTCGCGGGGAAAGTCATAAGATTCCAACAAGTCTGCCAGCAATCCTTTCACTACTGGCCTTGGCTGCAGCACTGGCCAGTAGACACCAAAATTTAAGTTATGATAAAAAAAAAAAACGTCTTTCTTGCTACCAGTACAGTATGCCATGATATGCCATGCTTCCCAAACAACTTCCCAGATCCAAATATTCCAACATTCCAACATACTTTGCACCAGTTTGCATCTGGAAAAATGGAACCGCCAAGATGCATCAAGGCAGCGATCCTTTGTGCACCGTCATCGCAGGAAGCAACCTGAGATGGTCATCCAATTTGGACATTGGGCCGGGGGGTTCATCTTTGAGTCATGCTTCAACCTGCATTCTAAGGGAGAGCTCACATGTGCCGGAGAAAACCAAGGCAAAAAACGGGGCAAGGCTAAAGAATGGATACAAAAAATCGTCAATCAAATAATTTCAAAAAACGGTGCCCACTTCTCACCGCAAGATCAATTAATGGATCAACCAACTCAATGCATTCGAGCCACTACTTCCTTCAGCTTCTTCTTGTTTTGAGGCTTCTCAAAGATTGCCTCGGAGTCGGAGGCTGAAAGGGCCAGCACGGTCGGTAACCGCCTTACCTTATGCAACTAGGTGGCGACGGCTTTTCTCAGAGCTTCCTTCGCTTGCGCCTGCAGATCTGCAAACAGCTGCAAAATCACAATATATAGCAGTTCTTCAAAACAGTCAATGAAACAATATGAATGGATATACGTCAATGTGATTTTTTAATCAAGTCGAAAGAACTTGGCAGCGTCCCATGTGGACCTTGCTGAGCTTCACCATCTTGGGTCGAGCCTGGCCTGAAACAGACTTCAAGGATCTTCAAGGATCTTCAAGGGCTGATTCAAGGGCAAAGTTGGCACATCCCAAAATGTTGGACCCTGCCTTCAGGCGCTTCAGGGGCTTTGGGTGGAGCAGCTGGTGAGGCTCGTGAGGCCGGTGAGGCCGGGGAAGCCGGGGAAGCTGGAGAAGTTGACGCTTCCAGCTTCGGCTTCGGCTTCGTTTTTTTCTTCTTTTCCATCACCTCCTGCAGTCCATGGTGGCCCCAAAAAGGTGTGAATACTCTGCAAATGGGTTGACGGCAGCTGCCACTGTAAATGAAGCTGAGAACTCTCATTCCGCCATGGCAGTCAGCAAACTTAGCGGCAAGGTCCTGTCTCACGACTTCTTTGGCGGTTAAATCTGCCTTCACCTCCAGTCAGAACATAGTGGAATCAGCGATGTCAAACAACTTCCGCGACAAGAATCGAGACTAAACGAATCAACATGACCGAACTCAAAACAACATTCAACATTCCCAAAAAATATTAAAACACCAAGAGATAACAAGTGATTGGGCATTTGGTTTTCCTCTTCTGAAGAAAAGTATAACTAACTGCGGCCCGAGGGCAAAAGCGCGAGCGGTGAGCTCCTTCTCTACTTCAGGCCACGATTCCTCTCGGCCGAGATGAACACACATACTGTAAACACACCAGCTGCTGCGACAAACTAATTTTTCTTGGCCACTTGTGATCTCTACCTTGGTGTGATCCCTGCTTGAGGCCATTCAGCATCGCAACTTCTTGACAGCTTAGGATCAACAATAATTAATCGAGCTCTTTCAATCTTGAGCAACTCTCCTAAACTCCGAAACATTGTTCGCAACTTGCTTTTCCCTTCATTCAGCTGTTTACAAGTTTTTACAAAGCCACATATTAACTGCTATGAAATGTTACAGGCCTTGATGTTCTTCTTCCGCGCTATCTGTTCATCAGCAACTTGTTTCCAAAGTGGTTCGGCATCAATGCCTGGCATGACAGGCGCTGAACAAAGACTGAACTGATTACTCATGTATGCCTTTGCGTGTGCGTGTGCGTGTGCGTTTGCGTTTGCGTTTGCGTGTGCGTGTGCGTGTGCGTGTGCGCGTGTGCGTGTGCGTGTGCGTGTGCGTGTGGGTGTGTGTGTGGGTGTGTGTGTGGGTGTGTGTGGGTGTGTGTGTGTGTCTGTGTGTGTGTGTGTGTAACATCTGAATAGATGTAAAACTTCTTCTCTCTCTTTTTCTTCCTTTGTCCTCTCCCTTTCTAATTCTAAATTAAATTTAATGCAGGGGGCCACCGGGGTCCCGGGGGGGTCGGTGGCCACCGAAGACACCCCCCCGGGACCCGTGTAAACGTACCTGCATTAATCTAACGATCTAGGCTGGTTTGCATGTCTCAGGATTCAGTTCCTGACGGATCATATAATGATCCATTCTTGTCTAGTGTGATTTCCATGGTGGCTCCGACATGGTGCCATGGAGCCATTTGAGGCAACCCTTTTTAGGGTGAGTGTTGACCGTCTGGAATTCTGAATTCACACATTTTAACTTAGTAATTCGTCTAAGTAAAGGGCAACAATCAGCCTTGCGGTTTTCCAGCCTTTTGAGATTGTCCCGCTGATCTTGTGGTCCCAGGGATTACTCGCCGATGCGTTTCTTCAACTGTGAAGCCGTGCCGAATTCCAGAAACCTCCGTTTTTGCAGCAATCTTTGCAGTGACATTTTGCAACCGTCATGAACATTGGAAAGGCAGGCACACGACTTTCAGGTGTGGTGATTCTTTCTTTTGATGGTTGTCTGGTGAGGTGAAACATTTTGTGCATCTAATTCGATGGAACTTGGAAGCTGTTTTATGCCATTGCGGCACGACTTGACCACGGTCCCGGTGCAGGGAATAATCGCACGACTTTTTAGGCATTTAGGGACTGAATCCTGTTTATAATTAATTGTTTTGGTTTTCCTGTCGGTCATCAACTAGTCCCCCATTTGGTCCCTAATTCTCCCCGCGTGCCTCTCCGTAATGTGTCGTGGGGTTTAGGTGTGTGCGCTGTTTTTGTCAGGTCCGTTTCGCCGTGTAGGTTGGTTCCGGAGGTCCGTCTGTTCCCCTCCCCCCCCTGCGCTGTTTTTGGCCGTTTGCCCGTCGTGTGTCCGCTTTTTTCTTCCTCTTGCCTTTCAGGGTTGACCCGGCTCCGGCCGGGTGTGTGTGTGTAACATCTGAATAGATGTAAAACTTCTTCTCTCTCTTTTTCTTCCTTTGTCCTCTCCCTTTCTAATTCTAAATTAAATTTAATGCAGGGGGCCACCGGGGTCCCGGGGGGGTCGGTGGCCACCGAAGACACCCCCCCGGGACCCGTGTAAACGTACCTGCATTAATCTAACGATCTAGGCTGGTTTGCATGTCTCAGGATTCAGTTCCTGACGGATCATATAATGATCCATTCTTGTCTAGTGTGATTTCCATGGTGGCTCCGACATGGTGCCATGGAGCCATTTGAGGCAACCCTTTTAGGGTGAGTGTGACCGTCTGGAATGCTGAATTCACACATTTTAATTTAGTAATTCGTCTAAGTAAAGGCAACAATCAGCCTTGCGTTCTGCAGCCTTTTGAGATGTCCTGCCGTTCCGGCTGTCCCTTGAGATCCTCTCGATTTTCATTCTTCAAGCGTGACGTTGTTCGAAACAATCAGAAACCTTCTCCGTTTCGCAGCTGCTTTTGACGATTCATGACAACAGCATTGGATACAGGAATCAGGCAGGCACACGTCTTTCAGGTGTGGTGTCTCTTTCTTTTGATGGTTGTCTGGTGAGGTGAAACATATTGTGCATCTAATTCGTTGGAACTTGAAAGCCGTTTTATGCCAATTGGGGCAAGACTTGACCACGGTCCCGGTGCAGGGAAGAATCGCACGACCTTTAGGCATTTAGGGACTGAATCCTGTTTTTAATTAATTGTTTTGGTTTTCCTGTCGGTCATCAACTAGTCCCCCATTTGGTCCCTAATTTCCCCGCGTGCCTCTCCGTAATGTGTCGTGGGGTTTAGGTGTGTGCGCTGTTTTGTTCAGGTCCGTTTCGCCGTGTAGGTTGGTTCCGGAGGTCCGTCTGTTCCCCTCCCCCCCCTGCGCTGTTTTTGGCCGTTTGCCCTTCGTGTGTCCGCTTTTTTCTTCCTCTTGCCTTTCAGGGTTGACCCGGCTCCGGCCGGGTGTGTGTGTGTAACATCTGAATAGATGTAAAACTTCTTCTCTCTCTTTTTCTTCCTTTGTCCTCTCCCTTTCTAATTCTAAATTAAATTTAATGCAGGGGGCCACCGGGGTCCCGGGGGGGTCGGTGGCCACCGAAGACACCCCCCCGGGACCCGTGTAAACGTACCTGCATTAATCTAACGATCTAGGCTGGTTTGCATGTCTCAGGATTCAGTTCCTGACGGATCATATAATGATCCATTCTTGTCTAGTGTGTGTGCGTGTGTGCACGTGGGGCGCACACACACACACACCTCCTCTGAAATAATTGATATGCATGACACACACGCTAGACCCCATAAAAAAGAATTCTAGCTCGCTTGGACAGGATTGTCTGCAGGCACTTGCAAGCAAATATGTGGAGCTGTTGATCAGCTGTGACCAGCTGCACAGGTCCACATGCCTACCCATGGGGCTTCGCCATTGCTTGCCGCTTCCGCTTCCTCAACGGGACTCGCACATACTGTGCCCATCCACCTCGCAGCGACGAGCATGGGTCTCTAGCAGAGTTGAGCATCAGCAAGCATCAATGTGAATACACTATGAACACAGTATAAAATAAATACCAGTTGTAACAATAATTGATACTTATATAATAACAATTTATAATGCAATAAATAGACACCTCGAGCCTCGAGCAGCTTTGCTTTCTTGGGTGCGCTGTGCTGCAAGCATGGAACGGTTTCAGAGCCCGAACATTGTTGCTGTTGCTGTAGTTCTAATCATGACGATTGGTGCTGATCAATGCGAATCATGTGTGATATTGTTTGTCGTTGCCGTTGCTGTAGTGATACTCCTTTTCCTGCTGCTATCCTCTAGAGCCTTGTTTAAAATGGAGGGTTCTTCACTTTGATGTCTTTACTGGGTCTGTTCTGAGCTCCGCCCAAGCTCCTTTTGAGCCAGCAAGCTGTGCAACTAGGCAGTTGTGAAAAGCTCTGCAGTGGAAAAGGTCAAGTGCTACAAGTTCAGTCCGGTCTAGCCATGTTGGGTGTTTGAAATGAACAAACGATGTAGCAAACTCTGCTGGATGTATGCCTTCTAATTATCATTCAATCGTACATAATTCAGAGTACATGAAGAAGCTAAGGCTTCTTACATGTACGAGTGTGACAAATGCATACCATCGCATACCAAATTATTGTTGGCATCCCTTCAATCGAGATCTGCCACCCCTCTAACGACACAACAGGTTGCTGGCTTCGTGTGCAGGCCGGCCTACACAAAGCATGCAGAACCAGAAATGGAGCTACGGCTTGACAGTGTTTGTTGCTGCATGTCCCTCATCAAGCGGTTCATTTCCTCTTTGTGGAGATTCTGCTATTGGGATTTCGTCCGTGTGAGTGATGTTATCCACATGGATTGTGTTTGTCAAGTCGGGTCATTTGCATTTCATCTGTCAGACTTTGTTGGCCCCACTTGTATTTGCATTTCCCCCTACCTCAGGAGCCAAAAAGGTCCGCAAAGAACATACAAAGCAAGAACAGTCAGCATCGGCTAGCAGCGACTCTTCCGTTCATAAACGCTTGGTAGCTAAAGAGCTATAACGCGATCTGTTCGTGTGGGAAGTACGTGAAGCATGTCTATTTTTGCACCTTGATATCCATATATATATATGTATATATACACCTACATCTATGTGTAGTGTGTGTCATTGTGTGTCTGTGTGTGTGGAGAGTATACGTGTATATTCAGAGTAACATGAGTATACACCATGTATGTGAAACTGCAGTGACCTCTGCTTGTAAGTGATCGGATTGAATTGAATGGACATTGCACCAAAGGGCAAATGCTGAGTGCACTTGAAGACAGCACCTTCAAATGCGTCCGACTCAGGCATTGCCACCGTGCGCATTGTTTTCAGCGTCAAAGTTGTCACAAATGTCAAGATGTAGACGGATGATGACGGATGGTGGACGGATGTCCGGACAGCAAAGGACCAAAAGTGACTGGAAAAACAGATGGACCAAGCATGACCAACATGCGGGAAACCCTCTCATGGAACAGAGACTGAGCGTCCAAGTTCCAGTGGAATAAAGCTTGCCTGAGGCGCACAGTGGCAACCCAATTTTCAAGTGAGAGATTGCGGAAGCATCGGACATTGGTGTTGGAATATTTGGAATCATTTCCACCACTTCTGAGCCCAGGGCAATGTGGCCAACTAAGCCTTCCAGTTCCAGCAGCCGTTTGGGGGGCATGGGTCTGTAGGCATTCAACGGTGTAAGACTAACAGCATGACACCCTACAAACACAGCCAGCAAGAAAAAGAAACTGCACACTGTGGCAAAAATCCTGCAGCAGCAAAAGAAACGACACGTTTGGTGTTGGTTTTGAGCTGTTCCGAGTCACATACACCTGGATCTGATCATAGGTACCAAAAGCATCCAAAAGCTACAAAAATATCGAGCATGAAAACAACACTTTCGGTTCGCCCTTTGTTACCAGCATCCCTATCATCCCTTGTCTCAGCACCGTTACTAGCCTTCTGGAACCGCTGAAGCTGCATGGCGCATCCAGTTCTGGCAGGTGCATTCCGCTACAGTCAAGGAACAGTGTGGAACACTGGCTGTACTTGGGAAGAAACGAAACGGAAAAGATAAATCAATAGAAATCAATTAGTCAAGGCAATCAAGTGTTCCTTGCCAGCCATGCATTGTTACACCTTATCATACCTCTGCATGTATAATATACTACTGTACTAAGTACTATATGAATTATATTATATATATATAATTCAATTTACATCATATACAGTATCCGGTCTCCCATGGTTTCCCCCGCATCTTTGAAGCCAAACAAAGATGCGCATGTTGGGCCATAGCACCCAAGGCTGGCTTGTTCCACCTTGACCACGAGTTCCCGCTTGGAGGTGGCCTCATCCAACTTCAAAACCCAACCTGACGACAGCGACTTGTCTGTGGCTCCCGACATATCGTCTCCTCAAGTCCTTCTTTGTGCCTGGCTCCTGCGTCGAAATTCGGATTCATGGCTCCCTTTCTCAGCTCCCGGAAGAATTTCCGCAGTAACGTGTTGGACCTGAAAGAGGTACTGGTGCGTGGCACACCAAGCTGCTGCATTCATACCTTCGCACGCACACATGGGCAAATATTTCCATTGTCAGGAGAGATGTTCAATGAATTTCACAGATGGTTACAGTATCTCAATCTCTCTTGTGGATGGATGGTGCCTTGCAATGCTCAAATGCTGGAAGAAATAAACAACAGCATTTTATCCTTGCTAGGAAAGCAAAAAAACGACCCCTAGACAAGAGAAACAGACAGAAACATTTGCTCCCTTTCAGCAGAATTCTCCTGCGGAGTCCGGGTTTCCCTGCTGGCCCAGTTTTGGGACACAGCGCATAATGCCTGAAGGTCCTTACGCCAAAGTTACGGATTTCAAAACAATTCCAGGGACCAAAAAATGTCCCTCGATCTTTACAGAGTTTTACTATGAATTCGAACTGCCAAACACGCCGAAAGTATCTCCCTGTCACTATGATCATGTTTTTCTCATGTCTCAGCATCCCAAATGCACACAGTTTCTGCAGAGCACAGCAGGCTGGGAAAGCATGTTGCAGAGGCAAACCTCCATGTTTCACTTGCACACATCTACCAAATATTTCTCACTACCTTCAAGTTTGTCTGTCTCGACTGTATTTCTGCGCGGTTATTTGGATGCACGTATGACCAAATAAAGATAATAAAGTAGATAGATAAATAAGATTGGATTATGTTAAGATTAGATAAGATTAGATAAGATTAGATAAGGTTAGATAAGATTGGATTAGATTAGATAGAATAGAATAGAATAGAATATAGAATAGAATAGAATAGAATAGAATATAGAATATAGAATAGAATATAGAATATAGAACAGAATAGAATAGAATAGAATAGGGTAGAGTAGAGTAGAGTAGAATAGAAAAGAATAGGAATAGGAATAGGAATAGGAATGGAATGGAATGCAATGGAATGATAGACTGATAGACTGATAGAATGATAGAATGATAGACTGATAGAATGATAGAATGATAGAATGATAGAATGATTGATAGGTAGATAGATAGATAGATAGAGAGAGATAGATAGATAGATAGATAGACAGATAGACAGATAGATAGATAGATAGAGACACAGTTTTGAGCGATAGATAGATAGATAGATAGAGAGAGAGAGAGTAGATAGAGTAGATAGAGTAGATAGAGTAGATAGAGTAGATAGAGTAGATAGAGTAGATAGAGTAGATAGAGTAGATAGAGTAGATAGAGTAGATAGAGTAGATAGAGTAGATAGAGTAGATAGAGTAGATAGAGTAGATAGAGTAGATAGAGTAGATAGAGTAGATAGAGTAGATAGAGTAGATAGAGTAGATAGAGTAGATAGAGAGATAGAGTAGATAGAGTAGATAGAGTAGATAGAGAGATAGATAGATAGATAGATAGAGAGATAGAGAGATAGACAGACAGATAGATAGACAGACAAATAGATAGATAGACAGACAGATAGATAGATAGATATATAGATAGATAGACAGACAAATAGATAGATAGAGAGATAGAGTGATAGATAGAGAGAGAGAGAGACAGAGAAATCAGGGTCTCAACGCCCTTTCGATCCATCAGTGGGTTCGCTCTGCCACCCATGCGTCACAACAAGCAACCTCTCCTATAGGTTTCTTCATTATCTTTGACACTTCTGCAACCGCCATGTGCGGTACTACTGTGCATATCTTACATTGATCGACTACAATTACAATGCAGAATCCGCGGACCAATTACACATGTGTGGGAGGTTGTAGCGCTACAGGAATGGAACGTGAACTGTTGGCTCCTGCAAAAGTGGAGCTAGCTGTAGAAGCCTTGACCTGGGCTGCAATGAGCAAAGCAACATCTCAAGATATCTCAAAATTTGATTATATAATATTATATATCAGCATCGTCATATATCAATGGTTCGTTTTTCTGTTGTCTATATGGTTTGTTTAAGCTAGCCGCAGCTAGCCTTACGCAGAAACACTGGTCCTGGGGGTGGCACTCAAAGGTCCTTGGTGAAAGATTTGGGGCCTGGCCACTGGGTTTGTGGAATGAGATGTCGATTTGTCAACGGTGGTGCGGTGGTGATACATTACTGCATCAGCAACAAAAACAGTGACAACTTTTGTACAAATGCGTCGGATCTATGATGATCTATGTGACTGTGAGATTTTCGATGCAACAAGCAAAGGACAAGGGCCAAATCTGTCTCATGTCTGTGACATTCTTTGCAAAAATGGATTCTGCATTTGACGTCGCATTTCAATGAGTTCTATTGAAAATGCCCCGCTGGCCGCTTTCTTCTGGGCGCAATACGAAACGGATCTTCGATGCAGGAAACTTGGCACATCTTGCCAATCTTGCCACCATTGTGGGAGAGCACTTAGGAGCACCAGGAGTCCTAGCTGCTTTCCAAATCATCTATAGCAAGGAAAGGGCTGTTTGTTGATGTTTGTTGTATGGTGGAACACCGAGGGCAGCCAGGAATCCCTTCATTGCTTTGCTATCAAATCTACCAAATATCCTCAGGATGACCCTGGAGGATGGTCCAGTTGCTCAGCGCATCTCAGCGCCCACAGAGTCATCGGTCACGACTTCGGTCCCTGCGCCGATGGCAAGAGATCTGCCAAACTGCGGAGAAATATGTGGAAATTCTGCCACTTCCATCCATTAGCCATTTACCCCTCACAAGTCCCTGCAAGCAAACAAATGAAGGACATTGAGGGATTCTGTTTTTTTGCAGAAATGAAATTCGAAGTTTCAAGTTCACAACGTGCAAGATAGATCAAGATAGATCAAGATAGTACACGATACCTGCATCACAGGCACCAAGAAGATCCAAGAAGTACATTGGGTGCGGCAAACCCAAACCAGCAAATCAACGATTGACAAACATTCAAAAAACAACAGAAGGCGCAAGAAAGACCGTGTTTACGGCGTATGGTGCATCATGGTCATCATGAGAACATGTGTAGGGCGGCCTTTCTCGGGCCCGGTCACCACGCTTCCCCAAATCATCACGTCTGTCACGGTCATCACGCCGATCTCGATCATCGCGCTTTTCAAAACGGTGCCGACCATCGCGATCAGTCTTGGGGTCTCTGTCTCTCCGGTCTCTTCCATCACGGCCATCCCTCTCATGTCTGTCGTCCCTGCGATCTCTGTCGTCCCGCCGGTCTTTATCATCTCGGCGGGCCTTGACATCCCGCCGGTCTCTATTGTCATCCCGTCGGTCTCTCTCGTCCCGCCGGTCTCTCTCGTCCCGGCGGTCTCTGTCGTCCCGGCGGTCTCTGTCGTCACGGCGGTCTCTGTCGTCACGGCGGTCTCTGTCGTCACGGCGGTCTCTGTCGTCACGGCGGTCTCTGTCGTCACGGCGGTCTCTCTCGTCCCGCCGGTCTCTCTCATCTCGCCGGTCTCTTTCATCCCGCCGTTCCCTGCCATCCCTCCGCTCCCTCTCATCTCGCCGGTCTCTTTCATCCCGGCGGTCCTTGTCATCCCGGCGGTCCTTGTCATTTCTGCGGTCCCTATCCTCTCTGCAGTCCCTACCATCCCGGTGATCCCTTTCTTCTCTTCTGTCTCTATCATCCCGTCTGTCTTTTTCATCCCGCCGTGGATCTCTTTCATCTCGTCTGTCTCGATTATCCCGCTCCCTCTCCTTGTCTCCTTGCCTATCCTGGCCAGCCTTCTTTCGCACATCCCGCATTTCTCTCACATCGTCACGGTCTTTCTCTTCGCGGTGGTCTCGGCCATCCCGCCGGTCCCTTTTATCTTCCCCTCTGTCTTCCTTGCGAGGTTGTCCATTCCTCAGATCTGACTTGTCACGATCATTGGGCCGGCTCCTTTCCTCCAGGTCACTTGCGTCATCTCTGTCTTCACCATTTTCCCGATGATGTCTGTCTAGCTGATGTCTGTCATTGGGAACATCCTTGTTGGTCCTGCGACCTCTGTCATCAATATCATGACTATGGTTGTTCTCATCTTTGAGCTTCTCCGCGAAGTCTTCATCTCCCATCCTCTCTTCATCCTCTCGCTCCTAGAGCAAAAGTGAGCTCTTGTTACATTATGCACGGCATGTGTAGGATTCCGATTGCTTCCTAGATCCTGGATTAGAATGATGCACTGAAAAGCAATCATTATCTACATTATTGAATTTTATTGATATGTATTGATATGCAATGATATATATATATATATAATATACATAGATATATTATCGTAAGAAGTCCTTGCAAAGCCAGTCACAAAGACTAAAAAGGATGATTCCCACTTCCATTCCTCCCAAAATGTCATACCGCCGGGTCGCTGCCTCTTTCCTGCGGCTTTGAGTATCGGCTGTCTGTTGGACATCAATCCTGTGGAACAGAAACGGAGAATGCTCTATGACATCATTGACATCATGGCCTGTCACAGGCCTTCAAAATGCCACGAAGCAAAAATCACAGGAGTCAAAGAAATGCGCTGCCATGCGCTGCCTCTGTCCATCTTCTTTCTGGCGTTGGGTATCCTGCAAGAGCACTTTTGGTGTCAAATCTGTGTCAAAGTTGACACATCAACTGCCATGGGATGAAGCTGTCCCGCTCCTGTCTTTCAAAGCCTTTATCGGCCTGATCACTTCTTTTGAGTTTGGCCTGTGTCAAGGACCCGTGAGGGCAGCTCGTGGGCAAACCTTATGATAGGGGGTTGCGAAATTGCCCCATCCAACATCACACAATTTATTGGAGAATCATCTCAAAATAACTAATTGATAATACATATTCAACAATATTCAATAGTCGTATTTGTGACTGTATCCGCGCGATGACTTTAAGTTTCCTGGAGAGAATTACTTTACTTCGTGTGATCCCCACCATGACATTTATACATTTTCTTACTGGCAAATCTTGAGGCATTCTATCTGACATATCTTCTGACATTCTATTTGACATTCTATCTGGCATATCTTCTGGCATATGATCTGGCATATCTTCTGGCATATCTTCTGGCATTCTATCTGGCAAATCTTCTGGCATTCTATCTGGCATATCTTCTTGCACTCTATCTGACATATCTTCTGGCATTCTATCTGGCATATCTTCTGGCATATATTCTGACATATCTTCTGGCATTCTATCTGACATATCTTCTGGCATATATTCTGACATATCTTCTGGCATATCTTCTGGCATATCTTCTGGCATATCTTCTGACATATCTATCTGGCATATCTTCTGGCAATATTTTCTGGCATTCTATCTGGCAAATCTTCTGGCATTCTATCTGGCATTCTATCTGGCATATCTTCTGGCATATTATCTGGCATTCTATCTGGCATATCTTCTGGCATATCTTCTGGCATATCTTCTGACATTCTTTCTGACATTCTTTCTAACTTTCTTCTGCACATTTTTTGTCCCATATCTTCCTACATGAGGTCCGGCAGGGAACACTTGGCGTGGATACTCGCGGTTGAGGTCCGGCAGGGAACACTGGGCGTGGATGGTCGTGGTTGAGGTCCGGCAGGGAACACTGGGCGAGGATGGTCGTGGTTGAGGTCCGGCAGGGAACATTGGGCGTGGATGGTCGTGGTTGAGGTCCGGCAGGGAACACTGGGCGTGGATGATCGTGGTTGAGGTCCGGCAGAGAACACTGTGGATCGCGGGTCGCAGTTGAGCAAGGACGACGAGGACGACGAGGACGACGAGGACGACGAGGACGACGAGGAGGACGAGGAGGAGGAGGAGAGGAGGACGAGGCAGGAGGAGGCGGAGGAGGAGGAGGAGAAGGAGGAGGAGGCAACTGACATAAAATCTAACAACCCTCACCTGGCAGGTGGGGAAAAAAATCAAACATGAAATTTCCGCCTTGCCATTCTCAAGACTGGCGAAGATACCCCACCCTTCTCTGCACAGCCTTTTCCACAGCCCGTTCTGGAAGCCTGTCAGGGTCCTGCAACCGCAGCAGCTGGCTGGACAAATCTGGACGCAACAAGGGAATGTATCAAACACACCCATTCAATACACAAATGCCCCCTGGCTTTACATGCAACATTTGCATCCGTTTTGATGCTGATGTTTCTATATCTTTAGATATATCCGCTCGTGTGTCTCTCACCCATAACAGCCATAATGACTCACAGGAGATCAAAACATGAGCCAGAACTGCATGTGTTGTAGCATGGACCCCACACTAGCACCAGAATTACCAAAACTGATTTGTGTTTGCAATCCAGCTGACAAATAGTAGGCGTGGGGGATCATCATCATCATCATCATCATCATCAGTTCGAACAGAATGAAGGGATCATTAAATTTAAAAAAATGACATGATCATCTGATCATCGTTGCCATTCTGGAAGTCAAACATGTTTGAAACCACCAACCAAAAGACCTTGCCACATCCAGCCTTACGAGAAGCTCGGGGCGTCAAGTCTGCCACCTTTGGGGAAGCCTCAGCCAGGAAATGCTTGAGAGCACTGAATGCTGATTTCTTTCATCCAAAAGACTGGAGATACATCACCGGTAAAAGTGTCATACAGTATAACCATGACATATATCACGATATTTTCCGATATCTCATTGTTTCATGCGTACACCCACAGACACACACACACACACACACACTGACACAATATGTGTATAATTGTGTATATATGTGTAATATTGCGTGATGTTATTCAAAAAGAGAGAAATCACCTGCAAAACCACCCAAAACGAATGTAGATGAAGCAGAATGCAGCCTGAGCACCTGTTTTATCTGTTTCGGAAGCTTCTCGCCCTTGTCCTCAACTGGCCAACCTGGCATGGTTCAACGATGTGCGGGCCCAGGGTTCACCATTTCCGACCAGCTTCCGAAACATAATTCTCATATATTCTCACTAATGTTCAACATCATTGGATTGATTTTAACATATAACTCATATAACATTATATCATCATTTTTTCCTATATTTTTCTCATCATTTATCCACTTTTCTCCACTTCCCGGATCTTCCTGAGCTTCCGGTGACACAAAATCAGCCAACGGGCTACGCCACCTAAGCCTCCAGGTCCCGGCGAGAGTCGCACAGTGGAGGTTACCGCAGGGCGCAAGAAGATCTCCTCTGCGCTGAGACTTGGGCAAATTCAATTGATCAGAATCTAATTTCTATCTCATCTACTTTCTAGTTATATAATATTAAAATTCTATTTTTATATATATATATCCTATTAATTATAGATTAATTATAGTTATATCATGTATTGTTATCATGTTATATCTATCATATATCATTCGTGTCTCTTTCAGCGTTTAATCGTTGAGACGTAGCTGCATGTCGGCCTGCGAACCAGCTGGCTTGCTTTTCTTCAGCTCCACCTGGCCCCGCGGATCCCATGGGCAATCCATGTCACACTGGCACTGCCGCACTTTGCCTTCCAACCAGACGCAGATGCCAAGTTCTTCGGCACCTTGCAGGGTCCGATTCCGGGTCCGATTCCGGGTCAAAGACCGACAGCATTTCATTTTCACAGTTTCAGCTATCATGGTTTTGACTCGCCACTCTCCCGGTTCCATCAGAAAAGTGCTGCATGAAACAACAACGGTCACAAGAATTTCAGGCATGTTCAAGCCTTGAGCTGGAATTTCCCATCATCGCTGTCATCATCCCAGCCGCGTAAACCGCCAGCTGTGCGATCAGTGGGATCTGCACCGGACAGACCGCCATTGTGCCATTCACTTTCCGCCGTCCTGTCTGCGCTGCGGCTTCGGCTGCGATAGACGCGACGCGCCATGACCTCGGAAGCTATAGGCAAGCCCATGACTTTTGGACGACTCCAGAATTGGTTTAAGGAAAAAATGATAAAAAAATGCACCTCCTCAAGTATCATTGATTATCTTTACTTGGGAAGGAAACCATGGTTTCCTGCATATCCTCCCGCGGGACAAATGATTCAAGTCGGCCGGACACAATCAAAGAAGTGTTCATGGCGAAGTTTTTGCAGGTGCGAGCAGAGTCAGATAGCTATGGTAGGTACGTCTAGGTGTGCTGAATGTCTTTAATTTCTTCAGGTACGCCAGGGCGTTCAGGAAAAGTATGGCACAATAGATAGACAAATTGACAAGACAGGCAATTGTGGACTTGAAATTGCCAGCAGCAGTGCATCACTTGAACATCAAAATGTAACCCAAGTGCTATGAATCTGGAATGGGAAGCGCACAGATTGATCAAAGAACAAAAGTCTACAAATGGACACACTGCAACGCACAGGGGCTTCTGAGCCACACACAGCAGAATGGGCTCAAGAAGCACTACGAGGATGTAATAGTCTTATTATGTCTTATTTATCTCATTAATCCATCAACGTGAAATGTCAAGGATGGTCTTGATCACCCCGGCTACCATGCCCGCGAATGCTTGACATATCTCTGGCTTATACATGATCCGTGTGCTGACTGTATATGGCTGCATGGGGCTTGGTTTGAGAAGTCGTGACTAACACACAGCATGATACAGTATGCAGTTTGTGCCAGCAGCTTAAGCGCTTAAGGACTTCGGAGATCTTTGGCTATGAGTTGCTGAGAGCTCCTGTCTTGTTCACCCATGTTGCGAGCCACGCTGAATACGAGCCAGTCAGGTCCAGCAGAATCTTAGACCAACGATGCCAAAACAAGTCAGACCTTCCATGTTGCCCAGATGAATCAAACATTATCAGACCCCAGAAGCTGTCGCACCTCCATCTGTGAGGCAGCAGGCCTTGAACATCATTGGAGTTGGAATGGGAGATGAGTGAGTGTCTATACTTTTTATATCAATGATCCTTGATGCTTTATGAAACTCTATGATGCTTCGACAAGGTTCCAAGGCAACCCAGCAAGACCATGTCAAAAAAAAAAAGCTGCTGACCACAACTGCTGCATGGCATGGCCCAATGTGTCCTTCGCATGACTTTCTCAGCTTGCACAATTCCGAGAAGTCTGTGGTTGCAAATGGTTGCAAGTTGGGTAGGGTCAAACATGCGTAAACCATGGAACTGCGCGCATCACCAAAACCGAATGTCCTGACAAAGTGAAACCTGCAATAGCGGCTTGCTTCGAGCGTGCCGGCTGCCTCATTCAATTTTGGTGTCTGTGTCAAAAACGTCTTTGAAAAACCTCAGCATAATACCTTAATTACATCTTAATACAATCTAAACGCAAAAACAGACTCCAAGTCTGCGCGAACAGCTTTCCCACTCCCAAACATAAAGATGGAGTGATGGAGTCCTAGAGACAGAAAGTGCTGCTGGTGCACAAGATCTAAAAGAAGTCTCAAAATCACGTGGCCATTTTGGGGAGCATTTGTGAATACTTGTGACATCTCTTGACACACATGAACTACTCAATTATCGAAGGAAGTGGCCTCAGTTTCTGAAAATGTTGGATCTGTTGGTCTTTACATGTCTTTACACTTCTACGAATGGCTTCACTGCTGTGGAGTCAGCAAGCGCATGCATTTTGCGTAGACTAAGATCATCTAGGATTCAGACTTGCATCCCGTGCGCAAGTGTGCCCCCTTGCAACAGCGCGGGCTGGCGCGGGCAGCCAACCTCAAGGCGTCAAGGCGTGGCGCATTGAGCCTTACTCCCAGTACCACTTGCGCCATGGCTGAGGCACAGGCCGCTTGCCACTAGTAGCGCTGCCATAGCCATTGCTATTGGGGCACAATGTCTGTAGGTTGCCAACTGCAACCATGCAGCATGTTCATGGATCTAGCATGATCTAGCATGATTAGCATGATCTAGCATGATTAGCATGATCTAGCAATGTCGGGGCCGTAGGGGTTGCACCTTGAAACCCCAAAATCAAAGTCTTCATGATCGTGGATTCATGGGTGCTTTTGAATGAATGATGCAACTCTGTGGGTAAACCAGCAGCAACATTGGCAAAATTGGCAAAGTGAGCCGGAAAGTGCACACACAAGGTTGTTTAGTATGTTCTGTCCACTTTTGCAACAAAACTTGTACATCCTACAGCCTGCCATTTATCCAAGCGTCCAAGACTGTCCCTCAAAGTGGGGTTTGCACACGGTGAAGCATGATCCAGTGCGCACAAAGCATGGTTGACAGCGACCACCCGCTCCAGACACACAATGCCAAACATGCAAACAAGATCAAGATCGAACAAAAAATAATGCAGGTCTGCTTAAGAGCTGGTTGCAATGGATTAGCGGTGCTTTGGGGAAAGGAACGCAACCCCGGCGTCTCAAAGAGAAACAGTACTGTTGAGATCTGCCTGGTGGGAAAATTTGTACGAGTACAGTATAGTACAATTATGGACAAAGTACTACCTTCCACATGCGGAGCAACGGCAGCGAAATAAACTCTCTGAAGTTGATGGAAGGCCGGAAGGGCAGAAGGTTGCATCTCTTTGTGTTGTGGGGTGCTAGGTGCTCTCATGATTCATGCCTTTTTATCTTTTACCTGGATGCTAGCTTTGGTCGGAATCAAGTCTGCGTTTGCAGAGCTGACTCTCTTCTGGCGCATGGTGATGCCAAAGGGCTTCAGCAAACCTATCCAAAGAAGTGATTGCGGTTTAACAGTGTTCATCGAGCAAGGGTATGTTGAGGTGTAAGGACCTGCTCTAGACATGTTGTACCTACATAGAATTATATGATATATATATATACACATACAAAACAGCACATTTGTATAGATATATATATATGTGTGTGTGTAATCATATATATATAATTATTAACTATTCACATACATGGTTACAACTATGAAGATTGATAAAAATGCTACTTAGTTGTACAGTAGTCGGTCCAGCTCATTTCTCTTGCCAACTGTCTTGGTGCATGCGCTTCACTTTGCGAAAACTGGCAGTGGAGGTACACAATGACAAGAAACCAACTAGAAAGTTCGTTAGTTCTGTGCCGACTACGGTCTCTATGGATAGACTTGCCTCTCCCCACTGGGTGCATGCAAAGCCCAGGATGAATTGTCATCCGCAAAATCCTCTTAGAGTCAGAGCTGACTCATAGGTGAGAAGGAGCACAAGTTTCATCAAATCTCGTCTCTAAGTGCAGACCAGTCTGAAGGGATCTTCCAACCTCAGGTCCCAATGTTGCTGAGCACAGCACGTCGCAAGCCCTGGCAGGTGAGCCGCGCCTGGGGAAAGGCAAGGGTGAAACCGTTTGACCTTTAATGGCCCTGTGGCTGGGTGATGAAATATGAGACTTCAGGAGACTCTTCAGATGTGATGAGGGTTTCTAGCTTTGATTCCTTTCAAACGGGGTTTTGATTTGGATTGCATTTCAAACTCAACGCTAACCTGAATGATCACAAAGAACTGAAGCATGAGAACGTGAGTTGAAGGCTTTGTCCAGTGAAGGATGCTACTGTTCGTTTTCTGAAGTGCTCATGCGGTTGTAGTGCACCCAGCCATCTGAAACACACTTGGCACCGAACAACCAGGATGAATCCTTCACAGGTCAAGACTTTAACTGACACACAATGGACAATAAAAAATCCTAACTCCTCACTGTGACACTTGAATGCAGCAGCGGTAAGCAAGCGAATATGAGCGAATCAACGGCAAAGGGTTTTCCGGTGTAGTCAGCACAAATTATTCAACAGGAAGAAATCAAACTAATTCAAATCAAGTCAAACTCATCCTAGTGTGAAAGAAAAGCATCAGGGGTGATGTTCCGCGGTCCTGAGATGGGTTCGCCGTGCTATTCATGGAGCACAGGGCGCCAATCTATTATCTAGAACTGCCACCTGAGACTTGCAAGCATGTCCTTGTCTAAATATAAAAAGAAGAAAGAGTTCCAGCGAGTCCAGGAGAGCAACAACAAAACCTTTCTGATGCTATTGTTCTCACAACAAGGGACCAGCACATGTTTCACTTACACTGCTTTTTGGATGTGAACTGTGTGAGTGTCTGCGGTGTTGGGCTCGTATTTTTTGTAAAGGACTCTTGATCCTCTTGGACATGCTTTCAACCATAGCTCACTGTCCTCATTGGACCAGCTAAAAGGACGCGGGGTCAGACCATGACAATGCTCTTGTCTGCCATAAACCCTACGGATACAACAAATTCAGTGCACCAAAAGGCGAATCAGCACCTGCTATCCGAGATCAAACAATTGCAACATACAAATATCAAATCATGTCAATGGATCCTGTGAACAGGACAACTGTCCTGGACCGAAAACTCTGAGGCTATTGTCAGCGATTCATGTGATGGAATCCCTCGATTGATTCCAAATGACTGTTTTCAGAGGTGCACTTTGACTTCTTGGAACAACGCACCTCTGAAACCTTCCAAAACAGCAACATGCCATTAAGAGCTGAAAAGCGCACCGGATTAGATTTTCTGTCTGCACCATCGGGCGAGTGGAGAACGTCAACGGGTCGGCCCTCTTGCCAAGTTAAGCTGAACTGTAGCAGGTCAAAGAAAAGATGTGCGGAACTGATTGCCACGCAAGTAACCCAACTTGAAGGCAACTTGAAGGCAAAGTCTAAGTGCCTTTGCCTTCAGTAGCGAAGGCGGTTGCCACCCCTTCAGCAGAGGAGGCTGTTGCCCCGATGCAAGCAGAGACGACCCCAATGACGTCAACAAACCAATGTTGACGTCGTTGGAGTTTGGAAAGGGTCACTGGCAGCCTTTTTCTTGAAAAACTCAAAGTTCAGGCATGTTTGGGCACAACCGCTGTGAATCTGAACTTTGTAGTTGTACGTGAGACCTGTCACCATGGCCACACTGACTGGAACGAACCCAATCTGGTGCGATAGACTTTGTTATCCTTTAGGACTTTAGGTTCCTACTCTTCTCCTTCACACTTTGCGGTCAAGCCCAAACAATAGAGCCTTGGATAGTCTTTGGGCTGACATATATTTTCTGTATGGCATGGACTGCATGCTTGAAAGCAGGGCAAACCACAGAGCAGCAAGGTCATTTGATGCAGGAGGTTGTGGAAATAAGCAGCGCAGGTACAGAGCAGACCTACATTGGATTTCAAAACTGCCTCACATGATTGTGATCGACTGTTGGGGCTGGCTCTGCTAACGTTTGTCTTGCTTTGCTGCAGCCACTACATGCCCTCAGAATCATAGATTGCACGCCATTGGCTCCCACCACCTCTTCTGCAAAGTGTGGAGCCTGTCATGTCTGGCAACATCAAATGGCAGAGGACCTTTGGCTGGAAATATTGGAAATTGGAAATGGTTGAAATATATGTGGGCATTTCAAGTTTTTTCTGGGGTGTGCTTCGTTCGACCTGCCCAAAGCCGTGGGCGCAAAACCATGAGTCCAGCAGTTTCAACTCAAAATCTCCAGATGTCTCCAACTCACAATTCACCAAACATATCCAGACATAACAATTCACATGATGTCTCCGAAGTGTGGTGCAGCTCTTCTCCCGTCCCGCCTCACCGGCGCCGGTCCCGGCGACGTCGGGCACTCTCACTGCGCCGACTGGCGCTCTCGCTGCGAACACGGGCATCCTCAGGACCAGGTGCTGCACATCGTCAAATCAATTATCATTAGTTATTAATTGTCATTAACTGATATCAATTGCACCATACTGGCTTTATCAGAGAAACAGTGGAAAAACAAGAAACAACCAATTAATCTCCCCTGTCCCATGGATATTGCAAACGCCCCTTTTTACTGCGGGGCGCTTGAGGCAGATATGTTCGGTGGGCTACTATGGTTACCAACCCTGCTGGTTAAAAGGGTAACCAATTCCTACCTAGACTACGGGCTCTACCTATGGCTAACGCTTCTAGCTATAGGTTGCGACTACTATTGGAGTACTGTACAATACTGTTGTGGAGTTGGAATCATAGCAACAGTAAGGAGTGAACTAATACTAGTATATACAGTGGTGGTATAGGGGTCGTAATATTTCTACTCCCCCCTACCCGGTCTAACGCTGTCAACTAGTATACAGGTTAGGGCGCTAGGTAGCTGCCCCTTCCTTGGATTTGAGTTCACTACCTAAATCTACGCGGATGCCAAGCAAGCGCAGTGCCGGGGCCCACTTTTGGGGTGGCAACGCCTTAGTAAAAATATCGGCGGCCTGACTGTCGGTCTGACAGTATTCGAGTTCGGCTGAGTCTTCGCGGAAGACTTCGGAAAGGCCAGATAAATTTACTTTATGGGTGCGAGTGATGTGCCTAAGCTTAGGGGAATAACCTTTACGCACTACCAGGATGGTAGCTTGGTTATCTTCCAAAACTTTAAGCGTCACGGTGCGCCCTAGGAGAAGCTCCCCGAGTTGCAGGGCCGGCAGGCCTTCTTGGTAAAGGGAATAAGCCAAGGAAACCACTTCTGATTCTGTTGTAGAACGTGATGTGGATGTTTGGCGTTTGCTAACCCACGCAAGAGGGAAGAAGGAGTTAGGCCCATATAGAACTAAATACCCACCGGACGTGGATTTTCCACTAAGACGATCACCGGCGAAATCGGCGTCAACGTATAAACGTAACTCAAGATCTTCGGGATTATCTTTGATGGTACCCACTAGATGGTATTGGGGTGTAGAGTCTATATATTGGACGAGTCTTAACAACCTTTTATCGTCCCCCCTGGACCAAGACTGCACTTTAGTGGCTAAATCATTGATGGGTTTGATTATGTCAGGTCTGGACAGCCGACCAAGCCACAACGCCTTCATGAGAATGCGGCATGCATTTGGTGCCAGTTCACCTTTAGCCTCTTCATCTTCAACAGAGACAGAACCGTCAGGTACAAAAGGAGTGGCAGCATGCTTCAAACTTTTGGTGTTGGTGATGGACTTGTAAAGGTCAACTGTTTGATGTGCATAATCTAGCATGTCAAAGACTAAGGCTTCTTGTGCGCGAAACGCAGCGCATTCCTCGGAACCCTCGGTCTTGGGCAATGGCATTACTAGATGATTGCGACCTAAAATTCAGTATATTGGTTCAGGTGGTTCTATATCCACAACGGATGTCAGCTTTGCCCAGAAGGCATCGTGTTGGTCTGAGGGACCAGCAAGTGTGAGATCATCTACATAGGTGGAAAGTAACAGCTTAGTATCTGGGAAAAAGAAGTTACCAGGGTATTCAGGTACCTCTTGGCCACCTAGGTTGCGGATAATTTTCTTGAGGTGCTGCTCCCAAAGGCCACCGGCATCAGGATGACCGTATAAGGCTTTAACTAGGAGGACTACGGGTTTAACAAACTTATCTCGCCAATGTTTTGGTCTTAGCTCAGGCGGGAGTTCTATCCAGGTCTTATATTTTGAAGACAGGAGTGCTTGAACGTAAGCCTTAACAGCATCGGCTGCGGATGAGCTATTACCTGGCAGGGAACCGTATGCTAAACAGGCATTCAAACCTTGGACCGAAGTCGGGTTTGCCCCTAGCTCCTGGTAAACCGCTGCAGCACCGTGTTCATCCTTTGCGCAGTCCCCTCGGTAGACGATCCTACCCTTCATCTTTTGTAGGTGTTGCGCAAGTTCAAAGAACTTAATGGATGCTATCGTCATGAGCTGCCCGAAATGAACGGACACTCCGGTGCGCTTGGCCTCGGCGCGAACATCTTCCTTTTCCCGAACGGAATCAAGTGACCACGTTCCCGCCTTGATGAGTCCATCGGCCTCGGCCTTAACAGCATCAAGGGCTTGGGGGTTGGATAACATCTCGGCCCTAGAAAGCAACTTAGTTACCATGGCTTGAACCTCTTTGGAGGGTTCATTGTTATCTTCATGCCCGAAGGCTTGTGACAACAAACGCTCATGGTCTAGAAGCTCCGACACTAAGCAGTTTACTGTTGGATCTGTTTCAATGGCAACTGCAAGATCCTCAAAACCAGCTAGTGGGGACACATGTTTAAGATGTTGTTCAACTTCGCGGTGCTCTTGGGGTTCGGTTGAAAGTGGAGCGCATGGCATTGCGGGAGCATGTTGTTGGGAACACTTAGCAGGGTACAGCGCTTGAGTAATCAAAAATGCCATCTCTGGGGGATACATAGCTGATCGCGCTGTTTCCGAACCTTCACACTTTTCATGTGGTTGTTCACAACTGCACTTTTTATCCTTAAAAACATCTACTATTCTTTGGGAAGTGGTTCGGACTCTCCAAGGCTTTTTGATGGGAACACCCTTCTTGGACTTAAGACCTACTGCACAACCATCGAAATCAACTTCCATAAACTCAGGGTGAGAATTAAAGAAAGCTACGACATCTGGTCTCTTCCAGCCAGTTGAGGGACGTGGCCATTCGAAACAGTGCCTCCTAGTTTCAAAACTAATTCTGCCCTTTTGGAAAAGCTTTTGAAAAGTCGTTTCGATTCTCGGAGTTGGAGCGCTAATCTTTTCATATAAGCAGCTCCTCCCCTCCGTCTATTGATATACTGCCAAGGTGAACCAGACGTGCATGGTATGGACGACCAAAGGTTAGGTGGTGCAATTTTTGCGGCTTCACCTATTTGATAATCAAGTTGGGAACATTGATTCTCATCACTTAAGTCTATCCTTTCCTTGCATAACCCAATGTGATTTATGTTACATTGTTCACTTGTCAACCCAAGCTGTGAGTTGAGGGAACATGCAAATTCAAACAGTGTTGATCTTTCATTGGATCTCTGGCTTTTCTTCAAGGCACGTCGTTTACGACGGTTATTGCTATTCTTAGGAGGCTGAGTAGCTGCGGGGCATGCAGGCACGGGCTGTGCACCGAACACTGGCAAGGAATCCCTACTTAGCTCAGCACGGCTGGGAGCGGTCTGTGGTAAAGTGGCAGCACCAGAGACACTATAAGGAACGGCTATCGTGATTTCACCTTCATCATCAAATATGCCGTCTTCCGGTGGTGGTCCCACGGGGGCATCCTCAAGCGCACTGGGAACTTCGCTGGGAGGTTCAACAACTACCGACTCTGATATGGGCTTTGACTTGGCTTCCAGCTCCTTTTCTTCATCAACTAGTTTCTGGAACCGTTTACGGCACTCTGCATTATGGTACCGAGTCTTATTCTTACACCCTGTACAACCGGGAGTCTCCTTAAACTTTATGATGCGGTCTAAGGTGATATAAACCGATCTAGGTTTGGGACCGGGTGTAGATGGGGAAGCTAAACCGCCGTCTGGTGGAAACGGAACATTTTGCAGGGCTATTTCAGGAAGTTTAACATCATCGGGATCATCCCCCCTGATCAAGGCCTGATGCTTCGAAAAACCAACGGGAAAATAGGCATCACCATCTGGAAGGTATAGTTCAGGCTCGGGTACATCGGAAACACATGAAGCACCTCTAGTTCGAAACTCTTGATAATCTAATATCCGAACAACATATCTATAACGAAAACCAGAATCGATTCGCCAACCAAGAAACAAACCAGGAGCCATGTTGGGTTCTAAGGTCCTTTTTGTTGGATGCTTCTTGCGATAGTACACAAGTTGACCAAAACACAAACGCTTGCCATCAAACTTTTCACGTGTAAGAGCTTCCCATTGGGTCTTTTCAGGGTCTGCAATAGAAGGTCTATCAAAAGTCATGGAAAGACATGCGTATGGGTAACTATAAGTGTGATACTCATAAGGCAAACCAGATTGTAAATGAACAACCCTACAGCACTCCTTCTCTTCCCTGATGTCGCGCTCCAGGAGAGCGTTGTGCGGCCAACGGTTGGGAAGGGACGTCTCAGGAACGAAGCCGGCCTGATGGGCAGCCTGCTCCAGTTCCTGTGCTTCGTCCATTTTGATAAGTGTGTGGGTGGCAAGTTCATTGGCTTTCAATCCCACGAAATGTCGAAAGTTTTTGGCATGGGATTCAACATCTCTCTTTGAAAGGGGATATGCTATTCGTGCACCAGAGTAAAGGTCCCTTACCACATGGTGTGTTTTAACCCCACCTATCCCCGAACCAAAGTGCTCAGACCCTTTTGCAAGGATAACATCATCAGTGGCCAATTGCTCAAAAGGTTGTTTTGGTGGATCAATCTTATCATCGGACTTACCATCCTTAACATGAGAGACCCGCATTGCAGTATCCTTAGCAATATGGCATAATGGGCAATATGGATTTTTGGGGTAGTGAGTCAAAAGATGCTCTAAGCTAGTGGCTTCCTTTTTCAAGACTTCATCTTTGATAGGGATACCATCACCTAACTCAATAAGCAACTTATCATCTAAAGGGTGCGGTGGTGCGCTAGGAGCAGCACCTTCCGGTACACTTGCATGCGGGCTGCTGGATGCAGCTGCATCTTTTGGATCATCGGCTTCAGCAACTTCGTCAAGTCGTGCGACATCTTGGCCTGCAAAACTAGGTGAATATCCAGAATCCTCATCCGGCAAAGGATCAGCTGGAAGAGCTGTGGAAACTGGGGTTAACCTTTCTGCTGGAACAAAGTTACGCGGACTAAGTTGTTCATCGTATTGTGGAACATATTCGACAACACGTGAGGCACAAATCCTAGCATTGCGGGGAACCTTAAGTTTGCATCTATTGATGTTCTCAGGTGCAATTAGATATGGAACATTTTCTCGGGGATCCCAAACGAACATATAACCTTTATCCATAACAGTCTTGCCGATACTCTGAGCTGGTGGACAATCTTTTAAGACATAAACCTCCTCCCCTTCTAAGATTTTGCTGCCATCAAAAGCGATTGACTCTTGACCAGCCTGGCTACCCCCCCTGTCGCGAAAGCTACTGGGTTTGGAGATTGCTGCAAAAACTCTTTCATTTTTGGGGTTAAGGCTTGTTTGCCAATTAGATGCCTACCGGCTGCAGTGTCCCAAAGCCACGGGATTGCTCCGTTAAGCTTGGAAGGCATAGCGTCAACAATGGGCACAGCTGCTGTGCCAGCAGCTATAGTGGCTACACTGCCAGGAACGCTAGTTGTAGACTTAGGCTTGGATAATGCTCGGGGTGGGGGCCCCTTATACTTTTCGGTGGCAGAATGCAAGAAGGCGCACTGCTTCGCCTTGCAGGCGTTGTAGGCATAGAACATACATGGTGTTCTTGCCTTTTGGGCCGGGGTCATATTGGCGACCCTGTTGGCCTCCGCACTCCTTGGAGTGGTTGCGCCTGCTTTTGGTGGCGGTGAAGTAGTGGTTGTGCCCTTGGCTTTGGCCTTTGGTTTGGCCTTAGCTTTAGCATGAGGCGCTGGAGCAGCCTCTACCTTCTTACCTTTGTCTGCCTTAGATTTTGGATTTGCATTTTTGGGAGCGGGGGCTCCAGGCACACCAGCCTTAGGATTACCTTTTGGGGCAGCCTTAGGATCAGAGGTGGCAGGGGCTCCTGCAACTTTTGGGTTATAGGTACCAAGATATCCCTCCGCAGGCTTGAGCTTAAGTTGTTTATCAAACTCAATACGATTCTTGCGTTGTTGGTCAAGTTGGAGAACTAACTCTACTTTTTCCCACAACCAATTAGTCGATCTGCGGTGGCTGGTAAGTGGGGCTTCACGGGCTTTCAACACTTTGGCAGCCATTATAGGGGTACGCTCGAGCTCGTCAATTAAATGGTTAAAAAGAGTTTGCTCTCGCGGTAAATCTTGGATTGGAATGGTTGACATCACATAAATATATTTGTCTCTGAAGGCCTCTAGATCTTGATGCGTATTCCCCGGGATGCGAAGCGATAACAAGTTGCGTTCTCCCAACATGCCAATTCTATCGCGTTCCAGTTGGAAATAGTGGAAGATCTTTTGGAGCATTACGCGTCCACACGGCATAGAGCCGGAAGAGAGGCGCTCAGATTCAACCATTTGCTGAAAAATTAAGCCAAATCGACCCCGTCCGCAAGTTTTGATAAGCTTTGAGGCGATTTCTCGATCCGTGCGTGGGAAGCGTGGATCGGTTTTTAGCTGATTTTCAGTGGATGTCATACATTCTTGGGCCCATTGGTAAACTTCATTACCTGGGGTTTTCTGTAGCTTACCGATGGCCATGAGGACCCGATTGACATATCCTCTAGCTTGACCGGCATTATCAGGAGGGTTTGGAAAAACCAAATCATTGAGTGATTTTACTCTAATGGTATTATCCTCCTCCTCTGCATAGTCTCTAACTTCAGCATCACCGGGACGGGGTTGATCAGACCCTTGGTCCGGAAAATCTCCCCCCTTGTTCATAGTCAAGTATGGGCAGTTAATTTCATCATGAAATTCTCCACAAATCCTACATTGAGTATATGGATTTGGTGGGGGTGGCCCAGCATCAGAATCTGATGAGGACTCGGAACTACCCGACTGCTTAGAACGTTGGGACCCAGAGTTATAAACATATGGAGACCCTTGGGGTAAAAGACCTGCTTTACTTAGAGGCAACGGCGGCAAACCTGGTGGCAACACCTGCTGTGGCAAGGGCGCGACGACGGAACATGCTGCAGTCTGTCCGATTGGTGCGCTCAAGGCAGCAGCACCTCCCAAGGTCATCGCCTGAGAGTGCTAGGTGGTGGAGCTATAGGCATTGGTGCTTTCGCCGCTTGCAGTTTAGCTACAAGTTGTGTCTGTGTGTGCAACGCTTGCATAAGTTGTGAAACTTGGTCCTGTAATGCACTAATGCGATCTTCATTTGTACAATGCTCACTTGCCGCAGTACCAACATTAAGTTGCACAGCACTAGGTGCCGGAACAGGGCTAGGTTGTACTAGACCCGACTGCAGGGGAACAATAGCACTAGAAGATAATGGTAGGCCTTCGGGGGCTTCTACCAAAACAGGCGGTCCAAAACTTATGGGGATGCTTGGAACACTAGACATATTTTGGGTTGATGATGCAGGTTGTGCTGCATCAGGCAAAACAGGGTTAAATTGAATCAAAGGGGATTCCCTAGGAGACATATCTGTTGGTTGCCTAGGTGGAGTGTGAATTGGTGTGGTTGACCCCTCCATAACGTCTGAAGTAAAAGGGTTATTTTGGCCCTCAAACAAATCAAATTCGGTATGAACGGTCATTGGTGATTCAGGAATTGGGGTCGGGGTTGCAACTGGGATATTGTGGGCACCCTGTTGCTGGATGGCATCCAATTGTGATTGGAGTCGAGCTATCCTTATCTCCCTATCCATTAACTGATTATCACGATCAACCAACTGTTGTGAACCAATTGCAATTTGTTGTTGGAGTGGTCGAATGCTATCATTAACCCATTGCTGCGCCCTTTCTTGAACTACATCCCTATTAGCCAAAATTTCCCGTTCAGCTTCATGTCGAATCCCCTGAACATGTTGTTGGGCCCTCATTTGTAGAAGTTGGAAGTTATTATCCCTCTGCTCAATGGCAGCCCGAGCTTCCTCCTGCTGAGCCAAGTAGGCACGTGTGGCCTGCTGTTGGTACGCCGCTGCAGCCTGAGCAAAATCAGACTGTTGCACGGCCCCGGCATGGATGGCTTTGGCAACCTGTTGGGCATGTTGAACTTCTAGTTGTGATGAGAGTGCTACATCGGCAGCATTATTAGCTATTAAGGACGCTTGATGCGCTTGGGTTACAGCTGCACCTGCCAAGAAAGACGCTTGTGTAGCATTAAGGTCAATGGGAACATTTGGATTGTGCCTACTGCTGCTACTGGAGGGATCAGGACCTGAACGTGCTCTCTGCCTAGCTCTACCCCTATCCTCCATACTGGTATCAGATGATTCAGCTTGGGGATTATTACGGGATAGGTTACTTCCAGATGCTCTTCGGGGAACAAGTATTGTGGAAGCGGCAGGTATTCTAGTACCACTAAGTAATTTGGGGTCTTCTGGAGAACTCCTAGACCTATCTGCACCTGAACTCTCACTTGGTGGAGTTAATCCAGACTGCATCTTTTACCAAGGGACCAGCACGAATGGGTCCTGGCGCGAGCGGAAGCTCAAGCACCTCCCAGTGAAACAACAAGACAAGACACGGACGACCAAAGGGCACGGCTGTGCCGAAAGAGACGCGGTACTGGGTGTGCAGATGGCACAACCTCAGGCGAAACGAAAAGACAATGACAGGCAAAACTGTACAAGGGCGAGCTGTTTATTTGGTTTTGGATTTTACGCTCAAGCCCCTACCAATTCGCCGGTGATGCCTAAATTGGATGCCGATGAAGTTTAGGCCACAAGAAAGCTAATTCCTACGGCGAGAGAATTGATCTCCCCTCAAGGGCACCGGTGCGTGATTGCGCAAAAAGTAATCCACCCCTTTGTCACGGACTGCACTTTCCAATTGCGGCCACCAACTCAAAGTACTGGACTTATACACACAGATGGTGAAGATGTTGGCACGTGCAGCTTCGTCACAAACGTCTTGGCGATCGTCAATGTGGATGTTGGCGCCGCTAGATGTAAGGACGGGTGTCTTACCACCAGGACCTACTGGATCGTTAACCACAGTTACAGTGCGAAACGGGAGGCCCTGTGATCTACAGTACTCCGCAAGGTTATTTGCGTCTTCTTCTGTTTGCCGACCGCGGGCAACGCCGCTGAAGGAAACGATATGGAATTCTATTCGGCCTTGTGCGATCTGCACTAAGCTTATGAACTTTTCCAAGATAGAACGATCAAATACCTTAAGGGCGTTTCTGGCGCAGTCGAGGGTGTCGTGCCAGTCGAAGAACACGACTAGATTATTGCCATTGGCACCTCGCTCTTGACGAGCTCGGATTAAAGGGCCTAAATCTATTCTACCCCCTGGCGCGCGAATCGCAGCACCTGCCTTACCTCTAGTAGGAACAGCTGCTGTTGATGTAGAAGACGCCTCAGGTGGTTGCGGAGGTGGTGATGGTGGTGTCGACACTGGTGTTGCAGGTGGGCTAGGTTTTGGGGACGCGGTCTTTTGGGCTTTTGGCACAGGACGATCGGGTCTAGGGGGAACTACAAAAGGAGGTTGTTTAGCAGGTGGCTTAACTTTATTATGTTTTTGCTTCTGCCTCTCCGATTGATTGTATGCCTCTAGTGCTTGGCGATGTTTTCGATCGGCAAGTGACTCTACGTGTCTTTCCCAATCTTTATCCTGTCGTTCTTTTGAACGTGCCCAGGCCGCGTTGAGCTCCTCTTCAGTAGGCGCTGGTGGATCTGGATCAACACCTGGCTCGTAAGCTTGGCCAACAGTTACGGAGTAGTTATAGGGAGGTCTAGGAGGAGCCTTGTATTTCTTTTTGATTGGTGGACCTCCTTGGGGCGCACGTGCAGCCCCTTCCCGCCAGGGTGGAACTGCTGATGCGGACCTACTTGCTGCACTAACTCCGGGTGGAGGCGGCTTAGATTTAGCTGGTTGAGATGATGATCTAGGTGGTGGCGAACCTATTGATTTTGGAGGAGTCTTGGATCTTGGGATATCAGGAACAAAAACCTCGGCTTTGGTGCCGTCTCGGAAGATTTGGGTTTGGATTGTACCTGAAACTCTTGTCGAAGAAGTTGTTACGGCAACTGGAGCCTCTTCCTCTTGTGGTGTGTCCCTATGACGTGATCTGGAACGCTCAGCACTTGTTGCAGGTGTTGGCAAAAACCTACTAACACTACCTCTTGGGGATGATGCTTTTGGAGATGGCTGCAATGGAGTGCTATGTTCCTGAGGCGCTAATGGAGCAGCCTCTTCCTCAACCTCAACCTCAACTTCTACCTCTTCCTCGCCCTCGGGAGGGGCTTCAGGAGGATCAGATGAGTGGTCCTCTTCCTCCTCGCCTTCGCCTTCTTGAGGTTCACCGGGTTCAGACGGATCGTCGCCCGGGGCGTCAGGTTCGGATGGAGGCTCACCTGGAGCGGCAGCGGTTGATGTTGGCTCAAGTTGAAGAGGTGACCTACGTCGGGATTGATAAACTTGCCTACGCCCAGAAAAAGTTGTGATACCAATGGCCCTTCTTTTTGGAGGAGGGGCAGTAGTTTCTTCTTCTTCCTCAACCCCTTCTACAGGCTCTGAATCTACAGCAACTAGACCTTCAGGCTCTGAAATCGGGATTACTTGGGTGTTGTGGGAAGTTACCAACGTGGTGTTACTGCCTACCAAAGACGGATCCCTCCAAACTTCGTCAGCAAGTTCGTGGGAGTCAACGGATGATGCAGGGGTGCCAGGAATGGCAACAGGGACAGTTGTGGGTTCCTTACCTGTAGCGCCTGGCGGCTTTGAGATACGCACCCAAGTGCCCTCTGAGTTGATTGTCACTGGGGGATAGTTATTATCAGTGGGTCTTAGGGCTATCGGTCGGGAACTAAGACTAGGGGTACCTAAGTTACCACCCCTTGCACGGCGCAACACCTCAGTGTCCTGATCTGCAAAAGAACCGTCAGCTCTCGGGATGAGAGTGGCTGGAACCCGTGATCTAGATCGGCTCACTGGCTTAGGCGCAGCGGGTGCTGACGCAGCTGGGGTTTTATCGATGTTACCACCTTTAACTTTTCGGGCAGGGGGTGTGCCAGCTCTCTCACGTGGTCTCCCACGCTCTGCCTTATCCAAGTCGGCCGCCGATGGCGGTGGATGAGATGGTGGCGGAGGGATCGCTGTTGCAGCCCTCTCTCCTCTTGGCGTTGCAGCTCTTGGCGGCCGCTGCGGAGGGGGTCCTAAAGTTTGGTGGAAATCTCGATGTGGTGGCACCGGAGGTGCTGGGTAATTAGGTGGTGATCCTAATCTATTTAAAGGATTATCCTTGGGGGGCTTAGCAACTTTGGGGTCCGATGCTTTAGGCTTAGGCGGTTCAGGCACGGATGCTTCGCCGGATGCTTTTGGATCGGATGCTTGCTCAGCCTTTTCAAGTTTAGGGCGCTTTTCAGCAGCCCCTCCCGTGACACGTGGCGGAGGAACACTGGCTACGGATTCTGAAACTTTCGGAGCGGATTGATGGCCTGCAGGTCGAAGGGATGGCACCCACGGCGGTGGGTGATCAGGTTCCTTGGGTTGAGACACTGGCTTAGGCCTAGCTTTAGCTTTCGGTGGGCCCCTTGGTGATGGAGTGTGGGTTTCTTCAGAGGAACTAACACCCCTATCTAATGATGGGTCAACACCTAAGGCTGTAGCTTGCTCGGGTTCAGATGGTAGTTCAGTATTTTGGGTAAACACACTAGCTTTGGCTTTTGCCTTACCTTTTGGCTGTGCACCCCTATAGGTATTATAGTCGTCCCACACGGATCTAGGTGGATCTGGGTCCCCAAAAGCTTGCAAGTTAATGTGATCCCTATCAGGCAAAACAGTATTTGCAGCTGTATCTGGAGCAAGATGCAATTCACCTCTTCGATAACCGTTGGTAAAAACCCAATTTCTATAAGGGGCAAAGGTATTAGCAAAATGGACTAAGATCTGGTTTAGCGTACAATGGTTGTAGAGGACTCTAAAGACACGGACAGTCCAGATCAGTTCAGCGGATGCTTCTGAGTGGTGGACGTACCTGAGCCAGAATTCTGCCTCGTCCCAAAGGAAATTAGCCAAACGATCAAAATCGGCTTGCCAACGCTGGATGAGTTTCTTGGTTTGGGCTTTCTTCCCGCCTTTAGTACCACGTACACGGGGACCTCTGGACGGCCCTGCAGGAGAATGGCCTGTTTGGACGTGTCCAGATGTTGAGGCGCCTGCGGCAGCCCCTTCCTGCTCAAGAAATGGTGATGTTGGGGGCGGTGGGACTTCGTCCTCTTCCGCTACCCCTCCAAGGTGTTGGACGTATACCGGAGCAAATGTCGAATTAGGATCTGGCTCAACTACGGATGGAGAGCTTCCTACAATCGGATCTGCAGCGGAGTCTGCAACCTCAGCACTAGTTTCTTGATCAGGGTTATTAGAAAAATCAGCTTCTTCTTTCGAAACTAAATTTTCAGGGTTATCACTTTCGAGATTGGTATCTGCTTCAACTAAGCCGGATGCTGCAGCTTGATCAGACGGAACAGTGGGTTCGGCTTCGAGTGCCTCAAATAACTCTTCAGCAGTGACCTCTTCAGGTTTGACTGGGTCGAGCAATGAAAGTGCGTCAAACTTCAATATGTCGAAGTCCTCCTCGTCGCCTGGGGCGCAACTTGCAGCCCCTCCCACGTCCACCTGGTCAGTTGTCAGCTCGGGCGCGTCTTCAGAGGCGTCTGCCCAGTTGAATCCAGTACTACCTTCAACAGTGACTTCAGCGCTTTCAGCAGCTTCCGCCTCTGCTTCCGGGTTCCCGTCAGCAACCGGTTCGGGAGCGCTCAAAGCAGCTCCTTCCAACAGACCCTCTGGTACCATAAAAGGTGAAACAGGAAATCAGCGAAAAAGTGAAAGGCAGTGAACGAAGTTGCGTGGGGCCTAAGTTACCGACAAGGGAGATTAAGACTTTCCCAGCAAAGGAACACTAAGCCAATACGGCTGATAACCAGAGAAACAGGGGGAAAAACAAGAAACAACCAATTAATCTCCCCTGTCCCATGGATATTGCAAACGCCCCTTTTTACTGCGGGGCGCTTGAGCCAGATATGTTCGGTGGGCTACTATGGTTACCAACCCTGCTGGTTAAAAAGGGTAACCAATTCCTACCTAGACTACGGGCTCTACCTATGGCTAACGCTTCTAGCTATAGGTTGCGACTACTATTGGAGTACTGTACAATACTGTTGTGGAGTTGGAATCATAGCAACAGTAAGGAGTGAACTAATACTAGTATATACAGTGGTGGTATAGGGGTCGTAATATTTCTACTTTATCAACGCATATTTTGGACTGCCCCGCACTGAGTGATGCAACCGTATAATTAGCGCCATTTAGCGCCCATATATGAGGGTTGACATCAAGTCAGTCTATGTCAGTCTCTGCATGGTCGGACGTGAAAAAATTTGGAGCATCTTGAAGTCTTGAAGTCCAATTCTTGAAAATGCATATTTATCGTTTAGTAACTTAAAGGTTTTCCGGGTCGTCAGCGATCATGATGGTCACCCTGTGGTGCAGGGAGTGGGAACTATCAGAAGCCAGGCGTCAGTCATTCCAGCCGGCCGGTCCTCCTCCCAAGCGAAGATTGTGGATTTGGGGTGTAAGGGGGCAAACAACAACCATCATAAAATCACCATTCATCTCCCTTCATATCCATATATATGGCTGTGAGTCAAAATTGTGTATGGACCGCGGTGTTCCGGACGTATGGAACGAAGGGGCTTCGCAACTGGTCTTGTTCGGGGCCTTTGGAATGTGATGAAATGTAGGCTATAATACATAAATATAGATATATTTGTATACTGTATATATGTAAATAAAATATACATCTCAAGGATATGCAAGTTGAAGCTACTCACGCTAACTGCCCCTCATTTTCACTTCTCATCTGCACGGCATCCTTGTTGTACACCTGTTCAACGCAGGTTTGCCTTGCATGGCTAGTGCTTGTGCACTAGCTAGGACGCACCCGGTAGCCGCTAGCCAGCGTCACCCACTGGCTACCATGTGAAGCTGTCCACTCAGCTTCAGACCTGTCACATGGGTCCCACCTCCTACTCTTAAAACTCAGAGGTCCCCATGGGATAGATTGCGTCCCCGCGTAGCAAGACTCTAGGCTCCCATAACCCACGCGCAAAGGATGGCTTAGGAGGAGTCTATGTGAGAACCTCCCATTTGTTCACCCGGAAATGGGTCAGGGGATGTCAGGGGTGGTACATGGGTGGTCCGGGTCTGGAACGGGTATGGAACGGGGTCTGGAACGAAACGGCCCACTCCAGCACAACTTTGCCACCACGCAGCACATCTTTATCAAAATTGGCAGTTTGGAGCGAGAGTAGCGCGGCAAGCAATTCTTAGACTGCCAGCTGGCAACAGCCAAGCGCATCTCTACCATCGAACATCACAGCTGTGCCACAGCAGGCAGCAACTGTAAGTGTTGCAGGCGCAAACCTGCCACAGGTTGAGAGCGAGGGAGGGTTACAAGCAATCCATTCTTAGACTGCCAGCTGGCAGTAGTGAAGCACATCCCTACCATCACACAACAAAGTAGGTAGCAGCTGTAAGTGCTGCAGGCACAGACTTGCCAACGCAATCATAGGCCCTGGGCATAGTAAATGTATTCTTGCATGTACGCACTCATGTATGTATGTGCGCTCAAGTATGTGCGTACAAATGTAAAATCAGACTGCACACGTTCAAATATATACATATAATATTTTTCCCTCTCTTGTATACCTTGCAGGCAAGCATCTCGAAGCCGATGGCAATAACGAACTCTAAGAGACATGCATTTGATGGCAGAACATATCGCAGGATATCAAACCAGATTCCAATCAGGGACCCAATGGGATCTACAATTCCGGAAGCCAGTGGATTCCTTATTACAATAAAGAGAAGCCAGTGGATTCCTTATGTATATAGCTGTAAAATACTGTATATATATATTATAAATATATAAATTTATAACGTATAGATCAGAGGTATGGAACAGAGGTATGGAACAGAGGTATAGAACGGATCCTTCAAACAGGTATGGAACGGGGGTATGGAACGGGGGTATGGAACGGGGGTATGGAACGGGCGTGGTCCCGGACCTTGTTCCGGACCTTATAATTTGACTTGCACCCAATATAATTATTCAAGGCAACATAACCATACGTAACCATGCACAACCCTCCGCATCCACTGCGACCTGCTATGACAAGATTTGCACCTCTCCTGGCCGAGCTTTCGCCTCCATTGCACTACCACAACTTCATCCCCCTCGTGGTACCTGCTGCTGAATTCTGTGTCAAGAGTGCAGGCAGCAAACACTTGCAAACACACGAATGATGCAAACAACATTCAAGGCCAACAAAATCAACAAAACTTTAGCTGTGGCCGGTTCGAAGTATATTAAATCTCTCTCTATCTATCTGTTCCAATCTGTCAAGATAATTCATTCTTTCCGTCCGGCTTTGGGCTTTGAGGTCGCACTTGGCTTGTCTACGAGAATCTCTGCTGTCTCCAAACCGAGGGCGATATCCACATGCCAGAAAAGGAACCAGGTCCATCCAAAAGACCTCTCTCAAAAACTTTCCACAACCTTGCGTGGTGCACTGATCAAGCAGGACGGAAAGCTGGAGCAGTTCAAAACAAGGCAACTTGGCTCTTGAACGTGAACTTAGTCGCAAAAAGATGGAATGGGATGGGACTGGATAGATTGATTATGCGATGACTGGATGACGATCACATAAGAAATCTTGCATCCAGGATCATCCAGGTGACTCGTTTCAAGCTCTACTGGCAGTTTCCAAGCCAGGTGCTGATTTGCCAAAAGGATCACGCTGACTTTCCCACCAACTCCATCAACGTCTGGTGGGGTCAAGTATCTGGGCTCGGCTGCACTTGAGAATTATATAGAATTATGGTTGCCTTCAGGAACTATATTTGGTCATATTTGGTCACTGTATGCTTTCATATTCCGCAATAGGGCTATTCCAATCTGGATTCTGCTTGATTGTACCAGTAAGGATCTGCCACGTGCTGTTTGCATCTGTTGGTACACTCTGCCCATTTGCCCCCTCGGAATGTGTTTGGTTTCAACATGTTTCAACAACTTTCCGTTCCCTAAAGCATATGGCAGTCAAATCATGTCAAATCCGCAACCAAGAAAGTTCTTCTCAGCAAAGACACTTGCTCACGCTTGTTACGAACTTTGTGATAAGACTTTGAATGGCGATGGCGATCTCCCGGTGGCTTGACCTTTCCTGCTGTCCAACTGGATAGGGCATGGCCTCAGTGGCAGACAACGAATAATTGAAGGTATTGAAGCATGAAAGGCTCTAGAGCTGATCGGAGCATGTAAAATCCTCACAGATCTAGTCAAGAGATCAGTGGGAAGCTGAGACATAGGCCCAAATTGCACCAGCCAAGGTTGCGAGCCGAAGAGAACCAAGAGAAAGCGTAGTTGCATCCACTTGGTCGCGCATTTTGACACCCAACGGAGTGAGGTAGTCCTTCGATTGCTGGAGCTCTGTACTCATGGAGTCAATGCAGGGCCAACGTAGCTCGGTGCTGAACCATTCAAGGCTGAGCTCAGGCAAGTGCAGCCGCGCAGAGACGATCTTGGCTGCGGCCACGGTGAACAAGTGTGTGTACTCACCAACGAAAAGTAATCGTTTTGCACTGTTCTGATCGCTGGTGAGCAACAAATCCGGGGCTTTCAGAGTCTCAGCGTCTGTATTAATCCTTCTTGTTGGAGACCTGCCTCGTTCTCGTTGGGCCGGCGGTGGATCTGAGCGAGTAGCAGGCGTCACCGGCAGCGTGGGACGCTGCCTTACATTGCAAATGGCACTGCGGGTTCTTGGTGCCCGCGGGATGCCACCCAAAGACGAAAGTCCAAGCTTCTTGCACAACGCATTGCAAACGTGTAAGGATCGGAATGTCTGCATCGCGGTGGGCCCCAAGTCGGCTGCACCAAACGACTGATCCAGGGAGAGGATCTGGGTGTCTGTCAAGTGGACACGCCGACAATTTCCTGTTCCTTGCTTCAGAACCCCTTGAAGATCTGAGACCATGAGTTTGCCACCACTCTTGTCCAAGGAGAAGTGGGCAAAAGCTTCAACTGCCATGCTGAAATCAGAGCTCTCCGGTGGTATCAAGATCTCTCCGCGGTTGTTGATCCATTTCAAAAAAGCTTTGTCAGATCCATGGAGGAAGGGTTCAGCAATGAAAAGCTGCCTTTGGTGCCCTTCTATCTCCAGAAGATCGTACACCCATGCATCGTTGCATGACACAAGCCTGGCAGGTTCAAAATCATACCCATACATGGCGAATGCGTCCCAATGGGCGTTGTGGAACATCTGGCTGAACTTGCGTGTCTGCGCTGCATTTTTGACAAAGCCAAGAATGAAGTCCCATGAGTTGTCATCCTCCTGGAACCGCGAGAATTTCGCAACCATTGGTGTTCGGATCTTGTCATCCTGGCATCGGTATACAAGCCTCATCCCTCCTTGCATGAATGGATTTTCGTGCATTCGTATCACACATCGCTTGTTGGTGATTCTTCGCAGTTCCCCCGAATAAGCAAGCTTGTAGGTGCTGCGTATCCCTTGTCTTTTCGCCCTGATCTTGAATGCGGCCAAGCTGGCATCACCAGATTGGCAAAACCGCATAGCGCTGTCAAAGACAACATTGCGAGTCACCCGCTTTTCAACAAAGGTAGAGTTCCTGGTCTGCGTGATGGTTTGGCTCAAAGAAGTGAAGGTGTTCACAAGGTTGTCGATGTCCATGCTAGCGCGACTGAAACTCCCTCTTCCAATCTGTGCCAGCTGTTGTAGGATCAAAAAGTTACAATCGCCAAAGCCAATCGTATGGAGGATCATGTGCGGGTTCTGGACCATAATGTTCTGGAAAGCTGGCAACACATCGTTTTGCAAACAGCCTGTGCAACCATCAGACAGGAAAATCACACGGCAGACCTGCCCTGGCACTGCCAGTTCCTTCAGGGCTTCAATAATCTGGTCGTACTCCACGGCGCCATCAGGATGAAACGTGGCATTGGCTAAGTTTGATATAGCCTCCACGCCCCTCTGTCTGTGGAATCTGACCTCGTACACTGAGATTGCGAATGTCACAAGGCTGTAGTGATCCATTACAGCTCCAGCAGCTATCTGCTGGGTAATGAATCGCCTGAGAACGGCAACGACGGCGTCAATTCGCCGCAAGCCCTCTCTTTGTGCGATGTCCGTTTTGCTCATGCTGTAGGACAAGTCCACGAAGAACATCACGGACAATGACTGATTTATTACTGCAGGCTGGGCGAACCTTTTGAGCTCACACACTTTGTCTCGAGATTCTTCCAAGAAGTCCGAATCGAGTGAAGATTGACCTAGGCCCCACAGACTCTGAGCATCTCCCCATCCGTATATTCAACAGAAAGATACCCACAAACTGATTTACACTTGCTCAGTGATTGCGCTTGTGCGATCAGTGGTAGGGCCCGGGCTGCTAGCTACGGAAAGCGCGTCGAGAAATTCATACCTGTTCTGCTCCTCCGATGGATCATCACCATTTGCACTTACAAAGTCATCATCATCGTCCAGAGCATGCAGAGCGAGGCTGCCCGACATCACTCCACCACAAAAGACGCAGAACAGACTATGATCATCTATGATACCTGGGGATCCTAGGGTCTGAATTTTTGAGCAGTTTCAAAGTGTCCCTTGGTATTAAAAGCATTTAAAAACGTCGGGTGGTCATGTGTTTGAGTTGCCCTCCCTCTCACTCTCTCTCTCTCTCTCTATCTCTCAATTTCTCCATCAGCATCGGACTTGCCCTGCGATAGGTGTGTTGAGCTTCCTGTACAACATTAGCTTTACGTTTGCTCAACCTTGTCGTTGAAGACTGTGGCCAGGCACTGAGAACTCCATCGGCACAGGCCAACTTTTTGCAGCCAAAAAAATTGCGTCTGAATCAAGGTGTGCTTGATTGCATTTGCTCCCAAGCTGGACAAAGCTATGATAATTACTCTTGTCCATATCCGGCACAGTTTCAATCCATGAAGGTATTTTGCGAAGTTCTTTTCATGCCTGTTTTGGCGCGTTTGCACAGACTGAGCTTGGATGTGCCGTTTGGTCCGGCAGCTGGCCCATCCTAATTTCGGCCCAGTGCTTTGCAAACCTTCAGCTGATGCTCTCTTCGTTGACAAGAAATTCACATGTCCTTCCACCAAGGAGAATTGCCACATGGAGAAGCAGTAGCTGTAGCTCATATGTTGGACCTGTTATGACCTGTTGGGATTCTCTTCTTCCACGAGATTCCAATACCTGCCTCGACTACCTGGCTACCTACCTCAATAAAAGCGCAAAAAAAAAGACGCTCCAAAACCTTCTCCCTCAACAAACCACAGCAAGGGTCCCGGTGTTGTTTTGAAGACGAAACCCATCTTGGCAAGAGCTGCAGAAGGCCATTCCATCCAATGGGCAGGCTTCCCGGACAGCAGCAGTCCCTGAAATCCAAAGCTACCAAAAGGATCCAAAAGGCTAAACACGTCGGCACTATAGCCTGCCTGCTTTTGCTTGTGCTACATTGAATTTATATGATCGTAGACGTAGACTTCGCGGAATGCTGCAGATGGCGTACAGGTATGAGGTCTCTCATGCAGGCAAGGTACCGTTTGTGCAGGTGCATTTCTTGGCAATGCAGCTGGCATTTCGGTGATAGTACCCATCCTTGACCACAAATAATAAAAGCTGCGCAGCCAAATGCATCTACATGATCTGGATGGAAGAATCTGTAGCTTCTTCCGCACTACTGAAGCATACTGTAGCTACATGTTTGAAGCCAATTAAATGACAGCTGATGTTCTCATCTTCTGGATACGAAAGGTTGTCACGTAATTTCTGGGACGAAGGGACAAAACAGCGAGAGCAATTCTGTGCGCCGTCGCTGGAGCAGCTTTTCCCGAAAGTTCCCTCGCCTTGGTAGGTGCAGCATGGTGCAGCTAGATTTCACGAGTTCAAGCGTGCCAGAGTCTGGCACACAATCAAACCTGTACCTGCACCAACATTCCAAACACAACTACTTGCCATTTCAAGAAACCTCTCGATATATCTCAATACAACCCGCAGGTTTGCTTGAACAAAAGCCTTGAGAGCCATTCAAGCCTGAGTCAAAGCATCCAAGGTTAATGCCCACTGCATCCAAGGGCACCATTTTGACAATTGCACTGATTCTCGTTGCAGGTCCCATTGAATAAGTGATACCCGTTCCTGATGAACTTTGCCAAGGTTTCGCAACACGTCAGGTCAACTCTCTGGCAATTGTCAGTTCCACACAGAAAAACATAGCAGCTGACAAGCATACAATCATGCAAATAAGTGCATGGCCAACAGGATTCACAATACCTTAACTCACCCAGGTTTCTCAAATATTTGGGAAATCTCTCGACAAACATTTTCCTGTTGAATGGGATGCACTGCACCTTATTGTGCCATATGCCCAAATGTCTTTGAGGTTGCGACCAGCTGTGGTTTCCGCAACGAATGCCTTCTGCTGCATGGCCATGATCGCACTGACATTTCTTGACACGGCATTGGCCATTCTGCAATTCAAAACCTCGGACATAAGAGTCTTGGATGGATCATGAGGGGTCAAAAAAAATTGCAAAAGATGTCCGAAGAGTCAGCTTTTTAAACCAGTAGAACCTACTCCAAGAGCAGCTGAGACCGTTGCCGGGATCGCAGCTTGAGCACTGCTCCAGCGAAGGTGCCGGGCAATCTGGCCCAGTAGCTGCAGTGCCATTGCCACAAGTACCTTGAGGTTCAAACAGCACTGCAGCGAGACAAAAAGCTGCGCTGAATGGAGGCATCAGAAAATTCTGGAAGCGTGGAAACCAAAATTCAATGTTCCATCCGAGTGGCAATTCTTCATCTCGCACTTCTGATTTCTCAGGTGATATCCCTCAAAACATCTAGAACAATTTGGCATGCCATCTTTGGAGCAGTTTGGACCAAGTGTTCCAATGCCTTGGCTGGGCGCCAAATATGGATTGCAATCAACAGCCCTTCAGCATGGAACGTCCACATTTGAATCACTCACAAAGGCGAGGCTCCATTGTCACAGCTGCATTGTTTGTAGTTGCCTCGCACAGTGTGTGATCCTGTTCACACTTTGTATTTGCCACAGTCACCACGATCCACAAGATGCTGCATTATTCATACATGAATTTGAATCCATGCATTCTCGTATCGTAGATATCGTGGTCATTATTCATAGTACTCCCAGAACCTGATTCTATGGACATCCAAGTCACAAGTTCCATAAGCTAATTCAAAGCCAGAACTGCAGGATTCGCATCGTTCGGCTCCAGGATAAGGACAACCTTGCTACATGATGAGAGGCCTATTGGTCGTCCAAGTGACTATCTTACTTCACTGGTTGCACCATGTTTTGCGGTGGGAAGATGTGGTTCTCAAAGTCACTAGCTACCACATTCCCCGCTCATATCAAACCTCTACCATATGCATACAGAATCTGATGTGGTCGCTTCCATTCACAGTGCATTTAAAACTCTTGGCAAGTGTCAGGAGCAAATGCAGCTTGGGCTCTTTGACCTTTGGCACCTTTTCCATGGGCGCATAAACACTTGTTTTCCAAGCAGAGGCCACCCCGCAGGTGGAAACCCATGGAGCAGTTCACACAAAAATCGCCTGGGCATCTGCGGCTGTGGCTCGCTGGCAACTGATGGATGGCATGCTGGGTAAAATGATCTGAAACGACCCATTGAGGCAGTGCATGGCAGTGCCATCTTTCCGACTTGACGAGAAGTGTCATTTTTCATATCATGTTTCAGACATCACAGTGATCAACCCAATTCAACCGCTGCCAAAAAAAACCCAAAAAAAGATTTTGCCCAGAAACTTCCAGTCTCAGGACAATGGGACCCTCGGCCGGCAATGCCGTTGTCACAGGAGCAAATCTTTTCCAGGCACGTGTCGTTGATCAGGTGATGACCTTCAAAACCTGAGAAAACCCAGGATCCATCCAAGGAAACCTGGGCTTCGCAGTACCTCCTGCGAAAAGCTCCAGGACAAAAAACGACTAATTACTAACTGTAGAGGAGAGATGATGAGAGATACAAAATATGATGTTATCCAGAAATTGTCATTGCAATCTGGACCCCATGACTATGTGACAAGCCTTGCAAACTGAAGGCCGGAAGATTGTATGCAAACAGGCAAATGGATTCAATGCAGACACCGCCGTAGAGGCTTTGGAGAAGGAATTTCCGTACTGAACTGAATGCAGTGCCATGAGGCAAATGGAGCAATTCTCATGCCCACGATGAGGACCTCACTGCTACTGCTAAATCACCAGCGTCTCTGATCCCCAACCAACAGTAGCAATTCTCATTTGCATTGGCTTCTTGGGAAAAGAAATTCCTACTGGTTCCATGCTGCCCTGAAGCGTTGTTTGAGCCAGGTCGCATCTTGTACCCACTTGTGGGAGGCCATTGGCGCAGCTGCATTGTCTTTCCTTATTGTCTTCAACGACATGGGGCCAATTGTGTATGTGTTAAATGGGTACTTCCCCCGCTTGCCCTCCAAAACATAGCATTGGTACTAAAAAGATCTAAAAAGGACAAACTGTTGGTCTAGAATATTGAACCACACGCACACCATATCACAAATTCGACGTCCACCTATGACAAGTTGCGAAGCACAACCCGTCAGACAGGACGAATCCGGCATCGCAAGAAGCGCACGACCTCACAAGTCTTCTGTTTTTTTTGTGTCAGCAGCAGAACCTAAATGCTAGCAGCACACTAGCTACAAGGAAGCACCAAGCAAGGATTTCCGATGCCGTGTCCCACCTTTCCTTCCAAGTCACACTGTGCCGTCATGACTGCAGCCTCGCAAGCAGATTGGTGCCATTCACAACAGTTTGAAACTTTGAGTGAGCAGCCAATCAAACAGGCCATGATGTTCCGATGTTCCGATTTCCCAGGCCTGTTCCATTGGATGCATTGCCATTTGGGCAAATGCATTGATTGGGAAGGCAACTATCACCCTGTAGATAGTAACCCGGGTCACAAGAGTCGCACCCAGGTCCATGGAGAGCAGGGCAACTGCTGCCCCTTGAGGCCACACCATGTTGACCTCGAGCAGTGTGATGGAAAATGTTCATGTCTATTTTATAATGTGCTATATCTTTTGTGCATTTATGTGCGAATCTCTCTCTCTCTCTCTCTAGGATATCTATCTCTATATATATATAATGGATATAGATATAGATATTGGTATAGATCACAATATATGCACACATCACCATAGACCATATCTATCTATCTATCTACCTATCTACCTATCTACCTATCTACCTATCTACCTATCTACCTATCTACCTATCTACCTATCTATCTATCTATCTACCTATCTACCTATCTACCTATCTACCTATCTACCTATCTACCTATCTACCTATCTACCTATCTACCTACCTATCTATCTACCTATCTACCTATCTATCTATCTACCTATCTATCTACCTATCTACCTATCTACCTATCTACCTATCTACCTATCTACCTATCTACCTATCTATTTATCTATCTATCTATCTATCTATCTATCTCTCTATCTCTCTATCTCTCTATCTCTCTATCTCTCTATCTCTCTATCTATCTCTATCTATTCGCGCTATATTTATATATAATTTATATGTATATATATATATATATACAATATGGCATGATGAATGTTCATCGTGCAGAGTCAGGACAGTGAACTCCTTCAACATTCTCTCAAAACAAATGGTTCCAAATCACAAGTTCAGGCTCTGGCAGTGGCAAACTTTCTCCACACAAACATCGTCGTGTCGCATATGAAAGCCTTCAAAACCTCCAGTAGCCGCAAAGCAAAAAAAAACAAATGTCAGACGAAATACGGTAATGTTCAAGGACATTCAAACGTGCTCAAGTTACTTCAAAATACGTCAAGGTCCTTTAAGGTACTTCAAAAAGAAAAGGAAATGCCAAGCGTTCTTGAGTCAAGCGATTGGTTATTACTTATACGGTACTGTATATTCTTGCCGCTTTGCACGGAGAAAACAAAGTTCGTGATCTCGTGATGTTCAAGGAGGCCAGGAAGCAAACAGTGCAGTTTTCTTGTCCTCCTTTGGCACAGTTGCTTCCAACTTGTGCTTCACCATGAGCGCACGTGCATTGCCTGAGTCAACACTAGTCAACACTGCAGGCACCACAGCTGCATTGAAAACGCAAAACTGTTCAAGTATGTTTTCACATGGTTTGACAGGAGTCAGAATTCAACAGGAAGGTCATTCACGTCTTTCACTGGCGAGCTGCCGCTCTATACAGGTCTGGTTTTGCATGTCATAGCCAGAGAAACAACTCTCGCAAATGGTGCTGCCATCCATTAAGCACTTCTGTCCTTAGATCCACTGTGATCTGGTACAGCATGCTACGGCAAATGTCTACCCAACCCCCATGCCAAAATCCAGGCCTTCAGAAACTTCAGAACGTGACAGCAACTTTGTCACGGAGGATGAGACTCCAACAATCTGTGCGTAAGAAATCTAAGTAGCACAAGCGAGCAATCTTCAGCTGGGCGTCCAGTAGCTTCGGTACCGTGAGGGCAAAAACAAAGATTCTGAAAGCAGGTGCCGTTGACCATGTGGAGGCCCTTCCCACACACGTCTTGAACACACTCGCTGCCGTCCAAGTGGAAGCCTGTGTCACAGGAAGATATATGTTAAAAAATTGCATGTGTTTCACATGAATCTTCACTGAGCTGGATCCAAAAACGCAGAAATTGAAAATGATGCAGTCACGTTTCAGTGCGTCCAGAATGGAAGTCTGAACTGAACGCCTTCAAAACAAATCTCGCACTTCATACCACCCTGCTGAGGGCACGTTGTTCCGGCAGCTCCTAGAGCGAGCAATAAAGGTGGCATCCAGCACAAACAACTGCGTAGTCAACACAGAACCTGGGACGATGCTGACAAGTGTCCCACGCCATTCGTGCATAAACACTGGTTGTCCACACAGGAACCTCAGCGACCCGTAATGTAAATTCCCCACCCTCTCACAACATGTCACAATTTCCAAGCTGTTGCAGCACTGAATGTGCCGGTCAGAATTGAATTGTCACCTCATAAATAGCCAAGAGAGGCACTGCCCACCAAATGGCTGCCATTCGCACCTTGCTATTGGATCACTCAAAGCAGGAATCTCAAGGAAGCTCAATTTGCACTCGCAATGCCCTACAGCAAGTAGACTTGTTGGCCAAGGCACATGAATGATTTGTTGAAGGTGCTGGTGTGCTATTCGTTGAACTGTCCACTACAGTAATGTTCACGGGCATCCTTGATGGCAGCCACCGAATTGAGATGAGAAACGGATGTGGAGAGTTCTTTGTGGAACACAAGGGGTCTCCAGCCATGGCTTGCAGCAACCCCATGACCCACTGATGCCAGGGAGCCTTTTTGTTGTTTCATCAGTTGCTGAATGCGTCTGGGATTCCTTAGCGTGGCCAATGCCGCCCGCAAAATCGCAAAAGATATGTAGCATTTGCTTTTGTTTGCTAATGCATCTTTTATTGCATTGCATTACCGTCCACACTCCAAAAGAATTCCTCCTCACCCTTTTCACAAACATTCACAAACACGCTTGCATGTCAAGACTCAAGTTCAGACTTAACCTGCAGCAGTCCCCGGCTGACAGAGCAGCCTCAAGTTGGCTGGGAACATTCTTCAGAGATATCAAGGGTCTCAAACTGTCGGAGACTATCAGAGCGGCTGGAATGGTTGGAACATGTTGGAACCCATGCAGCACTTGGAGGTGAATCCAAGATCCAAACTCCAGTCCTCGCAGGCGGCTCTGGCTCTCAAGGCATACAGCAGCACATAGATCGCACTCGCCTCACCCAAGCTATGGCAGTTTCGACTGCTTATTGAGTCCTTCGGGTCCAATGTCAGAAGGATCAGCTAAGGAAACCACCAGCACCATGGCAGTTTGCCTCGGCTGTCGGATTCTTTCGGGTAGGTTCATGGATGGTGACACTTGCATACACTGGCAATTTACCCACATCCAGCTCCCAACAAAGCAACCAAAAAGCTAGGACCAAGGGTCTGGCTACAAGAGCTCTGCGGTAAAATGCATCATCTAAGCGAAGTAAGATGGTATAAGTAGCCAAGTCGGCTTGAGCCTGCTACTACGAGTACATTGCAAGAACTGTGAGATGGACCCCCATCAAGTCAAACTACCATCATGAAACTTTCAAACATTGTTTGCAAACCTTGCATAGTCTCGAAAAGCCTCATACACTTTCACACTTCCCACATCTTCGCAGTTTGGTTTGGTGCTGCCGGCCACTAGAGTGTAGGCTCTTGCAACCAGCTCAAAGTTTTCGCCCAAATGAGCAGCATTTTCTCGTCCACTTATTTTGTCACCCTGGCTCTCCTATGCACGCTTTGGACACAGTGCAAAGCCATACAGTGCCTTGCGCCTTCGATTGTGCTCAGCACAACGCTTCCCGTACTTTCGAGCGTTCCTTGAAGGCTCCATTTTTTGAGCTTCCTCTAATACACAAGGATCCTCCCAAAGTACTCTGGCTGCCGATTGCCGACATCTCTTATTCCTTTTCAATGCTGCACTCATCCTGGGCACTCCATTTTCTGAAGCCGAGCCCATGCCTTCGCCTTCTCAAACAAAGTGTGGTCTGAAAACTGCCATCCGCATGCTCCATCATTGGCTAGAACAAAAACGGAAACTGCGAGCACGTGAAGAAATCGATTGCCGTGCCCTTGAAGTTCCTCAGAACAGTACTTGAGTACTTAGTTGTCCACATCAAAACCCTACAGCCCACGTACCTGGGAGATTCTGGACTTGGATGCTGCATCACTAGCGGTTTTCTGCTCGACTCTTCGGGAGCTCCTGATTCATTGTCTTACCCGTCTTACCCCCTTGGCTCGACTATCTCGACTTGGAAGAATTGTGGCTCACCGATGCTCACGGCAAAGCTTCGTTGGAGTATGTTGGAGTCGAGTCAGCATGGCTGTGACCCTTGACCCCGTGGCTCTCAGCCCAAAACTGCAGCAGCAGTTGTTGGATGATCACGCCTATTTCACCTATTTCCCCCAATACTCAATGTAGCAATGTAGCCCAGCGGAAGCTCATTCAAAGGTTATTTCTGTAAATCATCAAAGCTTGCCGCACCTTGGCCTGAGCAGATAAAGAACTTGTCAACCTCCCGCGGCTTCGCGCCAGTGATTTGCCCATCTGTTGTAGCAAAATGATGGCCCAAAATGAAAGCTACCTTTGATGTGTGGATCTAAGGTTGGTCCATCAACATGATCAACATGTTGAAAGCCCCCCCGGGTTTCCATACCACTGAACCCATTTTGTGGAGCGAGTTTGTACCAAAGTTCAAGCATTGGCGAAGCCTGGGCCTTCATGTGCCCAGTGCGATATGCGAAGAAAACGGGACAACCACGAATCAACACACATTGCGGATGCTTGAAGAAGTGCGGCAAATATTCCAAGTGTTCGGACCACTGCTCATCTCTTAAGGGAGTGAGGCAGAGACAGTCCGCAGCACAAACATACAAGTACGTTAGTACAAATCAAAATCCAAGGTTGGGCTGATTCTCCAAATATTGTGGAAGCTGCTTTCGCTGACTTTGCCAATTCCAATATTTGGCCCAAGGAATCCATCATCTTCGTTCAAATTTTCACTTTCAATACTTTGATCTTCCAGCATTGCATGCCATTCTTCATCAATAGCTCTCCCACTTCCACCTCTTTCCCATGATGGCTCTCTTCAACAGGATTTTGGACATAGAGGACCGATCAGCACGGCCGAGAAAATCTCAAAGATGCAGGCCCGTGAAAAGCAATCCTCCGCCTCGCCAGGGCGAGTTCGTGCATCTTTCGGGCTCTTGAACTGGACGTTCTCTGTGAATTCACGTCGAAAATTGGAATGGAAAATTGCCCAAACATCGAAGCAAACTAGGACTCTAGAGTACACCCCCCCAAACTCTGAACATTATAAACATTGCATTCATTGCATTTCAGGGACACGGCTTTGATTTTAAAAACTCAAGGTTTTTACTGATCGGAAACATTTGAATCGAGTCACCAGGCTGGCGTTGGTCGATATTGGTCGATATTGAAATGTCATTCCGCAGCCACCATGTTGGAAGCTCCTCCAAAAAGAAGTGTTTGGAAACTGTTTGGAAACTGTTGAACACATTTTTTACACCAAATCAAACCAGCAAACCAAAATTGGAGTCCACAGAATGTGCATCTTATCCTTTGGAGGCCGAGGGAAATCGAAATCATTGGAAATCTGACCGAGAACGGTGGACCACCATGAGGGATCAACAATCAACACTCTGCAAATGGGCCTATATATATATATATATAGATTATATAGACTACATTAAAAAATAAAAATGTTGAATAAAGGCCAAGGCCACCAGTACCAGTGACTGTGATTAAATGATGAGTAATTATATAATTATACGTATAGTGGTGACTGCAGTGATGATTGCAGTGTTTATTGCACCAGAACGCAGGGTGCCCCCCGGCATAAACTATTTGGACAACACCGAAAAAAACAACGAACAGTCCGAACAGTCACAAACAGTGGAGAAATCAAAAACACTTGAACCGGTTTTTTCTGCCAACGTCATCCAAAAGATCAATCATGGCAAAAATCTGAAAAAATGATTCTGATTCAACATGATTCAACATGATTGAACTATGCATGGCTATCTTTGCGTATGATCCACGCGCTCATGTTTTCTTGCCCACCTGAGTCACATGAGCCGCCACCAGGTCCAAAGGGAGCGGGGCATGGGCTTGCGATGTGACCCGACCTTGGGTGAGGCACGCCAGGCACAGTGCCTGGAAAATCTCATCATGACACTGTGCCAATTGAACATTGCACTGCATTGCACCGTATTGCGGTAGAAGTACGTGGGCGCTCTGTCCTTTTCACAAGCTATGAAGCTAGTTGATGCTTGCTTGAAAGCTTCAACCCCCTTTCAGCTATCCCTGCTTAGCAGGGTCTTGGGTGAACCGTTCATCATATTTTACCGGTGAAATGTGTGCACTGACAGCTGGCTGCCTGGCAAGGATGTAGGCAAACTCAGCAGATTCAAGCATATTCCTCATCATTTTTCATAACATATTAGCACCAAAAATTGCCATTCCAGTGTGGATAATGAAGACTAACCTTGATTAACCAGTGGATATAAAGGTACCCATGAGTACCCTGTCTCAGACAAACCCATATGGATAGATGCTGGCTACGCTTCTTCAGGGTGTCCAAAGGCCAAACAATCCTCGATCCAATCCTCTCCTCTTGCATTTCCACTTTGGAAATGCATGAAAGATCATGAAAGATCATGAAAGATCATGAAAGATCATGAAAGATCATGAAAGTACATCTGAGATTTGCTGCCCTTATTCCACATAGCCACTATCCACAATCCAAGAACTTGGAAACACCACTGATTCAGCCTGCATGGATGATCGATGCAATCTTGTGGACATTGGCTAAGAGTTCTGGGCTAGGATCCATTCTAGATTCTAGCCATTTCTAGGCTGCATTCATGCACTAGCGCTGGGAACAACAGGGAAGGTCTTCTCAGTTGATGCCCCAGAGCGATGAACTTTGCAACATCTTCATGGTCTTGAAATCCTGAGCACAAAAGGCGAACCCCGAGAGATCCCAGAGCAAAGCTTCAGCTTAGAAATGCTGAGAATGCGGAACCAAATTAATACAGACTGCAAGACTGGGCCATTACATAAGAGCTTCATCTCACTGAACCTGAGGCATCGGCCATACGGCTGCGTGCACTGGGCCGTCCAAAGGAGTAGACGCTCTGTGTCTTCATGTCTGGGTTTGGCCTGGCATCTACTGCTTCAGCGCAATCTTTGACCATGCAAAGAGCAAATGCATGGCATGAACGTGGTTTTCCACTTGCAGTTCAAAACTGGATGATTAAGTAATCAATACTTTTATCGTCTACACAGAAAATAATTCTGTACAATTCTGTATATTTTAACGATATTGCAGTGGCACAGAGGGGATATTCTTTGCATCTTCTCAATACCTTCCATATGATCTTCCCACATCTCGAAACTGCGAGTTTCCCCCCCAAAATGGCCATGTTCACAAGTAAAATGATGATAAGCCAATGATAAACCCGTGGATTCCAGGGGGCCCATAGGGCCCCGACTTTCAGTCGAAACATGTCGAAACCAGGTCGTTGCAGCCAGCTGAGGCTCCCAGCTTTTCATGGACGTCGTATGCGCCAGGACCGGGCGCACGCTCGTTGCGATCATCTGGGAGGCCTCGGGCTGAACATATGGCATGTCGAATGGGGAAAATGACGGTTGCATCATGATTATATGAATGATGATTATGCTTATGATTAATGATTTATGCGGATTGTATAACGATACAATATATATATATATATTATACATATATTATGTATATTATATTATATATATATATATTGTATATTAAATATATATATATATATTATTATATATATATATTATTATATATATATATATATTATTACATATATATTATTATATATATATGTGTATGTGTGTGGTACATGTCTTATATATAGTGATTATATTATATATATATATGCAACCATGATTCACTGCTGGATTTGGGAGTAATTAGCCTGTTTGTGGGCAAATCCATGTGGATGGACCAAAAAGAATAAATCATAAAGGCGAAATGAAAATTGCACAGGAGAACCAAATGTTCAGGTTAACGGTTATAAGTTATACTTACAGGCTTACAGTATCACAACGTATTATCAAATTCTACAAGTTCACATCGTTTGGAGCAGTTCTAAGTTCAACACATCCGAACAGCAACACTCCAATAGTTGTGCCTCCTGCTGAGCTTCCCCACGGGTGGCCCGGCAAAAGGAAATTGATCGGCCAGCCAACCTAGATGAAGCATTGAAAAGCAAGAAGAAAACGCGGGACACGGACAAAGGACTGCCCATGACCAAACAAGGGAGGTAATGCAGGATGGAAATCCCAACATGCAGCCATTTCTCATCATGCTAAATCTTACTTGTCAAATGCAAAATTGGAACCATATCTAAAATATCTAAAACATATCTGAGTATGGGTCATAAGTGGGAACCCCAAAAACTGGATGGTTCTTGCCAAAGGTGCCCCAAGCATCCCCAAGCCTTCTCCCATCAACTCCGACTCCAAGTGGCTCGTACGGCAGTGGAGGACCAGGTCCGGGTGATGACCGACCTTGGCCCTCCTTCTCGGAGCCAGGGAACCTGGGAAGTTTCCGGAAGATTGCCAACTGGGAATTCACAGATTTCACAGGAGTTAGCAATAGTTAATATATAGTTAATATATGTTAATATATAGTTAATATATAGTTAATATATAGTTAATATATGTTAATATAATGTTAATATTAGACATGTTAAAACAACTTAAGCGTATATGTTAGAGAATCAAAGATGCAAGTAACACAGATACCAGAATACTTAGACTTCTGACTTCTTTGGGCATCATTGTATTTAGAACATATATAATTATAATATATTCCAACATGGCTGGCAAATCTGGTGGCAAATCTGTAATCTTCAAGCCTTGGCCCTGCCTGACTCTGTCGTAGGCCCGATGAGATGCTCCAAAGGAGCGCCCATGCCGAGATCCGTCAATTGAGCCCTTCACCTGCACCAAGATTCACCAAAATATTTCGAAATATGATTCATAATGCATATATTATGACAGAATATGATCTAATTATATTTAATTCTATGGTTCTATTATATGCGATTAAATAATGTGAAATAGGAGTCACATGAAGTCACCAGCATTCACAAGTCCTCTTAAGATCCGCCAAGAATATCCAAGAATGAGATGACAGAGCTGGGAAATCTTTATCTACACCCATCTGAATCCCATCTGAATCCCATCTGAATCGGCCTCATATTGACCAGGGCCAGTAGAGCCCAAAGACTCGCTCAAGCTACGATCGTCCAGAGCAAAGCGGTTCGCCTGCCAAAACACAAGGGTAGTCCATATACCCAAAGGATCCCAAAGGGTTTTGTTTTACGAAAATCGTTGACACATTTTGAAACCACCAAACAGCAAATATCAACATCCAAATATAGTACTCATATAAATGCTGCCAAACACATGCAACATGTGTACATCCAGGTGCTCACAGTCTTACCATGTCTTACCCAGCGCCTTTGAGAATCTAATGTGCTGCGGAGGGTTGTCAGGCGACCCTCGCACTTCATAGACCTTTCATGTTTTCAGTGGAGGCACTGCTGTCGCGCAGCTGCACTGGAGGATCGGAGGATATGAGCAACGAGGCCCTGGCTGGTCCAGGCGCACGAAAATGCGTGTCGCAGAGATCTGGCCTGGGAAGGGCTTTAGAAAAAGTGCCATGTCCAAACTTTCTAAGGCAGGAAGGCTCACCACAGGAATTCTTGATCTGTCATGCCATACCATGCCATACCATGCCATACCATACCATGCCATGCCTCTTTCCGGTGCCGAATCGCACGCGCGCTTCTGAGTTGACCTCATGGTGAATCACGGAAAAGGACAAGTCGAGTCGACGGACATCCACAGCCAATCACAGCCAAGCCCTGGGCCAATCGAGGAATGTAGGTGCCTGGCAATCAAAGTGTCAGGCTCTAACTTCCATTAGATCATTAGCTTCCCACATCTTCCCACAACACAATCTGTTGCGGCTGTGCCTGGTGCTGGGGAGTCCCGAGCCATCATTGCCATCAGATGGTCCTGGATCAAAGATGATTGACCCGTCTATCTGAGATCTATAGCTGAGAAGCATTTGGAGCCCTCCCCCCACCCTGCGCCTTGCTGATCATTGTCTTGGACCATGCCTTGAAGAGGAAAAGGGAACGTACAAGTTATAAATGAGGGTCTTCACAATCAGCAGAAACTTCATCATACTTCAACAAAGTAAAGCATGGAGATACTGCGAGATACTCTTCAAACTCGGCCCCTATTTCCAACATTTTCCAATCTTTCTGTTAAACTGATGCTGAAGGACTCATCAATTGGGATCACTGGTGCATCAGGTGTGATCCAGCAGTTCAATATCCCATTGCAGCGCGTTGCAGTTTCAATCAAATTTTGACTGCGATAAGGCTGAAAGCTGTCAGGCCTTACCATGCTTAGCGATGAGAGGTGCAGAAGGTTCTGAGAAGTTCTGGGAGAGCTGTTGTCTGCCTCACAGACCATTGGACCATTGGCTGCTTTGCAGAGTTTTACTGTCGGTTTCACTGCAACAGCGCTCCGATTTCATGATTTTGTATGGCAGAGGTCCAGGCCAAAGCTTTGACCAATGTCGTACGTACCAGGGCCAGGCTCCAAATCCTGCATGAAGAACAGGCGACTCTCTTTTTCTTAAGTTGAAGAGTGGGTGTCCCAATGGCTGGAAGGCTCTGGCGAAACTGTCCTCTGGGTCTGAGTAGAGCGAACCTCCGCTGGCTGGGCGATGCCAAACGAAGCCGTGCGTGAGCTTAGTTGTGAGAAAGGCCGTATACAGTAAGTTTAGCAAAGAAGGACGATCTTTGCTATTGTATCTATTGTCACTATAACAATCTCGGTCACTTTACCGAACCCTTCCCTCCATACATCTGCATACTGCAGGTCAGCAACTGTAGGAAGGCGTCGCATACAGCGCTACCGACCTGCTCAAGCTATGCTTACCCCTAATGACTCTGCTAAACCACGTTGTCTGGATTTGTTCAGCTTCAAATTAGTTCGACGAAGAGTATGAACACGCAAGTGTATGGAAACCCAGCAAGCAAAATGTATATGCTGAATGATTGCATAGCAGCATAGCGGTCTTGGCAATGCATCCAAGGGTCGGGATGGTTGGCAAGGAGCCGGTAGTTGACCGCATGTTCATGCTGTCCTCTCTACCTGAGCTGCCCCACAAGCTAATCACATGACCATCAGGCAATGACACCACTGCCATAATATTGTTTTCGCAATACCGTATGAGTACCGTTGACCCTTGCACATTACCACAGTTTTTTTCCTTCGAGAATCTTCGAGATCATAACTTCAGCATCCATTTTCACACGAATTTCCATGACATACTTACACGCCAGAATAGCGGCGTTGATGCTGATCGGAGGCGTGCTCAGTACATCTCAATACTCTATGTCCTATGTACTCTGATGGCCCCAGGGTTGTGGAATCAGAATAGTCTTTGACCCGAGCTTATCTTGCCGAAATGCGTTGATGCTGGCTCGTGATTACCATGAAAATACCGTGAAAAGAGAGCAATAGAGATGTGGAGAGCATGGCTACCGTCTACAAATCGCATACAGGCCATTGCTGCTACGCTTTCCAAATCTGTCCAGCCATGCGGCCCAAAGAAGGTGCGCTGTAGCTCGAGTTGAGGCTCTTCGGCTGAGGTTTGTGCACCGGCATGGCGCCTGTGAGCAAAGATCTGCAGAGGTCTACGCCAGGGATCTGTGGGGACCATTTCTATTGACCATTTGTTTCAGTTCATTCTCCGAAAGTAAGAGCTTTAAATGTTTTTTAAAAAAATATGACAAATATACAAAAATCATCAAAAATCAGAGTCCGCAGCCAATGCACCGGCCTTTGCAGCTGGAAAAACCAAGATCAGTCTCATTCCACTCATTTCACTTTCGACCCCGCGTCAGCAAAATCCGCTCCAAACTCCAAACACAAGAACCCCATGTCCAACCTGCGATGGCACTCCCAGTGCACCCCCAGTGAATCCCTACACCATTTGGGCCACAGAAGGGCTGCCAGGCATAAGATATTTCACTGCTCGTTTTGATATCTTTGATATGGTGCTTTCTTTAACGTTCTTTACATAACAAATCAATCATGCAATGCCACCATTTTAGGGTCATTTTAGGAACATGCCATACCGCTTTTGGTGATGGTCACAGGAAAATGGGCATTGAATCATTGTTCAAATGCCTCGTTCCTTCAACTGCGCTTTACAAATTGGATCAACCAATCAGGAATACTGTGTGTAGACTGTATCGATGTCTTTGTGGCCTTCCCTTGCAGGAGAAGCCAGTCTGATAAGCCTTAAAAACTGGCCAGGTCGGCCGTCGAAAAAATTACCCGAACTGCTCGTATTGCCTCAATCGGCGTCTGAACCTTCGGGTTCTGGTGACCGTCAGGAAGCCGCCGCCGCCGCCACTCTCCCAAAAATTGGGAGATAGGATGGATACCCCAAGCAGCAAGGCCAACAGTAAGGTGCCCAAATCAGCCAAGACTACGATCCAAAGTTTGAGGTCCACCACCATTGCCTCAGTGATTTGAATTTCGAGCATTTTTGACTCCTGTGAAGGACCCTGCAAATGCCCTTACAGATTCTTGCTGGCACTTATTTGATTTGACCTTGGGGCATGCTTGCCAGGAAGGCTCAAGCTCTATCCACATGCCAGTGCTACAAGTATTTGTTTAGATGCATTTCCATGCATTTCCGCATTTACAATTTGTTCATGCTAGTTACTGCTAGTTGCTCGACTAAAAAAGTGGGGTACGTCATGCCCATCAACAGCTGAGTGGCAACGCAAGCCTGCAAAAGTTTCAAAACGCAGGGAATCGCGATGTTCAGTCTTTCAACTCGCCGAGCATAGCGGCAAAGCCGGACACACTGCGGTAGTCGATAAAGTTTCTCAGTCATCATCACGATGTCAGCTGACCTGTGCTTCTTGGGGAAGAAGCTTTTCGGCAAACAATTGCAAGAGCTCCCTGGTTTGTATATCACTCGCATGTGTCAGCTATAATCATATCTATATATGTACAATTTTTACATACTATATGTATATATATATATATGTGTGTGTCTCTCTCTCTCTCTCATCGATCTATATTATCTCTCTATCTCTCTATCTCTCTCTCATCGATCTATATTATCTCTCTATCTCTCTCTCTCTCTCTGGAAAGCATAGCTGCTTAGGCTGCTGTCCCACAAGGTCACTCCCGCTAGATACCGCCCTATGGCCTTGCACATGGAAACTGCAAGGAGCAAAACAACCTGTGTCATCCATCTGTGTATCTATCTGTATACTGTATCTATTCACCTATGGATATCTATGGATCTATCTGATTTAACCTAATCATAATCTAATGAATCTAATCCAATCCGACCCAATCCAGTCTATCCTAGTCTATCAATATCACCATGATCATCTACATAAAGTAATGACTCGACTATGTAATGATTATGTCTTTCATACCCGCTGGGATCACTGGGTCTCACCAGGGTGATCCTAGGCGCATCTGGGCGCCCAGACTGAGCTGCCAGCGCTGCTCCTGTTTCACCAATGGCTACTCCAACATGGGCGACAGCAAGGGCAGTTGCGTCGTTGATGCCATCACCAACCATTAAAACGTGCCGCCCCTCGGCTTCCTGAAGATCTGGCTAGTGAAAATCTATGAAAATCTCACAGGGATTCTTGATGATTTTTCACTTGGCAGATGGATTCAGAATGCTTTCGCAGCATATGTGATCCTACAGCTTCTCCAAAAGGGTCAACAGATCAGAGAAGCCGGTTTTGGAGACAAAGATGGACTCAGATTCAGATTCACATGGCCCCCTCACCATAAGTTCACGGGTCATCCAAATATCTCAAAATATTGTATACATGCGTGTATGTATATATATATATATACATTTATTTATCTATAATTACAATTATAATCTAATAATTATTTAATTATGTAATATATATATATATATATTATATATATAATATTATAGTAATATTATATATATATATATATATGTGTGTGTTTTTATATGTTTATATATATATATATATACATGTCCAACACGATATTTCAAGAAGCATTTTCCGCCAAGTTGCCCGGGTGCTTACCCATTCTCGCTTCTGGTCTGGAGTCATGGCAAAATGACACAGCTCTTCCTGAATGCCCAAGGTCTGTGCCACGAAGGTCCCAGCCTCCACGGTGTCCCCCGTCAGCATGGCGGCCTTGTAGCCCATGGAGTTGAACTCCTCCAACAGCTTCGCAGCTTCGTCCCGGATCGTGTCATTCAGGGCCAGGCCGAAGTGTAGGCGGCCATCCACCAACAGTGCCACCGTGGTGTGCTGAGGATGTTTCTCTTGGAAGGCGATGAAACGAGAGTGAGCTGCCGGCCGGGCATGTGCCACGGTCAAAGCCTTCTTGTTTCCAATTATCACCTTGCATTCACCCATCTTCGGGTCTGAAATATGGCCTTGTATTCCAACCCCAGGCAGTACTCTAAAGTTGTTCACAGTTGGCAGCTCAGAGGACTCTAAAGCATCCCCGATGCAACCCAATGCTTTGGACACAATCGCAGCAGCAATCGGATGCGCCGATTGCAATTCCAAAGCGGCCGCCCATTTCAGTGCTTCTTCTTGCTCCAGGCATTCAAAGGTTTGCTCCGTCGCTAAATTCTCCACTGATAGAACACTCAGCTCACCTTTGGTGAGGGTTCCCGTCTTATCCAAACCAATGGTGGCAATCTGGGGCAACTTCTCAACAGTCTCAGGCCGCTTCACCAGCAGGCCATGAGAAGCCGCAGCGGCAATGGCACAGGTGGTGGCCAGAGGTGCTCCAATCACAATGGCGCAAGGACAGGCCGTGAGTAAAATCACCAGGCCACGATGGCTCCAGGTACAGAAATCACCACCCACCAATGGGATCACAGCACACATGGTCACCACCACAATGATGATGCCCGGTGTCCACCAACGTGCAAAACGCTGGATCATCAGCTGCCGATCTGTTCTCTTCATTTGAGCTTCTTCCACCTGAGCTTCTATCTGAGACACTGCAGATTGAGAAGAAGCTGTCGTCAAAGTGACCTCCAAATAGCCATTCAGCACCACAGCTCCGGAGCAAATCAGGTCACCCTGCTGTTTTTGAATGGGATGTGATTCTCCCGACAACGCGGCTTCAGAGCAAGAGGCCGAGCCCTTGGACACTAAGCCATCTGCCGGACATTCCTCGCCAGGTCGTAAGGCGATCTCGTCTCCCGGCTGCCTGGCAGGAACGGCCAAGAACGGGTCATGAATGGCTCATGACCGGGTCACCTTTAGCCCGCGGGAACCATGCCGCAGGCGGAAAGTACAAAAAGTGATGCACGGTTGACTCAAAACATCTCACGTCCAAAGTCCAGAGGATCCTCTTTTCGAGTTTTGAATAATTTTGAATATGTTGGCTGGGTGGGTGAGTGGATAATGTCAAGGGTACCCGAAAAGCAGCAGCATCAAACAAAAAACTGGAGGTGCAAAATCGGGTCAAGTTGCAGTTCTGAGACGGGTAACGCTTTGCCGTCCACCATATGAACCGTATGAACTGCTTGAAGTTGCATCACCGCCCTCAAAGCACTGGAAACTCGATTCAGAGCAATCGACTCAACCACCTCAAAGCGGAGGGGTTGCCAACCATGGCCAACCCAAATATACCCTAAATATCCCTAAATATAAAAGAACCCAAGATTGAACTGGCATGGGATGATTTTTGATAGCCACGAACAAGGACAACAAAGATCAACAAAGTTTGGAATTGCTTGGGAACCTGGAAGGGCAGAATCCCCACTTTCGCCTTCCAGCCGCCTTGGATAAGTTGAAAAGCAAAACTACCAGAGCTGCATCGGCCCTTTCACCCTGGAAAGCAGCAGCTAAGGCTGCCAGTATCACCAACGTGGTTATATCGATCTCACCTTTTTGCAAGGAAACCACTGCCTGTGGTAGGATACCACACAGGCCAAGCAGCAGTGCCAGCAGCAGAAAGATGTCACCAGTGACGGGGAAACCAGAACATAACAAGCCTAACAGCATGAGAACACCGGAGATTTCCACGATCAAGTGACGAGTATGCCAACGAATCATGTCCCAAATCGTGGGAGTCACCGGATTGATCTCCAAATTGCCTTGCCCGAGCAAGGCAGCACCTAATCCTGTTCGATTCAAGTTTGCCATGACAAAGTCTGGTGTCGTGCAGTGTGGGCAATGCACCAAGATGCAAATCTTCTGAAAAGTGTTGATGGATACACTTTCAACACCAGGGAGTGGAGTGACAATCCTTTCGATCAAACGAACCTCCGAGTCGCAGCAAATGTTGCGAACAATAAATCGAGTCTTGACACTCATATGGTTGCCACATTCACCAATGGTTGTAGGACTCAACTCCACCTGCTCGGTATGTGTGCAACAGGCACAAGAATCCTGCAGGTCAGAAGTTGTCAAGAAATAGTTGAATAATAATATTGAAAATAATTGATAGAAAAAGGATGGATAAAGGTTTGAGAATGTTATTTTTAATGATGCTAGGCAATCGACTTGAACTGGAATTTGCTTTCAAAAACAGATAATAAGAACTTGTTTGCCACCCAACGTTCTTCTGCCTGGAATCAACCAATATCAATAATAGTAACAGATTTGACGCAGATCGACAGAGTCCCAGTCCCTGTCTCAGTCCTGCATGAAGGAGGTCCTGCCAATTCCTTTCCGATCTCTTCGAGGTCTGTGCAACTCATGTGGCGGTGGCGGCAGAGGAATACCGATCTCACCACACTCCATCTCAATGGCATCTGTGACGGTGGCCATTGCTGGCAACCAAGCCGCAGTTGGAACAACGATTCTCAAATCTTGTCAAATCTTGTTACACTTTTCGTGGGCCTGGACCTTCTAACTCGAATAAAATGATAGAGAGGCGCGTGTCCTATGTATATATATATACATATGTGTGTGTGTGTGTTTGTTTATATTTTTGTTTTTCTATGCATGTTGTGTGCACGCGTGTGTGTGTGCTGATGTGTGTGCTGATGTGTGTCGCAAAGTCTTCCCCTGTGATCCCCTGTGCTCCATCAGGCCCTGGGTCAATAGTGGCGTGTTTCAGGATGGTGTTTCATTCTTTGGGCCTACCATCCACAGATATCCACAGTACCTCCTTGAAGGATGATAGAATTTTGCATTGTCCGTTTGGAACAAGTCCTTGTAACAAGTCCTCATGTATACAATGTATATGTTGGACCCTGTTTTTTCATGTTTTTTTCAACGAGTACTTCCCACACAGCTCGGAGTATTGAAGGGGAGGGTATTGCAATTGCTCAAGGGTTTCTCATGTCTGTTTCTCATTCACAGTGTTTCTTGTTGTGCATGAATGGGCCGTGCCAGGGCCCGCAGGGGTGAAATGTCTTTTGCTATGATGTGGTCTCTATGAAACTGACTGTGCAGCGTAGATTCGAACACTTGCAGCTGCAAAGGTCGAGGGCGGTGGGATAGCTTTCCAACTTTTACAACGCATCACCGTGGAAGTCTGCCATGATCTTACGTACTTTGCAAGCACAAATGAGATCCGTGCTCCCAGTAAGCTGTGATCAACCTCCGCCTCTGAAGCCGACCTGGGCCAACCAACGGCAAATCTTTTCAAAACTGTCAGAATCTTAGCAACGTGCAAGAAGCACAGAGCTCATAGCCCCATAGCTTTCCGTAGTAGTCAGCAGATTCCACTATAGAACCAGTCTTCTCCAAACAGCAGCAACATCCCGAGAAAGGATTCTTCAACGTATTGGTACCAAGTAGGTGTAAAGCTTCGAACTTGAGCCCCGAACTGAAGCATGCTCTCAGAAAAGTAGTGGTTTTCGGGGCATCACCAAGCACCTTTCAACATCTGGCAAGCTCCTTCCCGTTGGAAGCCATCCAATCTAGTGACATCGTGCTGCATTGCAGTGGCTTGGGCCAGTGCTCATGAATTATTTTCTTCTCTGTGCATTTTCTGTCGTCAACTTTGGGCCACATAGCAGAGTCCTGCTAAAGGCAAACAGAATGACAGCCTCAATCTTTGTGAAGCCTATCCGTCTAGTTCTGCTCTATTTGCGGTCTAACTTGTGTAGTCCAAGCATTGAGCAAGAATGAACAAGGTGCTGGTTGGCACACTCAAATCCCAGGTCAGAGACTCGTCGAAGACACTCGTCGCGGCTACAAATTGGTCTTCCCAAAGCCAGTCTCAGTCCAGGAGACCTCCACGAATCCTGTGCATTTCGCCGAAAGTGGGACGGTTGACTCCTCTGCCCCCGACCTGTTGAAGGAGGTTTCACAAAAGCAATGGGGATAGAGCGAAGCTACTTACATGTCTTACGAACAGAGTCTCATTGAGATAACCACTATCGATACATTTGCAAGGGGACTGTCAGCGGGTCAGAGCTACAGTTGCAGGGGCTCGACTTGCTAGCTTTGTGGCAGACTGGGACTTATCATTGCACATCCTGCCAGTAAGGGGAGGGGTGAAGGCCCCCTCCCACTTTAAGCCATTTTGATTTTGATAATACCCATTGGGTCGATCTTTGGAGCACTCGCTACATCACTGCAGAAAGTTATAGCTTGAATTTGGATGCTATGCTACAGTTTGATTCTTCCAAGGTTGTTCGTCTGACCATGTGACCCCAAGGATGGGCAATGATGATGAACAAATGTCATGAGATGTCATCAGAATGCGGTGGTCACCATGGTCATTTGAAGTCATCTATGGTCAGGAGATCAAAGAGGCGCCCCAATCATCTGCAGCAGTTTCTTCCACTACTGGGGAGCGATGAGTGTGTTTGCGTGTCCATGCGTGTCCTATTGTTTTTTGATGTGTCGGTGTTGTTTATTCATTGCAAATTACTGTGACATCTGTGTCCCGCCATCTGGGAATATAACCACCTTTGCGAAACTTGACAGTGGGTGATTGCTGAACTGCTGGACACCTTGCTGCAATTTGAAGCAATGATGCGCATCAGGGGGATGCAGGGGTGGAAAGCATAGCTACAGTGGACTGGTCAAGTAGGCTCCTCCATGGTGAAATAAAGTGAGGGAAAGAGGCAAAGAGTGCCATCATGGTGTGGAAGTACAATACCAAGACTTGTGGCAAAGCATTCCAATATATTTGGCGGTCACAGCACCTTCTGAGAAAAAGGGCCCATCCAGTTGGCTACCACCATTCCTGAGGAAGGAGTGTCACTCAACGTGACCTAGACAGAATACACCGATTTAATTTAATCCAAGTTAGATCACGCATTCGGATGTGCTGGTTGTCACAAAGCGCATCGACCCGTCTGACCTTGCTCGCCAATCACGCAAAGACAAGACAGCTGGCTGATGCTATCTGCGGTCCAAGGTGCTTCTTAACCTTGGACACCAGTTAAAAAGTTCAGTATAGATTTGGTTGTACGCTGTTGGAGGCTGCAAGGACAGCAACACTTTATGACCAGCGTTTGAAGATTCCGTCATGGCAGGTGCCACAATACGCCTGGAGTGCTGCCGCGAAACCAGATCTGAAATCTGCGAGTCGCTCTGCATTGATGGATCTGCAATCATCAGCACATACCTTGCAACTGGAAAGCTACTTCCAGCCACCAGGGAGCCAGCCATTGGAAAGTTGCATCAACGAAGAAAGGCAAGGACAGGTCAAACACTAATGTGTCATGATTGGCAGAGTTTTCTTTCCATGCCAATATCATATCGATCATATGATGTGTTCTGTTTTTCTCGCAACTCTCACATTTCTACAAAACGAATTGTGCAAGACTCAACATACTCAACTTTGGGGAGACACACAGGGCCTGGGGACAAAGCATTGGCGAGAAATCACAGACACCGTGCATCCAACATGCAATCATCAAGTGATACTTTGAGCTAAAGCACGCCACTCAAAATCATCTTATCATGGGCCATTTCAGAGCTTTTCATATTTTTCTTTGCCCATCATGAAGGCCAAACACTTTGCCAAGATCTTTTCATATTTTTCTTTGCCCATCATGAAGGCCAAACACTTTGCCAAGTCGCTCTCCAGCCTGTTTCACTGCAGCCTGACGGTCAGGAGGATGTAGGCGCTCAGATTTTCCACGACAGCATTAGAGAAAAGGTGAAGTCGCGAAAATCAAGACTTTCCAAACTCCTCAATGACCCACAAGATCACAGCAGTTTTTCGTAAGTGCTTCTCAGGAGCTGCAACCACTTCACGGTCGGCCTTCGCAACGGCTCCAACAAGGAAAGCCAGGGAAGAGATATGAGATAATATGAGATGATATGACAATGAGTCGTACGATAACATTTGGTCACAAAATGTTTCAAGGTGCACCGGGGACAAGTGTGAGATTTTGAGACTGCACTATGGCTCTGCATAACTACACATATTCCCATCAAACCTTCTTTGCAAACAAAGACTACCGGCATTTCAGCACAGATTGGCACCTTCATTGAGCTGGAGGCGAATTGCAGGGCAAAGCCGTCCTTGCCACTGCAAAATTTGCAATGCACAAAGATTTTCATACAAGTGCAGGCCATACATGTGCACGCAAGTATATGTTCTATTCTGTTCCAGCTGCCACGACCTTTCTGGATGCCGGATCTAGATACATGGATATCATGGATTTTCAACATTGCTTCCACATTCTGGCCCTGGACTCTGATGTCAGTGTCAAGACTCCTTGGAAACTGCTGCCAGAACGATCTTCTTGGAATTTCTCAGCTTTTCTGAAGCAAACCTTAGATGCCACGACTGCCTGCCACGAAAGGATCAGACGCGGAAAAATTGCACCAGCTGCCGGGCAGCTGAAGCGCCGAAGGGTTGGAGGTGACGGCAACCATGGCAATTTCAGCATCACCTTCAGGACACCATGACTCATTCTGTGACTGTATGGTATATATGGTATATGCTTTAGTATGTTATAGTTATGCTATATATATAATATATATATATATATATATTATTATGTGTATATAATATGTATTATATAGATATTATATACATATATACATATATACATTTATAATACAGCTTGAGTATTGTACAAGAATGCACTGTATAAGAATTTGAGGGGCTCGGTTCCCAGATGGGCTATATATTTTCAGCTATACCAAGATGGGCTATATATTTTCAGCTATTCCAAACAGCCACGCAGGATTCCGGCCACGACAGAGCCCAGCGCGGCCAAAACCCTCGTATAACGCAAAATCGCGCATAGATCGACGATCTACGCGCGTTTTTGCGTTTTCCTGGCGCCGCGGCCCCGCTGCAAGCAACCAAGGCCAAAAACCAGCGTAGCCGGAACAGCCACGCAGGATTCCGGCCACGACAGAGCCCAGCGCGGCCAAAACCCTGGTATAACGCAAAATCGCGCATAGATCGACGATCTACGCGCGTTTTTGCGTTTTCCTGGCGCCGCGGCCCCGCTGCAAGCAACCAAGGCCAAAAACCAGCGTAGCCGGAACAGCCACGCAGGATTCCGGCCACGACAGAGCCCAGCGCGGCCAAAACCCTGGTATAACTTTTGCGTGAGTAGTCAAATCTGCCAACTCCACCTCGTTACCTTGTTTAATCTTGCTCCAAATTGTGCAGATGCCTGCAATACAATACTAAGAATGCCTTAAGAATTTGAGGGACCCTCGGCCTGTTGTAGTGTAAATTTGCCTGTATTTAAAAATAAGAATTTGAGGGACCCTGGACCTCAAGCTTTCGGATTCTTCACCAGCGCTCGGGCTGTAACTTATATATCCTTTAAAGCCCGAAATACATCAAAATAACAGTTATACTAATGGTTGTCAATGGGGTTATCATTCCATAATTCCATAAATGAAGCTATATTAAATGTTATAACTGACTTCTAACAAAGGGCCAACAGTTCTTTAAGTTCTTTGGCTATCTTTTCGACCCTGAAATCGTCGAGCACATCCATGAAACATGGTGGATTCTTGTGTAATCTTGTGTATATCAGCCTGTGGTTTACGATACACATCTATGCCGCTAGCCAAACTGTAGCCATGCACCAACCTGAATCATTCAGGTCATATTGGGATAATTTCCAATTATAATCCCATGCAAGATAATGCCCGAAAAATCGAGGCTCCAAGTGAAACACGCACAAATATTCAACCTGATTCAACCTGATCCAGTGATTCGGTGACTTCATCAGGTAAAACCAGGGATTTCACCAGGGATTTGTAAGTTTCAGGAGATGTGCCAGCCCGCGGTCCTTTTCAAACACGCTTCTCAAAGCAAGCCAAAGCACTAAAGGATTCTGAACTCAGGGGCCACTTTGAGCCATGCTGGCTGCACATGTAATCACGCATATGCAAACTGATCAGCAATTGCAGAGCTGTCACCACCATAATCTGGATCGCCCCAAGTCACAACCAACCCATCCGCTAGGATCGCAGCAAATGCGAAGCCAGTTGCTTGAATCTGCTGGACACCCTTGAGTTGATCTTGGACTTCAAAGCTGTCACCGCCATAACGTGGATTGCCCCAAGTCACAAGCGACCCATCCGCCAGGATCGCAGCAAATGCGCTGCCAGTTGCTTGAACCTGCTGGACACCCTTGAGTTGATCTTGGACTTCAGAGCTATCACCGCCATAACCTGGATGGCCCCAAGTCACAAGCGACCCATCCGCCAGGATCGCAGCAAATGCGCTGTAAGTTGCTTGAACCTGTTGGACACCCTTGAGCTGATCTTGGACTTCAGAGCTGTCACCGCCACAATCTGGATCGCCCCAAGTCACAACCAACCCATCCGCCAGGATCGCAGCAAATGCGCTGTAAGTTGCTTGAACCTGCCGGACACCCTTGAGCTGATCTTGAACTTCGGAGCTGTCACCGCCACAATCTGGATCGCCCCAAGTCACAACCAACCCATCCGCCAGGATGGCAGCAAATGCGCCCGAAGTTGCTTGAACCTGCTGGACACCCTTGAGCTGATCTTGGACTTCAGAGCTGTCGCCGCCATCATCTGGATCGCCCCAAGTCACAACCAACCCATCCACCAGGATGGCAGCAAATGCGCCCGAAGTTGCTTGAACCTGCTGGACACCCTTGAGCTGATCTTGGACTTCAGAGCTGTCACCGCCATAACGTGGATCGCCCCAAGTCACGACTGACCCATCTGCAAGGATCGCAGCAAATGCGCTGCCAGTTGCTTGAATCTGCTGGACACCCTTGAGTTGATCTTGGGCTTCAGAGCTGTCACCGCCATAACCTGGATTGCCCCAAGTCACAAGCGACCCATCCGCCAGGATCGCAGCAAATGCGCTGTAAGTTGCTTGAACCTGTTGGACACCCTTGAGCTGATCTTGGACTTCAGAGCTATCACCGCCATAACCTGGATGGCCCCAAGTCACAACCCGGTTGCCTCCGCTGCAAAACAATGCAAAAGCGCGTGCTGTTGCCGCTACCTTTGGGTGTATGACAATGGCTGTCAGGTTGTCTCCATCTTCAAGTCCTGCAGATTGCAGAGACGCTGCAGGATCCACCATGCCATGGTCTGCATCCACAAGCCTCAAGAAGCCACGTTGAAATGATTTTTGCGCCAGAATCCTCAAGTCCCCTACTTTGGAGGATGGAGGAAGTGTAAATGCCTCACTGCGACCGCTTGGCAAAGCTATACTGATTTGAATCATCTCTTGAAAACTCCAGCTCGTCCAAGTTGGTGGCTTCAACCTCCTTTTTCAAGTTAACTGAGATTATCACCCCCTTTTTTTAGTGGTGCTTGAATGGTGTTTGGATAAAACATGACAACCACATACCCTCTGGTAAACCAACATAACTATGGAAAATCACCATTTTAAGTTTAGTAAATCAACATAAATCAATATAAATCAACTATTTCTTTGGCAATTTTCAATAGCAAGCTCTTAGTTTACAACCACATCATTGCATGTTTCACCACCAAGCTGTAGCTGTCTGATCTTGAGCCAAACTTCGCCCAACTCCGGCATCCTGCTGAAGATTTGCTGTCGACATCCGGTGATATACAACTTTAAAAACTTTAAAAGCTTTAAAAGCATCCCTGGTATAACTTTTGCATGAGTAGTCAAATCTGCCAACTCCACCTTGTTACCTGGTTTAATCTTGCTCCAAATTGTGCAGATGCCTGCAATACAATACTAAGAATGCCTTAAGAATTTGAGGGACCCTCGGCCTGTTGTAGTGTAAATTTGCCTGTATTTAAAAATAAGAATTTGAGGGACCCTGGACCTCAAGCTTTCGGATTCTTCACCAGCGCTCGGGCTGTATTCTATATTATGTATATATATATATATCTCTCTCTCTCTCTCTCTCTCTCCGACTCTACCCCATATCAATGGGATTCAATGGGTCTATCATGGACGGCCAAGTTGCGGGAAATCAGAAGGACAGTGGAAAACATGGGAAAACGATCAAAAACAATCGCACAACAAAAGCACTTCTTTTGCGTGTTTTTGTAGTGCTAAAGAAAACCCGTTTCCATGAAAATCATGAAACACATCATTTGTTCGCTGCCTCGTAGGTCTTGAGATGCATGCTCCAACATCAGACCATTCTCGTGCAAGGCTCCAAGGACCATATTCCTATTCCTCCGCAACTCCTGACAGATTGAAGGAAAGTGCAGGCCATCATCAGGCCATCCATCTATTTCCACAGAGCAAACGACATCCACTGGATCTTGCCGGCAATCGCAGCTCCTCCGAAGCATACTGCAAAGCCCAACCACGACCTGGTAGGGTGTTGAACAGAAATGCGATCCACGACCACCCTTGTCAAGAACTGTGACAGGAGCACTACTCTGCCCCTTCAAGTGCAAATATGTTTCGTTTAGGTTTCTACTACGATCTACTACGGTGTCTGTCAAGGCACTCGTCTGAATGGCAGCTGCCACAACAACCTCAGATCAAGTACCCGCCTGTCACCCGAAACAAGGCAAAAGGAAACTTGAGCAGTCTCAGTAGCGGACTTCGTCTCGCCTCTCATTGGTCAGAATTCAAGTTGGCATATGTTGCCATAAAAACATGTACTTTTCGTATGCAAGAGCTCACCATAGCCGACCTCAGCTCCTGGGATGCAAATTCCAGGGCTTCGCCATGAACCTGCCTCAGCATATCTCAGCCACGGATCATCAAGGCTCAACCGGACTGAAACGATGTTGAAACAGGGTCACTTGATGTCACTTGAGAGTGGCACACAGCAGCTAGTACAACATCGCGGTCTGCTCGCATCTCTGCGGCTGCGAACCTTGCCGCAACAAGGTGACCATTGGCCCATTGGCTAACACATGACCAGATCCAAAAGAACAGAAAGTCAGTAGATTGGTGACCTCAAAACGGTTTCAGATGGTTAGAGCATGTGACCTGATCTAATCCACTTTTGGAATGCTTTGGGCACAGCCATGTCAAATAGTTGGGCAAGAGACTCGAGGCACAAGCCACTGCGCCGCACTGCTGTGAGAACAATGTCTCGGTCTCGCTTGAGTTCTTCTGCAGCAAACCTGAAGAGACTGCTGTGGCCGCGGCCCATTCGGTTGGGGGATGGCAACAAATCTGATGGCCATGGTCGACAGCATGCTGCCCAAGTCGCTGAAGAGCCCAACCTTTGGAACTGCGCAAGGCTTCCAAGACTACCTGGCATGGAGTGTTTCATGACCCAATCCTGATCAGTAAGATTCACTAAGGATCTCTGAACATGAAATGCCCAACAAAGTCTGCCAAACACTTGGTACAGTTTGGAACCCGATATAACCCTATAAACACCCTTTCCAGTTCTGTTCCTCACCGGGCCAGTCGGGGCCAGTTGTCTGGCCTCGCGGTCTTGCCGCAGCTGTGGCGCTGCTTCTTCCAAAGCCTGTAAAACAGCAGGGGCACATCGGTTTTCAAATCAGTTTATCATGCCACCCAATTTTGGGGGAATGACATGGAATGACCCTCTTTTCAGATACGCCCAGGAGTTGATTGTGATGAGGATTAATATTGACTTGTGCAGGGCAACCGCAAACTGGAGTGCAACCCTGAGGTTTTCTATCGCACCTCCCCGTTGGATTGAACGACGGTCAGCATGAAGTCCCGATCCAATGTGCGGCCCTGTCGAATCTGAAGACTGTTGAGGTGTGACTCTGTGACTAGGAATTTTCCCTGGAGGGGGCCTTGGACACATGGTTCAGCGCCCAGGAAAGGACCACTCGTTCATCCTCAAGGCTCAAAGGAGGGCGACAGGAATACCACGAAAGCTTTCTCCCAAGATCAATGTTCGAAGATGTTCAAAGCATGCTGTCCTGCTGCAGGTACTCGCTGGCCCTCTTGATGGCCAGCAAATTCCTGGAAAAGCGTGCCCAACATGGAAGCCAGCCCAAGTACTTTGCATAAATAATGAACTGAAATATGTTGGGCATTGTTGGGCCAATCAGGATAGTTGGCTTGTTGCACACGCCTCTACCACGGAATCTAATTGCGGTGGCAACTCTCTCTCTCTCTCTCTACTATATATATATGGGAATTCTAGGGTTTCCTCAAAATAGGGACAAGACTCGATTTCATGGCCAATTTGTAGTTCCGGCGTGCAGCCACAAGCTCCTGGCCATAACAGCCATAACAGGAAGCACTTCAACAAATTCAACAAGCACTGAAACTAACAACAGAATCTGGGGAAGCCAAAGAATCTGGGAAGCCACGTGCGATCACGTGCGTCCCTGCGTTTGAAATCACACTATAGTCACTAGTCTGACTTTCAGTACATTTGAAAACCTCATACAAAGATTCCAAAGGTCAAAAAGCCGAAAAAATCCGGGTTTCAGCTCATCCACATCATCCACATTTTAAGAGCACAACTTGAAAAACAAGAATCAACAAATCAAATATAGAGAAGATCTCCTGGCAGGCCCTTTCCAGATCATCAGCTTCAAGTCTTGCCAGCTCTTCTTGGCACTGTTGCAAATGTTGTTCCACATCTCCATTCCCAAGGCGGCCACTGAACCTCTGCAGGTGCAACAGGTCACACCTTTGCTGGAGCAACTCGTTGCTTTGGCGCAGCGCAGCTCTGAGCTCAATGAGTTCTGCATTGAAAGCTTCGATCACGGGCTGCATGGTACTGGAGGTAGCACCTGGTCACTTTATGGAAAGATATGGAAAGCATGGAGAAAGTATGGGAAAATCAGGACATGACCAACGGTTCAGCCTGTTAAGGGAGGGTGTTCATGCACTCTATGACTTTGGTGATGTCAAAAATAAAATCCATCGGAGTCTGAAAGCAGGCAGGGAACTCCACCCGTTCAGCACCAAGCCATTTGCTTGTGTAGCAGACAATAGTGCGCTGCGACACTGCATCAAATCCTTCACCAAACTGAGCTTTTGAGTATGATGTTAAACTAGGATTAATGAACCCCCAGTTTACTAATAGGGAGGACCAATTTTAGTATATTTTGGGCATTTTAGTGGTACAAGTAATGTATTTTGGTACAAGTAATGTATCACTATTTTGGGATAGCGCCGCCAATGAACTCTCAGCGTCTGAATGCGTTTGATTTGTCCGGGGTTGACATTTATAGGACTTGGGGAAACCTGCATACTAGACTCGCTAGACTCACGAGATCATCAACAGAATGTATTCCAACTTGGTCCTCCGCGGCTCTGCGAGCTCCTTTGGAGCCTCGCGGTATCACCTGACACTTCCGAGATCTTGCGACAAGGGGCGTTCAGAATTGCAGGTGTTACAAGGCATTCATCACTTTGGATCACTTTTCGGGCCACATGTTGCATCCGCAAATCAAACGTGAAAGACTGCAGTAAACAAAATAGTTCAATGATTGACAGCTGAAGCTTTGTGGATCAGACCTGCTCTTTTCAAGCGACGTGCATAGGACCCATATCATGGCTCAAACATGCTCACACATGGAGCATCGAAAGGTCCGAAAGGACTCAACATTTGGATATATTTGGAGGATTTTGGAGGACTATTGATTTTGAGCTGTGCCATGCTCAAAAAATTACCGTGTTGCCCCGCCTCAAACACAACTGCGCGATTCCTCTGCAAGTGTTCTGCTGCATCCTCCAGCCCATTCGCACTGGCCACCACCTCAGGTCAAGCTTCGCAGCAAGAAAACTACTGAGGACTGAAGGGATCTTAAAAATATCTCATTAATAATCTCAAATATCTAAAGTTATCGCTACCATGGAGATTGTGTCTGCCAACTGTACTTCATTGTACTTCCGCCATCTTCCGCCCATCACTGCTTGGATCCATCCTGATCATCCTGTCCAAGTAAGTTCGCAGCCTTCGCAGTGGCCCGCTTGTAATGGGCAGCCCTTGGCGAAATGCGTGCTGTGTTTGAGCGGGCTGCTCATGGGAGAACCTGCTTCAGAAGACTCTGGCCCGAAATGCTCTACATGTTCCTCATCAATCAATATCAATCATGTCAGATCAGGCTTCCCAGTCGTGCTTTGCTCAACTGTAGCCTGACCAGTCCTGACTGGGGCTCAGCATTGCATGACTGATTGCAGCCAGCACACGTGTCCGCAGCAGTGATTCGAATCTGCTCCATCCTGAGGATCGAAACGCTTCAGGGTCTCTCTGGTCTCTGGGGAATGTGTAGCAGCGTAGCATGTTGTTGTGAAATGATGCCATCATATGCCATCTGAAATCCACATTTCCAGCCGCCCGTTTGTTTTTGACTGTTTGGACGCTGCACTGCCGCGAGCACTACAAATACATCAGTTGGTGATTAATTGTATTAAGTTTTAAGTATGCCATGCACAGCAGTGATGAACTTGCTCCCGTTCCTGCCATGTTCTGATGCTGCCAGAGACTGCCACAGCAGCCTCGCCAACTGTTGAATTGAAAAATCCTTCATTTTCAGAAATCTTATGGAACCATATGGAAATATATGGACTATATGGAACCTCCCCCACTTCGGCAGAGTTCCCGGTTGGAATCACCATGAATCACCACAGCCAAGGCTCTTGGAATGCGCCGCACTGAACGCCGCATCACAGCGCGCAGGCAAAGTTGCGATCAACTCGGTCGACTCTCCAGTCTCACCGAGCGCCTGATCAAATGGACGAAACTCTTGGCGAAACTGGTGATCTATATACGTTCCGTTACATTCCCATATATATATATAACATATATATATGTGTGTGTGTGCATGTATATTATCTTATTTAAAAAAAATGTATATATTATATATACATATCCGCCGACCCCGGCAGAAGAAATGGGGAGGGCGCCAGGGAAGAAGAGTTCCAACACCACCACCAACACCACCACCACCAACCACCACCAACCACCACCAACCACCACCACCACAACAACAACAACATGCGGCCGTTTTGCGCTATGTCTTTGGCTCTTTTCAGACCTTAGGGACTCTTTGTTCAAGGCCTTGTGACATCTCCTTCCTTCTCTGCCCTGCTGTTTAGGTTTGCTTTTGCAGCAGGTTTGCCACTACAGTACTTAAAAATACTTAAAGAATTCGTCAGAAGGGCACGAAGGAATCTGGGAGGGAGAATGTGTGGAGTTGTGTTGAATGAAGTATGCTTATTGGCTCATCATAGCACAAATCCACAAAAATTCCATCAAGAGATATCAGAGACGTTACATTCGGTACCGGCCTCCAACGCTTGGACCCAGGACTCGTCTGCTTCTCGCACTGTTACTGCGGAAATGATGTGATTCAAACATGTCCGCAGCACCTGGGGATCAACGTCTCATTGGACTCAAAAATGCTCGAAATATCTGATGATGACGTATGATGACGTGTAATTGTGGAACCTCCAATGCCACATGAAGCATGACAAGACATTACAAGACATGACAAGACATGACAAGACATGACAAGACATGACAAGACATGACAAGACCATATACCATCAGAGACCATCATAGACCATCATAGACCATCATAGACCAGATCAACATAGAGCAACTGACAATAATTTTCTGGAAGTCCAATGAAGTCCAAGATACCAAGGAATTGCACAAAGGCCTCCCGTTGGACGCTATGATCTGGCAAGATCCTGCAAGGCCGTCGCCGGAATTGTGTCCCAAGATGTCCCGGGGGCTTAAGTGGTTCAATAGTTCAATCATGTTCAATCTACATTTGAATCTATCTGTACCGATGTGTACCGTAAAGCACAATAGCAGCACATCAGCTCCAAACATCTCCGAAAACATGAAAACCGCATCTCAACTCCTGGGATTCCAGTAGTTCTTTCCAGCTGCACCTTGAGGTCTCGCACCGTGGTGCCCATTTCCAGTATTGTCTCCAACAAGCGGCGGCGACCTGCACATGTTTTTGCATACTGCTGGTGGATCACCCCGACTTCAACTGTTCAAGCGGCAATTTTGATAGAATTACGGCTTAGACAAAAACTTACGATATAAAGATACATGTTTAAGAACTATATATGTATATTGTACATTACATGATAGTACATGTTTTGTCTAAAATATTTGTCAAAGGATTTCATCGATTTTGAAACATAGAAAAATCAAATTCTATCGATTAGATACTCTGACAATACCAATGATCTATATCTATTTTGTACAGTTGTATCTGAGCTGGTCTATTGGGCACAGAAACAGAGCATTTGCCAAAAGAATGTTTCATTGAAGCGCCGCTAAGCTTGCCCAGTGACATTGCATCACTTGACAATTCTTTTTGGCAAACTTACAGTGACTAACAGAGCTAGTTCAAGCTTTGACTTTTCTGCTCTTGCCCAGACTTCCACTTCATGTCACCTCGAAATACTTGAAGGGCAATTGGTTCTTCGTCGTCTAAATGAAAGTCCTGGCCAATCTTTGACCGTCTGTTGCGTCCTCAAACTTGATGCGGCGTACATCGGCGAACACTGTCCTGAATGGCATCGGCCTCGCACTCCGAAAATCCCTCCTGCAATGTGGGGCAAAACATAGAAACTTGCTTGAGTTGGGTGCAGTTGTTGCTAATGATATCTAATGATCATGCTTGAAAATACTGCCATATCTTCTTTGGAAGACTAATGTTAGTAGGCTTTTCCTCGTCACTGCCATGAAGACCCGCTGTGAAGGAAGGTGGCCCTGTTTGCTGCAAGGGCCGTGGTGCCATGGCATCATGGCACTGGAAATGCTCCCTTTGGGATATGATGATATATATGCCAAATGCCAATACAGTAGTAGCTTAGTAGCTTGCTGAAAGTGGAAGCTTGAGACTTGCAGTTACAGTTTCACGGTGCTGTCCGTTGCAAGTTTTTGCAGGGCAAATTCAGGGCCATCAACTTCATGAGACTGCTGGATTTCAATGGACTTCAAGCTGAATCGGCTGCAAGGGTTGGGTCAGACATGGTTGAGTTTTCCCATCTTTCTTTGCCAAGCAGGATCAAAACCAAAACTTGATCTTCATGCTTCAGCAGCACCTAGGCGAGGTTGAAAGGCCAAAGTGTGGCAAGTTATCGTCTCAACTGTCTCAACCTTGGACAGCTGCAGGTCTGAACCATTGTGATATGTGTGCCATGTTTGGCCAATCGTTGCAGTAAAGGCCCAGGCTGGAACAACTTTGCCAGCAAGTGCTTTCGACCTTAAATTTCACCGCACAGATCGTCAAACCGAGTTTGTGCTCATTGTATCTCACAGCCATTACAAATAGATCTCCTGGCTTCTGCCTTCAAACTCTTCAAAGGGCGCATGCAATGTTCGGGTCAATTACACGTAAGCAGAGTTGCACAAGTGCTGACAGCCCACACATCACATCCAACTTTTGCTGCCCTTGTGTGTGAACCCCAAGATCGCTCCAGGATCGCGGCAAGAGAACTCACACCAACAGTGTTTGGGCGAATGCTCCGTGCCTGGTTCAGGTGAGAAGCTCAGCATCAAGGAGTTCACTTCTAGCAGCTAGCAGCTAGCATTGGCACTCTATTAGCACTTCCTTTTTAAGCGAAAACGACAGGCCAACCACCAAAACAAGACAAGTACTGACAAGTACTGACTAGTACTGCGCAGTAGCTCCGGAGAATGAGGCCGTGGCTGGTATGGCGGGGCTCACCTGGACCATCAGCTCTTCACCAAGCAGACATGAACTGAAGCGCCTGTTGCACATGCCGCACCTTGCCAGCAGGTCCATCTCTGGGAAGCTCCAGCAGCTGCACCGGGACACGGCGTGGAGAAGCTTTGCCATCCTAAGGCACGGGGATGGCACGAGGTCGAAATCCGAAAGCGTCGGCAAGCGTGAAAAATGTATAGAATCTGTGAAGATCTGTGAAGACCTAATGCTGTGATGTGATGACTACCTGATGATCCTGATATATCCTGATGACCCTGATGACCTGTCAGGACAATGATGTTTTTTCAGTGTTCATGGCGCATGACAAGGACCCGTTGGCTAAGGGATGCTAAGGGTATGACTGTCTCTTGAATGGCCAAGCCTTCAACAGAGAAGTCACCTGACATCGGGCCCAAACCACCTGGGAGCTGTCGAAGCAAAAACCATCCAAGACCGGGCCATACCGGGCCTAGTGGCACCTCCGGCAGCAAGTGCTTCAGTTGCGTCAAGAATGCTTCACCTGGCATGAAAGCTGATAAATACTGTATAATATGCATACGTATATAACCGTGTATGTGCGTTTATTTAATTATCTATTTATTTAATTTCATTTATCTATATATATAATTATAAATTCTAAACTGGGCATAGAATTGCAGGCTTCACGTCATGCTTGGCCGCCAGGCGATTTGGCCGTCCAACATCTGCCACCAGAGCCACCTGGATTCTGGAGATCAGGAGATCGATGGTGAACCAAGGCGGCACTTCACAAGTCACAAGTTACCACGAGGTCGAAGCCCCTGGCAGAGCCGCGTCGAAAGGCTTCCGCCACACGATGCGCCATTGCCTCTGCAGTTGCCTTCTCGTAGAAAACCTGAAACGTGCATCCCACAATGACCATAATGACCTCTGACTTCATCAAAGATATTGGAAGCTACTGGGATTGCTGGCACCCCCAACATGATCCAAAATAAAAGAGTTTGGGTGGCTCATGACTATGGCTGCAGTGTTTCCATAGCCAGGACTCCCCACATCAGACGCAACCACAACTTCAGCTGGTGGCAGCTGTACAGAAAGGTCATTGATGTCCAGTTGCGCCGTGCGTATCCAAAGGCCCTGACAGTCATCATGTCAGCTGAATGATACAATGACAAGATCAACAACTCAACAACCGCATCAATAAGATTCAATAAATATCAGTGGCTAATCTGTTGGATTTGTTCGAGATTTTTGGTGCACATTTATGCACAGTTCACATGTCATATCATCTGCATAATTGTGCGATCATATCCGATCAAACATGATCTATCTATCATGATCATCAAGAATACGCACAATAAAGGCACGCCTGCCGGCGGGCCGCCGCTCGAAGTAGTTGGAGAGGCTACTGCCGAAAGTCTGTGGCCAAAACATCCGCCCCCAGGCGAGCTGCCTGATCTAAGACATTGTAGGACCAAGAGAGGGTGGAGAAACGAACGAAACGAACATGGTTTGAGTCGGTTTAAATCGAAGCTTGGCCCCCCAGCTGTCAACGACGCCAAGCCGCAGCCTGCACCAAGCTCCTGGGCATCGCTGACAGGAATCTGCTGCGAATGGACATTGTAGGTCCATAACTGCAGCTTGGTCTCCAGGATCCGTTGGTCAGGATTAACGGTGACGTAGGCTGCGACTGCTTGGGCCAGCACCTGCTCAGATTGAATCTGTACTACCCTGCTTCGAGAACGCACAAAGTTTAAGAATGTACCAAAATGCCCACGCCGCTGCTAGGAAAGAGAAGGAGAGATAATAAAATGATGTGTGATGGATCATTTTGCAGTGATAATCATGCGATATACGGAGACTTTTGTTGATGGCTTGCTTACAGCCTCCAGTTTAGAGCAATGCTGAGAAGCTAACCAGGGCAGAAGGCCACAAGGCCACACCATAGGGATCCAACCTTTGCTGTGCCAAAGTCAGATGTCACCGGATGTCACCGGATGTTACGAAGCTAAGCACAGCACAGGCCACTCTTCTGGCTTCCGGATCCGGATCCGGCAGCATCTGCGACTGCCTGGCCGAGAGATTCAAGACCCCAGGGCCTCCCAGGGCGTCCCAGGGCGTCCCACCTGCTCCACCACCTTCTCTTGGCCTTCCCTCGAGGCCTCGAGCACGTAGAGACGGAGCCTCGGGCATTTCACATTTGGAGTTGATTTGGGCAAGCCGTTGTAACGGTGACTGTAACATACTGTAACCATTTGTAACATTGTAACCCTGTAATAACTCATGCCATCCCATAACATAAAGTAGGATGGGCAAAGGACTCGAAAAATATTGTTGCAAGATACTCCAAGTGGTAATGTCATGCCCTCCCATACATCAATACATTACCTTGACAGTCAGCCAATGTCAGCCATATTTTCCAGCTGTCATCCCTCATCCAACCTTGGCGTCACGACAACCTCCACTTCAACTGCTTGCGCCAACAGAAGGGCGTCACCTTTGTGATTTTGGAAGCGCTTCGACCATAATCTGAAAAATATCGAAGAATCATTTTAGGGATTCTAGGACTATCATCAAAATACCGAATGAAAAAAGGTGCATCGCAAACTGGCGAAAAAGGCAAAACGGCTCAAGATGGCTCAAGCTCTTGCCAAAATGGCATCACAATGGTCCCTAGGAATTCCTAGGTGCCGTTTTCATACCCGCGGCTGCGTCACCACTTGTGAGACATAGGCAATGAGGAGTCCGAGGAGATTATTTCAGGCCGCTAGGCCAAAGGATTTGGGATCGTGATCTCATGGGCAAGACACAGCCAAAATCAGCCAAAAATGTTGCACACTGATCACACTGCACTTGAAGCAACTTTTGCTGAATCTAGCTGGGCTGATACCTTGCAAGCTCGTGACTCCATGTGCACCTTGCCCTGAGACCACCTTGTGCTAATTGTGCCCTAGTTGCACAGTATTCAGCACTAACGAGCATCAAACAAGTGGCAGCAGCAGCTGCTGCTGCTGAGCGCTCTGCAGCCACAGCTGCTAGAAATATTGGCTTCGACATGCTTTGACCGTTGCTGGGGGTGTAGCATGAGCACCTCACCATTTGCCCTTGCCATATGGGCCACCCATTCCACCACCCATGCAACCACCCATTTCCATGCCGCCACCCATTCCACCACCCATTCCACCACCCATGCCACCCATAGCACCCATGCCACCACCCATTCCACCACCCATGCCACCACCCATGCCACCACCCATACCCTTGCAGCCCATGCCCTTGCCACCCATACCCATGCCACCCTTCATTCCACCGCCCCATCCACCATCCCATCCCCAGCCACCTCCCCAAGCACCATAGCCGCCCTTTCCAAAACCACTGCCGTCCCACATCCCAAATCCTCCTTTGCCCTGATCCAAAGGCTGGCTTCCACCAGTGATGTTTTTCGCCTGCGTTTGCTGCGGATGGGCGGGCCAAAATAGTTGACACATGTTGACACGTCTCATGTCAAACTATAAACGGTGCAATCTTATGCATCCAAATTCAATTCCACTTGGCTTCAAACAAGTCAACAAAACAGCCATTATAGCCGCCCACCACAGCGGACCATACCGGATCAGTGGCCTCTTTGTTTCCTGGTTTCAACTGACTGTCTGCCATGTCAAACTTCAAAATGTCGCCAGCTGCAGGCTTGCTTCCAACACAGTCTTTGACATTGAAAAACAGCTCGGTGCCATCGTCCATCGTGATGAAGCCGTAGCCCTTCGCTCCGAAGCTCTTGCATCTTCCCGAGAAGGCGCCTGTGCCCTCGACGGGACCGCTGAAGGATGAGGATCCCCATGCAACGCGATCGGCGGAGCAACCCTTCACATTCTTGGCCTGATACTGCTCGGGGTTATTTTTCCTGGCGTAACGCTAGACATCGCTAGGCCATAGATCCATTTGATGCATTTAGATCCAATGAGATCTACATCGTACATATACATATTATATATGTGTGTGTGTGTCAATCCACTGGTATACTACAGCGTTGAAACACAGCCCTGCTCAATCCCTCCCAGCAGCAGAAATGGTGAAAATATGTGAGAATATAGTAGACAACCGTTTGACGTCAGTCTCAACCAACAATTCCCGACACTCGCACCAATGAAGTTCTGAATTCCTTTCCAAAATTTCCCCTTTCCCGCCCACACCACCCATAATCTCCTTGGCTCATACTGAAATGTCAAAATGTCACCTTCTTTCGGTTGCTTTCCAACTTCGCACTCCGAAAAGTGAACGAAGAGAGTCTGACCACCCATGTCAATGAAGCCAAAACCCTGACAGGCTTGGAATATTTGGAATGGACAGCGTGGAATGACAACCATGCGGAGAATCATGTCAAAAAAAACACCGGTAGGTCTGTCGACAACAAATGACAACAGTTACAGTATATTATAAACACCAGCAAGCCCCCTGAGCTGTCCTCTCACTATCATGGCGAGTGGCACCCCTATGTGCTCAAATGAGCATCAACAGCAATGTTGAAACATGCGTTGTTAAAAAACACGAAAAAAAAGGATAAAAATCATCGCTCTACATGATGGATTGTGATATATCGTGATGGCCCTGGCTGACCTTGGCAGCATTGAAAGAGGTGCAAGTTCCTGTTCCTGATGGCAACGAGGCGAACTCCATGGCTACAACAGCGGCCTATTCCCCAAACTCCTCGAACTGGCGGCATGTCAGAAATGACAAACAGCAGCAGAAACGATGGCATGGAAAGCACAAACCACCAGAAGCTGCTTGACCATGCTTGACCACATTTTACGTGTTTGATACTGTTTGAATTTGTTTGATCATGTTTGCATTGCATGATGTGCCCAGTAGCCATTGCTCATTGAGCCCAGTGCATCCCATTGCCATCTTTTCTCGGCTCCGCCCTTCCTCAAAACCGCCATCTTGTGCCGTGACACACTCTTAGAGTCACAGCTTCAGCCGGCGCTGTGGCTGCTTCTCTTTCACATCTTTCACACCAGCTGATGACACACACGTTGACACCAGTGAGATGGCAGAAGTGTGTTGAAATACATTGAAATATCATGAAATGTCATCAAATTTCGTGGAAAAACAAAGCCAACTAACACTGTAACACCTGAAACTTCAGGAAATCATAGCCGATATTCAGAAGTTCCATTTAAAATTCCTTCCACTGTTCACCACCTGATTTGAGAAGCAACCACAAGACATCTCTGAATCATTAGCTCCTGCAGATGCTCCTGCCAGGATCGGCAGCTGCATTTTCAGACATTTCTCTGATTTTCTTTGCAGCTTCACCGATGCTCACTTCACCAGCCACCTTTGGCGCAGCCACCTGCCGAGTACGGTCCAGGCGCAACAGGTGCTGCCGGAGCAGGGCCATAGCCTTTGCCCATCCCTTTGCTCCAGCCATCGCCGCCCCAGCCTTTGCCGCCCCAGTTCCACATGGCTGACATGGCTCCTTTTCCACCATCCCAGCCCCAACCTTTGCCGCCCATAGCTGCCATAGCTCCACCCATTGGACCCATACCACCCATGCCACCCATGGGACCCATGCCACCCCATGGTCCCCAACTTGGCTTGGTCCCTGGGTGAGGAGAGTCCAAAGGTTGGCTGCCACCGGTGATGTTGGCAGCCTGTTTGAATATCAGGGTTGGGCAGGTTATGGCTAGTTTATATTTGGACTGCATACACGGGATGCGCAACATAGTTGCAACCTTCAGGGGAATTCGCCAACATTTAATTGCAAAACACATCAATATCAAAACACACCTAGCTTCAACTTTTAATCCCCAAGCCTTCAACTGTCCCGGCTTCGTGTCGCTGTCTACCACATCAAATCTCACTGTGTCTCCGGAAATGGGCTTGCTACCAACGCAGTCCTTGACGTTGAAGAACATCTCTTTGCCGTCCTCCATGTTGATAAAGCCATAGCCCTTTGGCCCAAAGCTCTTCACAGTGCCCGTGTGCGCTCCCGTGCCCTGAACTGGACCAGTGAAGGGCGCGCCCCAAGCTGCAGACTCCGACACGCCGGTGCAACCCTTGACGTTCTTGGCCTGCATCAAAGGGAATCACCAAGCACAAAACAATAAAGGTTGAAATCTCTGTAAAATTGCTAAAGCATGCAAAATCTTAAGTCTCCATCTGCAGACCAGCAGGCCGTTTCAAACCCCGCCTGAAACTGTTCAGGATTTTGCCTTCTAGGCTCGTACTGGAAGGTCAGAACATCGCCAACCTTCGGCACCTTGCCCGGCTCACACTCAGACTGGTGCACAAAGAGAGTGATCCCACCCATGTCGATGAAGCCAAAGCCCTGGCAAGCGGGATTCCAAACAAACTTCAAGATGCCATGGAAACCACGACTGGGTTGTCATGGGTTGCCATGGGGGGTTGCCTTGACAGAAGGCTATGTGGCTACGCTTGGGAGCTAACTTGCATTGTGTCAACAGCCAAGAACGTGTGTCTGTACAGCACAGTACAAGCACTGGGACGCACGTCTTCCAAGTGAAATTGGTGCAAGTGCCTGTGCCCTCTGGCAAGGCTGCCGACATTGCGCTGGAAGGGCCTGTGATTCCTAAACATGTATCTCCAGCCAAAATAGTAACAACTCGAAACAAAAGAAACTTCCAGAATGGTTCAACTCATTTCACACCCAAGGAGAGCAAGAATGAGCTGAACAACATCCTTCAATGACATGACGGGAATGCATTGCAAGGATGAACTCTTGACAAAACCAGGGACAAAGTGGAGGAGGCTGATTTTTTCATCATTTTTCTTTGCACCCGCACTCCAAGAGTCCAGATGCGTGCTTGGACCTTTGCTCCACTTTCAGTAAATTCTACTGGACATTATCTGATAGTATTCTACCAGCTTCGTAGCATTGCCACACTCCACGGTGAGTACAAAAATGGAGATGGATTTACTGCCCATGCTGCGCCAGTACGGAAGCCTAGCACAGGGTCAACGGGTCAACGGCGGCTCGAGGTCCTAATGGCCTACCACTTGCCAAAGCCTTTGCCGTAGGGTCCATTCGCCATCATCATGCCGCCCTTCAATCCGCCCTTCATTGGCGGACCGCCCCAGCCACCACCGAAGCCACCGAAGCCCTTGCCACCATCCCACATGCCTTTGCCACCGCCCCATCCCCAATCGGGGCCCCACATTGGGCCGAACCCACCTGCATGCGGAGCATCCAATGGTTGGCTACCACCTGTGATGTTGATTGCCTGCTTCTGCCCTGGATTTCTGTCACTATCACCAATGTCAAATTTCACGGTGTCACCTGCCACGGGTTTGCTGCCCACGCATTCCTTGACATTGAAGAACATCTCCACACCATCCTGTCAGGAAATGACTAAGGATTGAAAGTCCCACCTGAGAAGAAGGGGAATCCAAACCAGGCCAAAGAGGTGGAGAAGAGGAGGAGGGGAGAATGGAACGAATTTGAAGCGGAAGAGGAAGGAGAAGACCCCCTAACTCACATTTCCCTTGCAACAAGCATCTGCAGCCTAGCCTACCAGCTGGCATTCGTCTAACAGCTGCCGCACCTCCATGGTGATGAAACCATAACCCTTCGTGCCGAAGTTCTTCACCTTCCCGGTGTGAGCTCCAGTGCCCTCAACTGGACCTGACCAGGCTTGAGCCGCGAAGGGATTCTGACGGACATCTGTGCAGCCCTTAACTTCTTTGGCTTGCATCTGCTCAGGGTTGTTTCTCCTGCACAATCTGCGCAGCTGAAGCCTGTGGACTAGTTTCAAGTTGGGCATGAAGAATGACCGGGTTTAACCAAGGTTGAAAAGGGAAACCCCAGCCATGAGCAAACACGTAAAAAGGAGGGTGTCGAAAGATCGGAAAGGAATGATATAGGTGACCCACCCAGTAGGTCTTCATAGCAAGCAGAATTGCTGCAGTACTTCCCAACGCAGGAGAATCATAGAGAGAACTGAAAGGAAACAAGAAAAAGAAAACTAAGTAAACATATGTAAACATGCATGTAGGATCTCCTTGGCTCAAGAGAGAAGGTCAGAACATCGCCGACCTTTGGCTGTTTGCCTTCTTCACACTGCGTGTAGTGCACAAAGACGGTCACTCCACCCATATCGATAAAGCCAAAGCCCTGAGCCACGATACAACATAGGCAGAGTGACATGTGTGACAGGACAGAATGGCAGGATTCAGTTGACACCTGGACATCGCCATCCAACCATCACCCAAGCATCACCCAGTCGCCTTCAAGGCATTGAACGAGGTGCAAGTGCCAGTTCCGGGGGACTGAGATGTTCAAGGTGCAAGTTTTCGCGAAAGACGAATTCTGAACATGTACAGGTATATCATGGTATATGTATATTTAATATTATATAATTGATTTTATGATATTTTACCTGGAGAGGGAACATGCTCAGTGTGCAACAGATTCACCAGCCACAATGGATGACAGGCTGATCATATTGTGGCGCCACTTGCATCCAAGCTGCTTGCGTCATCTTTTCTACACTGCTGGTTGCGTGGCACTCTTGAGCAAAGCTGGATTGCAGAGAAAGAGAGAAAAATCGTGAAAAATCATGAAGTACAAGTTTCCAGACATCAATTTAGACACCTGCTGCCAGGCGAAAAGCATCAACCGGTTGGTATCATGATGATACTTAAGTTTGATTCACCTGTCACTGAATCGGATACAGTACCGATTCATGTCCAATCTCTCTGACCCTGAGCACGCGACTGCCAGCGCCTCCAAATAGCTCCGCAACCTCAGACCAGCCAGAAGCGGCACGAATGCAGGGAGGACAAAGACCCAATGGACATCCAGGACAGCCGTCCAATTCAAATGTTTGATGCGGCCAGTTGCATGATATTTTCTTTGGAGATGCTCCATGACTACAATCTCTACCTGGACTTCTTGCACCGAAATTCCAACGCTGCTATTGGATCTATTGGTCTCTGGCCGAAGATGGCAAGCTCAAACGTCGCCGTTTCCGGTCCTGCTGGTATATCTAGCAGGAACTCTTGAACTAGCTTCGCGGGCTCATGTGAAACATTGTAAAACCCAAAGCAGCAGTAAGTGAGTTTTGAATGTGATGGAATACGTTGCAGCCAATTATTTGTCAAAAACAGGTGCCCTTTGCCTGGGATTCATCGCTGGAGCTGGATTCCAGCGCCATTGCAGGAGGTGACCCAGAGCATGTACTGCAAATTACTGCATTCCCTTCAAATTGTCTGCTGAACTGCACTTTGAATAAACAACTTCTGTGCTCCATCGGCACCATAACTGTCGGTGCCCACGAAAAAGAGAGCACACACTTCTTAAGCCAGACTGCTTTGTTGGTTCACATCTGCTCTCCAATTCATTCAAGGAAGTCAGGAATGCTTTAGTGATGCCACGAGGGTCAGAAAATGTTCAAGCACGTCAATGCAGCAAATGCTTGTCATATCCTACAGTACAATACCTTTTTCCGCAAAGCATAACATAAATCCGTATGAGTGCATCACGAGTTTGCTCGAACCGCTCCGACATATGGAGTAAACACAGTGGTGTATGAGGTAGACAAACAAGAACCGCGACATCGTCACTTCTGCATTGAAGCGTAGTTCCGGCTTCGGCGAAAGACGGACAGGATGAAGATTGCCCTAGCACAACGCACGTTGCTTTCCCATGCCAAAAATAAATGCTATATAAATCATGCTAAACTCGCATTGCTTTTGAAATTTTGGGTTGGTCAGCAAATGTCAGCAGCCTACACCATGTGGCAACATGCGGCAACAACTTTCAACGCCCAGAGTCGTTACCAAAAGAAGGGCAGAGCGCACAGCGTCGCAGAAGAGCTCCAGGTGCTTGCCAGTGGCTACGGAACATGCTGCCAGTGAAAGTCCGGCAACCACTGGAAAGGCCAACTGGGCAGGGAGGAAACAGGATAGGAATAATATAGGAATGGTGTTTCCTCTAGGAGAAAAGAAAACGATTTATCTTGGGTGATACCTGGTGATCTGGTCGAAATGAACCATTCAGCTCCAGAAGCCAAGCGGCTGACTCCTGAAAAGTTTCAACCAATTATATACTTGGAATGGTCTTGGGAAAGTACTGGTATCATGGGAGGGTCTTCATACCACAAACCCATCTGAAGCAACAAAAAAATGCCAAGTCAACCAAGCGCGCTTCTCACAGTAGATGACAGCAGCAAAATCCTGGAACCCTTTGTAGATCTTGCACTACAAATCCTTCCTTTTTCAAACCAGGAATCTATATCATTCACTACTAAGCATACAAGACTTGCAGTCATGTTCATGTACTGCCTGTTTTGATACTCATGTTGACTTGCTTTGTTTGGGATATTTTCGGAGAAAATTGATATCCAAAATGCCACGGAAAAAACATGGTTATGGTCCCAGACAGCACTGATACTGAAACTTATTGCAGATGTTTGCCGCCCAAAGGCCCGCAGCTCAAAGACCAACTGCTTGGCAAGCTCTGGTTGTTGCCTTAGAATGCAGGGTAATTACACACCTGCAAGCTGCATCTATGGATGCAATGTCAAAATCTCATCGGGGTGCTATTCTCCTTCCGACAATAGATGATCTATCTTTATCATTCTTTATCCCTACTATCATGCTGTACCATATTATATGGTACAGCATGATAGGGATAAACATAAATTTAGTACAACACCATCTAACGGGAGTACTGGGAGCACAAAATCTGGCATGCAGCTCAGCCGGCCATGAGTGAAATACTGTCTCCACCAGGATGTTGAGCATGATCACAATGAAGAGTAGCATCTTGCAAACTACTTCAAACAGTTCCATCCACACCAGGCCTTCCAGAAGCAAACATATGAAAACATCCAAACGAATTTCACAGCACCCCCAGGGCATAGTGTTATATATCCGAATGTATCTAACCTACATATAATATACGTGCATGTGTTGCATATGTGCATACATATATGTAACTTGAAAGTAGGTGGCTCAACTCAAAAACCAAAATGCCCATAAAATGGCACCGCGCGGTGAGGAAGAAAACGGCGCTATTTTGGTTGGAACATAAAACGAGTTGCGCCATCTATGTGGTTTGCGTCAAAGATCCAATTGAAGAAAAAATCGCCCCAAAATAGCGCATATTTGATGACCAATTTACTTCAAAATGAAAAGGTAGATGGCGCAACTGCCAGTAATTAATACTACCCCAGTTGGACATAAGGGTATAGTTTACTAAGTTTACTACATGTCGGGTCATTTTTGCTTGTTTTTACCGTGGATTACACGTGTTTGTATTGTATTGCATATATATATATATACATACATACGGGGGTGTCCTAAAGTGAGGGATAATCTTCGCTACTCTGCCACTGCCACTGTACACTGTTGGCTACCAAACATCCCATGCAGTAGATCCCGTTCAAATTCCACTAGATGTTTTATCAAAAAAATGAATTGCGCCATCTATATCTACTGATACATATATATATATATATATGTGTGTGTGTGTGTGTGCGAGTCTACATATGGGGGTGTCCTACAATGAGGGGCAACCTCACATCGAAGGCTGGGGCTCTCCATTACTCTGCCACTGTTGGCTAGCAAAAATCCCAAAAACAAAGTCCACTAATTTTTCCCAGGGATCCAAAAATGAATTACGCCATCAATGGCCCTTAAACCCCCTTCAAATTCAACTATTTTGGATCCAAACATGACTTGTGCCATCTATGTCCATTAAGGTTGGCATTGGCAAACACATTTACAAACAGAACTTTGTCCTGTCCTCATCATCAAGCTCCTTCCTGACTTGCGCAATGGCAAACGCATTTAGAAACAGGCTTTTGTCCTCATCATCAAGCCCTTGCCTGACTTGCGCCATCTATGTGGTTTGGAATTGTTTGTAAACAGGCGCGATTTTGGGGGCATATTTCTTCCTCAGGATGAAAGGAGATGCGCCATCTATGTGGCATATTGTGGTTAGGTCGGTTGAGGGACGTCGGGAGATATGAGGGACTTGCGCCATCTATGTGGGCATTCCCAGCCTGATTTGGGCGAATGAGTGGGACTTGCGCCATCTATGTCCCCGAAAGGCAGCTTGATGTTGAGGAAAAAAAATGGGGGGCAAACCAGCGCAGGAGATTGCAACAAATAGGTCCTTTTTAGGGACGTACATGGCGCGAACTACCTGGTTTGAAAATGGAGTTGCGCCATCCATCCCCTGTATTTTGCCTTTGAGATAGATGGTGCAAGTCAAGAATTTGAGCCATGTACTTTCAGATTAGAGTATGTACATTGACATGCTATACCTGTATATATGTGATAATTTTATATATATCATATACATATGAATATGTATATATATATATTTAAAAACAAAAAACACACACATATATATATATAGTTTAATAATATTTATATAATCTGATACTGTACAGAATGAAGAACAAAGAGGAGCCGGTCTGCAAGGGCCATGCTGGCCTCGACGGACTTCTGGAAGCATGGCAGATGTCCTTGTGCTTATTGTCAGCATTGATAAGAAAGCGATAACTGCCTCAGATTTCTTATCGGTTTTCGCAGGAAAAGCTATATAACGATGATGCAGCTGAAAATGCTGAAAATTGGCACTGCTGTTGTAACAGCAGGCAGCGGGACACTGAGTCACTGAGCTGGTGACGGAAGAAACTCGAGGCATCGCAAAGCCCGGGTTCACGGGAAAGAGGAAGACCTGAAGTCCAATCACAAACATCGAGAATATTCGAGAATTATAGCTGTATGAAGAGCCATCAAATATTGTCAAGTACCATGAAGGCCCCTAGAAAATGTTTAGGCATTTCAAATGTTCTTCTCAAGCAAGTCTCTGTGAAGGACAGCACCACGATCATGATCTCTGGGAAAATAGTGCTACTCATGTAGGGTGATGCATCTCGAAGCACATGCATCACAAATTGGGCCCGGCTTTTTTTCAAAGATCCCACACTCTCCTCGAACACCTTCAGATCGTGAAATAGAAATGTCCAATCAGACTTGTCAAACGAGCTTGCCCCGATGTCGGAGAGGTTGGCAGTGACCATTGGCACGAGTTGCACATCATCTGTCATGTAAGAGGCTGAAGCCAAGAGCACGTGCAGCGCCTGGCATCAACATGATATAACATGATCATCGTCAAGCCCGGGCAGGGAAAATTGAATGAACATGACTAGCAGACTAGCACACACTAGCACTCTGGAGTGCGGGTTCACGCATTGGCGATCACAAATGCATGTGTAGGTAAATACATCTTGGAACTGCAACAATCATGTTAGATATTTTAGGCATTCTCTGGCCATATCTTGAAGGCTCCAACGCAATGAAAAGCTTCTGCGAGGAATACACTTGGAACAGCAGAGAATATGTTGCCAACAAGTGGCACCTAAGAAGTTCAAGGTTGTAAGTCTTGTAAGCTACTCCCAAGTAAAGAGGATCAAACAAAAGTCTCGAGATGTCTCGAGTAATGAGTCCGTTCCCTCAGGAGCCTGCTGATCGTACGGAAACTCCTTGCCATCAAAGTTTTCCTGCACCACCAGGTCCAGGCTAGAAATCATGTAGAAAAAAACTGAACCTGAGTCGGTCGTTGTTGTCACCAACAAGTTCTCATCTCAAGTACCACGACCAGGGTAGGCAACTGTCTCTTTGTGGCTTTCTTGGGAATGTTTAGTTTGATGTTCATTCATGGAGTCCCATCCCTCCCCCGCCTTGATCTTCACCAGAAGCCGTTGAGTTTTGTTGACCATGCCATCCACAGATATATGGAAACTGGTAGATATGACACTTCTGCCTTGAAGTTCGGTGTTTGTCACGATGACATCCTGAGGCACCGAGGGTCGACGGATGTCCAAAGTGGAAACATCCGACTTCGAACCACACAACGAATCGCAAAGCCAGCGTTAGATGTGCTAGTAGTTTTCAACATCTTCCATCATATTTTTCCACATGCCAAGCCACTGGGGTCCACATCAAGTCCTTCGCCTGTCCTTCGGAGAGGGTCCTCCCAATTTGGTCCTGAAAGCAACTCACACGTACATCAATGGACAAGGCCTTGACCGTAATGTATTGTAATTTGTTTGGCTCTCACAATCAAGAAACACAAACTCTATGGCATGCATATAAACATGTACCGTGCAACCGTGACGTTGCGCCGCGCCGGAATTGCGGAAGGGCTGCGTATGTTTGAAATGCCATGCCGGTGGACTTTCAATAAGTAGATGTATATGTGATCCATCATCATCATCATCATCATCATCATCCCTTATGAAGATAAGTTGATGCTATTATCAGATTCAGCATATTTGCCACAGGGTGTGGAGGATTTTTGATCCCTTGTGAAGATATGTTGATGCTATTATCAGAGTAGGCATAGTTGTCAAAGGGGGTGGTGGATTTGTTGATCCCTTATGAAGATAAGTTGATGTTATTCCTTATTCAACATATTTGTCAGAGGGGGTAGTGGGTTTGATGATCCCTTATGAATATAAGTTGATGTGATTACCCCATCTAACATGTTTGTCGGAGGGGGTGGTGGATTTTTGGCCCCTTACGAAGATGAGTTGGTGTGATTACCCCATACAATGCATTTGTCAGAGGGGGTGGTGGATGTTGGATCCCTTTTGGAGATAAGTTGATGTGATTACACCATTCAACATATTTGTCATAGAGGGTGTTGGATATTTGATCCGTTATGAACAAAAGACATATAAGTTGATGGTATTTCCCCATTCCACATGAGTTGACACTGGTGATCATGATGATCATGATAATGATGACAAGACCATGGTGATGATGGTGATGATCATGCACCTTGCTCACAACTATATACACAGCGATTGGATTAGTGATAAACATGTGCACTGAAATGTTGTAGCGGATGTGTGTTTGACGGCGTTTTCGCTGTTGCGTTGCTGAACTCCTACGGGAAACGTTCTCAGCATGAAATCACACAATTTGGCAATATCACTATTTTGGAGCCTGGATTGATACGGCAAAGCGCTCCTTCGGCACGAGGCCGGAAACCCGAGGATCATACCACTGAAGCATCACCACAATGTCAGCCTCCCACTGTTCATTGTGCAAATCCTTAGTTGTGTGGTTACAAAACAAATTTGGGTGCCCTTCTTGGCCTCACAACCAACCATACACGTGGGAAAAGTAACGTTGATTTAAGATGATGTGTACCAGTAGTGCCGCACAAGGCGGTGGCGGAAGTTTCAAAAATAGGAAACCTATAGGAGAGATTGGTTGCTGTGAATCCCGGATGGCAGAGCGAATCCACTGATGGACCGACAGGTGGTTGGAATTGTGTTTTTTGGAGTGGTTGCAATGGTTGCAGCGGTCACCTTACCACAACTGCTGGATGTAGCGTGGTGTAGCGCAGCTGTAGTTGTAGTTGCAGTTGTAGCTGTAATGTAGTGTAGCGTAATGTAGCGGAGCTGTAGCTGTAATGTCGTGTCATTAGCGCATTTGCAAGCGCAGTTGCTGTTGTACTCGTGGTGTGGTGTAATTGGTGTAGTGTATGTAGTGTATATAGTGTATAGTGTATAGTGTACAGTGTACAGTGTACAGTGTACAGTGTGTAGTGTGTAGTGTGTAGTGTGTAGTGTGTAGTGTGTAGTGTGTAGTGCGTAGTGTGGAGTGTGCAGTGTCGTGTGCAGTGCGTAGTGTGCAGTGTGTAGTGTGCAGTGCGTAGTGTCGTGCGTAGTGTCGTGTGTAGTGTCGTGTGTAGTGTCGTGTGTAGTGTCGTGTGTAGTGTCGTGTGTAGTGTCGTGTGTAGTGTCGTGTGTAGTGTGTAGTGTAGTGTGTAGTGTAGTGTCGTGTGTAGTGCGCAGTGTAGTGTGCAGTGTAGTGTGCAGTGTCGTGTGTAGTGTCGTGTGTAGTGTGTAGTGTAGTGTGTAGTGTAGTGCGTACTGTAGTGTGCAGTGTCTCTGTAGTGTAGTGTGTAGTGTGTAGTGTGCAGTGTGCAGGGTGCAGTGTGCAGTGTGCAGTGTGCAGCGTGCAGCGTGCAGCGTGTAGCGTGTAGCGTGTAGCGTGTAGCGTGTAGCGTGTAGCGTGTAGCGTGTAGCGTGTAGCGTGTAGCGTGTAGCGCGCAGCGTGTAGCGCGCAGCGCGCAGCGTGTAGCGTGTAGCGTGTAGCGTGTAGCGTGTAGCGTGTAGCGTGTAGCGTGGCGTAGTGTGTAGCGTATAGCGTATAGTGTATAGTGTATAGTGTATATTGTAGTGTGTAGAGTGTAGAGTGTAGCGTGCAGCGTGTAGAGTGTAGTGTGTAGTGTGTAGTGTTGTGTAGTGTTGTGTAGTGTAGTGTAGTGTATTGTATTGTAGTGTAGTGTTGTGTAGTGTTGTGTAGTGTAGTGTTGTGTTGTGTGTGTTGTGTGTGTTGTGTTGTGTAGTGTTGTGTAGTGTTGTGTAGTGTGTAGTGTGTAGTGTGTAGTGTGCAGTGTGCAGTGTGCAATGTGGTGTAGTGTGGTGTAGTGTGGTGTAGTGTGGTGTAGTGTCGTGTAGTGTGGTGTAGTGTGGTCTAGTGTGGTGTAGTGTGGTGTAGTGTGGTGTAGTGTGGTGTAGTGTGGTGTAGTGTGGTGTGTGGTCTAGTGTGGTCTAGTGTGGTCTAGTGTGGTCTAGTGTGGTGTAGTGTGGTGTAGTGTGGTGTAGTGTGGTGTAGTGTGGTGTAGTGTGGTGTAGTGTAGGGTAGTGTGGTGTAGTGCAATGTAGTGTAGTGTAGTGTAATGTAGTGGTAGTTGCAGTTGTAGTTGCAGCTGCAGTTGTAGTTGTAGTGTAATGCAATGTAATCAGTGTAGTGTAGCGCTGTGTAATGTAGTGTGGTTGTAGTTTTTTTTGTAGCTGTAGCGTGCCGCACGTGTAATTAGTGTAGTGTAGCGCAGTTGTAATTGTAGTTGTAGCTGTGGTAGTAGTAGTTGTTGTTGTTGTTGTAACTGTTGTAGTTGTTAGTGTAATTGGTGTGGTGTAGCGTAATTAGATGTAATTAGCGTAGTGTAGTGTAATTAGCGTAGTGTAATGTAGCGTGGTATATTTGCAGTTGTAGCAGTAGCGTAGTGTAGTGGTAGCTGTAGTTGTTGTTGTAATTGTCTATCTATCTATCTACCTATCTATCTATCTATCTATCTATCTGTCTGTCTGTCTGTCTGTCTGTCTGTCTATCTGCAAGCTTGAAAACGAAGCTATTCTGCGTGAGACTTCGTCAGTTTTTGAACTTGACAACATCAAAAACGCAGCAATTCAGCGAGACTTCCTCAATTTTTGAACTTGACAACGTCAAAAACGAAGCAATTCTGCGAGACTTCCTCATTTTCTTACGTTGACAACATCAAAAACGCAGCAATTCAGCGAGACATCCTCAATTTTTGAACTTGACAACGTCAAAAACGAAGCAATTCTGCGAGACTTCCTAATTTTCTTAAGTTGACAACATCAAAAACGAAGCAATTCTGCGAGACGTCCTTCAAAAATGGAAAGTTGAGTGCAGAGCTGACGGCCTCGTACCAATGCGTTTTGCAATTCTTCCACTCCATCTGTCTAAACTAGTGCGCCTGCCACGAAAAAATTATGATGCCAGGTCATACGAAGTGCTGCACCTGTCACGCAAAATCATCTCAGCAAACCTGAAGATCTGATGCTCCAAAATGCAACCCCTCTCAGGAAATCAGCGCCCGGAACTCCTAACAGCTCTGATGAACATGTCTCGCCTGCCACGGAAAATGCATCTTTGCAGATCCTCTTCAAATGTCGGAAATGCTACAAAACCCTCACGTTTTGCTCACTTTTGACAAGGTGCACAATCCTTTGCGCCTGCCACGCGAAACAACGTCTGAACGTCCAAAAGTGCTCCGTACCCCTCAGTTTTTTGCACTCTTGACTTGGAAATCTGCTTCGTGCCACAACGGCGTGCACTTTTTCGACATCTCAACTTCCAAAAGTAGTCCGAAGCTGGTGTGCTTTGTACAATTTGGTCATTTTGACTTCGAAGCGTGCTTCGCGCCACAACGGCGTGCACTTTTTCGACATCTTTTCCAAAACTGGTCCGAACATGGTGTGCTTTGTGCATTTTGACTTCGAAATGTGCTTCGCGCCACAACGGCGTGCACTTTTTCGACAGCGCAACTCTTAGAAGCGCTCCGAAGCTGAGGTGCTTTGTACATGTTGACTTGGAAATGTGCTTCGCGCCACAACGGCGTGCAATTTTTCATCTCTCATCTGGCCAGCTGGCTGGCTCCGCACCCGCCGCTTTAGCGAGCCTACTTTCGACCCTCCAGAGCCACAAATCATTGGAAAAACAGAGTGCTTCGCGACTTTCCTACCTTTTCTCGCACCTGGATCTTCTTTCTTCTGAGACTTTCTCTTTCTTCTTTTCTTCTCTTCGCTGACTCTTCCCATCTCTGCTTTTCATCTGTCCATATTGTCGGAAGTTTGACTTCTAAACTTCCTTCGAATATGAAACTAATTATTTAAGATATTTAAGTTGGAGTTGGAGTATTGTCGGACCACCCGGCGCTAATTATATAATTTTGATTCTTGGTGTCTGTTGCCACGCGCGCCCACTAACCACGATTGCCTGTCTGGCCCACCCACTCTTACCGAGACACAGCGCCGTAGAAATCCTTCAGCAGGACGCCTATGTGGATCAAATCCTGGATTGCCCACGTGCAGTCCCCAAAAACAAAGAAACATAAACTCGATCGTTGATTGCCGTTTCGCTGTGACACGGAACCATTCGAGATCTGAATGTGCATTTTCTGACCCTATATTTTCAACCTCCAACGTTGCTAATTTGTTGTTCGTAACTTCTTGCAAAACCAGCGGCTGGGGGCCCACCAGCTTGTGGCCGGTCAACATTTGGAAGCGCTTCACTCGCAGAAGATTCGAAGTTGATTACTGGCACACGCGTGGCAGCATGTGTTGCGTGTTGTAAAAGTTCTGGCGACGTTGCTCTGCTGCCAGATTCACATGTCCTAAGGTGCACCAAAGCATGTGAGCACGGTGGGATGTGAATGACAGCTTTCAGGCCCTTGCAAAGTGAAGGCAACACCTAAGATGCACAGGTACTTCGCGCCATGAAAGTGCTTCTATACATGCCTGGGGCGCGCCAAGCGTGAACCCTGAAGCGTCTAACAAGAATTCCTGCGTCAAGTGTTTGGTGGTGGACCAAACGCGCAAACTCAAGTGCAAACAAAATTCGGCTCTGGTCTTCCAAGCGCGGGCCCAAACAGCAAAAGCAAGCACGCAACTTGACAAACAATGTGTAAAGTCATGCGGCTCCATCCATGTGTAAGGTGCAACGCAGTTTCGTCTGCTTTGCTTGAGCCAAATGAAAAAATACCGCGCAAAGCAAAAGTTTTGTGCTGCCTGTGAGTTTCATTCCCGTGCCCGGGCCCCCTTGTCTCGAACATCATTGTGCGGGGCAGGCACCCCACTTGGTTCCAAGCCCCCTTTCCCAATCGCACCACAAAGTCATAATGCCTTTTTTACACACAACCTTCTCACATTCAGGTGCCATCTGCTTCATCTTGGCTCAGCCTGGCCCACATGCCTACACATGGGCCAGCCTCATCAATCAAATGCGCCAGGGCTGGCTTAAAAAAACCTTCTTTGGCTTTGAAATCACCCATGGCTGGTCTAAGCAACAAAATGTGCAACCATTGGCATGTGTCTGCTTAGCTCCACTTCACATTTAAGCCACGGATTGTCGCTGCCATGTGCCTATCTGAAAGGAAGCTGCTTGAAGATGGCAAGCAAGCCACCAATCAAATGGCACACCGACAGAATTGGAAGCCTTTTAATGCATTCAACTTATTGGAAACTGTGAGTCAAACAGCAGGGGCCTAGCCCATCCTAGGCCCACAACACAAAGATCAAGCCATGAAAAAAATGTGATGAAGTGATATCAGTGATGACTCTCAGGTGCCCCTGCATCCACTTGACCCACTAGACAATTTAAACCAACTGGAAGCCATCCAAGTCCGAGGAAGAAATCTGGTTTTGGAGCGTCTGCTCCACTTCTGGTCCAGCTTTCAAAGGATGGACCAACACATATCGCGGCCACATGCCTGACCAGGGGAATCCTTCAAAAACGATGGGTGCTGGGGACATGGTAACATGCTAGAATATGATAGAATATTCGGGTCTAGTGAGACCTTCATGGCGTTTCTGACCTCTGCCTGGCATCTTGGCGGCTTCCATCATGTTTTCGATAGAAAGGATGGAATGTCCAATTCCATCCAATTCCCAATGCCTGGCCAAGGGAAAGTCTGCACCCCGTCCAGCTTCGCCAAGCAATTCTTCAGAGCGACCTGTCATGTCATTCCAAATATGTCCCAATCATTCTGCCGCATACCATCCTGATCCATCCTGTCATGTCATGCCATACCTGGTCCACATGGATGCTGAGGGGCACCCAATAGCAGTGCTCCTTCAGGAGGCGCTCCACAGATTGTTCAATTGCCTCGCGGGCAAAAACACAGCACTGGGCCGGGCCTAAGAGAAAAGCACATATTTACTCTGTGACCTTCTGGTGACAGGAGCTCGACACTTTAATTTGTAACCCACCTAACCTACCCTCGGACGCTTCCAAACGCCCAAAACACGAATCCGACAACCCACCATTAACCAAACGACTTCTCGACTTGCCTCTTTTGCCCGGCTGGTGTCACGTGTGCGGCCCCACAGCTTTGCTTCCAGCAGTGGTCCAATGATGGAATTGGGAAAGACCACTTCCTGAGTTCCAAGGTTTCAATCAACAGCGGCAAACACAGCAGAAAAGCACCAAGCGAAAACCATGCATTGTGCATCTGCCCTCGCTATATCTCTTCACCTCTTCCATACCATGCAATCAATGCAATCTGTGTAGCAATCCATGATTCTATGATGATCTATGCCAAGGCTCAGCCAGGCCATACTTGGCGCGGACAGTCTTCAGTGTCTCGGCTGTTAACGTCCAGAGGAACGCCTCTGAGACACCGGGAAACTGCACCACCGCCTTTGGAGGGATGAAGTCGTACTCCGAGACGGGGCGCAGCTTCATTTTGCGGCACAGACGGTTGCACACGTGTGTCCCAAAGAACTTCCTGACACCGTCTTCTTTGAGGTCACCATCACCGAAGGACTCGTAGTTCCCATACCGGCAGTGCACCTGCGCTTGTGGGGCCCCTCTCGTAAATAGACCAAGTATCCCATGCCGGAAGCCACCAAGACAAGAAAATGCGGAAAAATGATGCATGTTTTCAAAGTCGGGTGATGTTATAATACATACATACTATATATATAATTAATCAATTAATTATATAATATATATATATATGTGAATACATCATAATATATCTGTGCGCGTGTCTTTATTAGGACAACTGATGCCCGTCTCCGGCCTGTGGATCTGTCAAGTGCAACTTGATTCCTCCAGTCTTCTCGTCAACTGCCGGCACCCCTTGGATGTCCACGACCAGCAGCTCCCGGTGGCTTTCATCGAATGTGAAATGCGAAAACGCTTGTGCAATCTCGCCTCAGATTTTGCAACCGACGCCCTCGTCAACTCGTTTAAAACTTAGCATCTTGTATCTTGCAACTTGGCGCATGGGGTTCAGCATCCTGTTGTGCAAGAAAGGCACAATGAGCACGATGCTCCGCTTTGTTGACGCTGCCCCCGTTATTGTTGAACTTTACGAAGTCTCCCTTCATGTGCAACTCGCCAATGAACACTTGGGTGCTCCCGGGCTCATCTTGCAGTTGGTACAAATAGTCCTCTAAGCTTAGGGGTCGCACGGAACAAACCTGTAAACACTGCACTGATCAACACTTTAACTTAACTAGTGCCATAAACCAGCTTGGTAGTCATGCAGTAATACAGGTTGATCCTTTGCAGAATCAATCAAAAATAACCAAGTGGTCATGTGAAGCATAAACCCTCAAGCGTTGCAAACAGCAATCCGGGATCTGCTCCAGCCATGCCAAAACTATTGCTCTCGGTACTCCTGGCGAAAGCCAAGACATTCACCTCAGCGCACTTGGGGATGATAAGATATGAATCTGCCCTGCCTGACTGATTGAAGATGGGCGCTCGGCCACGCCAACGTCAAATGAGTCAAAATCTTCATGTTTTCCGTCGGCTTTCAAAAATTCCAGCGCAAAATGGCTTTCACCATTCACATCACAGTGCATCAAAGGCATTCAAAGGCAACATTGCACGGGCCCATCCCAATAACAATCCGTGACCAAGTTGCCGCTCCTCTGGCGGAAGCATTTGGCATAGTGCCGAGCGACTGCACTATTGCGGCAGAACGGCTCCATGTCACCCTTGCACGTGTGCAGCAAAGTAATCCAATCATGCAAGCCATGCGCAATGCAGCATGGAAAGGCATGAAACAACAAGAGGAAACCAGTGAACTTGAGAGATCATCATTCAGCCTTCAAATTCAGGTTCATACTGTAAACTTGCCATCACTTGCCCTTCTGTCCATGGATTTTGGCAGCAGGCGTTGGGCCCAATGTTAGCCAAAAAAGAAACCACCAACCATTGGAACTGATATGAACTTATATAATCCCGTATCTTCACAAATGCCCCCCAACAACAACAACAACGACGACAACAACAACAACGACAACAACAACAACGACAACAACAACAACAACAACAACAACAACAAATACAAATGTATCCAAATGTCCATACCCAGATATACCGAGCGCCTTCGTGCACGCCTGGATCTCCAGGGATGCATTGGGAGTCCCTCATCACAAACAACGCTTCATCTCAAAAGTGGAACATGTGAATGATGTGGCGAAACCATGCAAAACTAAGAAAAAACATGTTGAAACGTGTTGAAGTATGTTGAAACAATCCCCATGATTATGTGCTAAAAATGAGGGGGGGTTCCCCATACATTATGGCTTTGTGTGGGTCATCATTTTCGAATGGTTTGCCATTTGCCTAAACTCCAAAATCATACAAAACCTTCTAATTTCAACCAATACCTAGGAGACAAGAAAGGTGGATAAGAGAAAGACAAATAGACACAAAAATAGATGGATATTTTTGGGTACTATAAAATGGTCATGGTCCTAGAATATTCATGAGTCCATAAAGTTCATGAAGAAAACAAAACCACAAAATCCACCAAGATCATGCCATTTGGCTCACAAGTTCCAGCACTAAGCAGCGCCAAATCATAGAAATAACAATATATTCCATCATTGCTTTGCATTGTACTACATACTACTACATATTACAGGTTACATGTTACAGCTTACACATTACATTGCTTTATTCAGGTGTGACGGAGCTACTTGTTTAGCTAGCTCCGCCCTCGTGACTCTAGCAGGCGCCACATTAGCCGCCTCAGATTTTGATCCTTGAGGCACGGTATAGTTGCCATGTATGAGGTCTTTGAACTTGTGCAGAGATTTCGGCATCGGCGCAGTCTCTGTATTTGTGATCTCTTCTTCTTTGATCTTCCTGGTTTTGGTCGCGAAGGCGCACGCGTATACGCACACAAACATGTACAGAAGGTCTGCGCACGCACTACCGTACCTGCGCCAAAATTATTCAGAGCCACCAACCATATGAAAATGGAACCATTTCTGGGGCGCCTTCCCTATCATTCTCTCTACCGTCCTCCTATGGACCCTGCGTCGAAGACCTACACGCAAAGAGAGACAGATCCATTTCTGGAGTCTACAGACAGGGCGCGCGCCTGTCCATCAGCGTCCTTATATATACTGTCATAGAGAAAGGGAGGGGGAGGGAGGGATTTAGGGAGGGAGGGAGGGAGAGAGAGAGCGAGAGAGAGAGAGAGAGACAGAGAACGAAAGAAAGAAAGAAAGAAAGAAAGGAAGGAAGAAAGAAAGAAAGAAGGAAGGAAAGAAAGAAAGAGAGAAAGAGAGAAAGAGAGAAAGAGAGAAAGAGAGAAAGAGAGACAGAGAGAAAGAGAGAAAGAGAGAAAGAGAAAGAAGTAGAGTGGTGGAGAGGAGCGGCAACGTCCCTATATACCATCTGGAGAGAAAGAGAGAGGGTGGTAGAGAATGTCCCTGGCTCTGGAAATAGGTCTGTTTTTCATTGCGCACCAGGAGGGCGCCGGGCGCGCACCTCACACAACACAGAGGCGCGCCCCCAGCGCGCGCCGGACACTAGGCGTGCGCCAGGTGCACGCCCGTCCATATATTTATTTATTTATGTATTTATTTATTTATTTATTTATTTATTTATATTATATATTATATATTATATAAATTATATATATTATATATTAAATATATCAGTGACGGACAATATGATTTGTTCACCGTAATTGCCACGAGAAAAATTGGGTCGTCCCCTATCGGTTGTGAAGATTTTCGCTCTTTAATAGCGTTCAGCAGCAAATGCTTCTACTAGTACTAGAACTAGTACTAATACTAGTACTAGTACTCGTCATCGTCATCGTAGAAGTACTAGTAGTACAAGAAGCAGAAGCAGAAGCAGAAGCAGAAGCAGTAGCAGGAGCAGCGGAAGCAGCAGGAGTAGTAGGAGTAGGAGCAGGGGTAGGAGTAGGGGTGAGATAGGAATAGGATAGGGGTAGGAGTAGGAGTAATAGTAGGAATGGTGGTGGTAGTAGTAGTAGTAGTAGCAGTAGTAGCAGTAGTAGCAGTAGCAGCAGTAGCAGTAGCAGTAGTAGTAGCAGTAGTAGTAGTATGAGTAGGGGCAGCAGTAGCAGCAACAGCAGCAACAGCAGCAACAGCAGCAACAGCAGCAACAGCAGCAGCAGCAGCAGGAGTATGAGTATGAGTAAGGGTAAGAGTAAGAGTAAGAGTAAGAGTAAAAGCAGTACGTGGGGCATGGTCTTGGCAAGTGAGAAAAATTGCAGGATTGGGTATCGGTTAGTATCGGTTGGGGTATCAGTGGGAATGGTGCATGAATTGCCGCAAACAATATTCTTGGTGCTCTTTAAGAGGAAAGCTAGCTGAGGTAGCTGTTTACAGCCTTGTTTGCAGTCGTTTCTGTAGAAATACACACTCTGCTGCAGATTATTGTGGGAACTTGTTGGGATCTAGGGGTATCGGTGCTGGGTCGTCCCCTATCGGTTGTGAAGGTTTCGTGAAGGTAAGCAAAGTTCAAGGCAGCTCTTTACTACTTTAGTATTCCAATAATTTTGTCGGATGCTCAATATATATATATATATATTATTTATTTATTAAATATATATAATATAATATACCGTCTAGAAAGACGCAGCAAAAGAGAGACGGCGGTAGAGAGTCTCTCTGACTCTAGGAAAGAAAGTTGTTTTTCATTGCATGCCAGCCCCGTGCGCCTCACACAGAGCGAGCACGCGCCGGGCGCGCGCCCGTCCATCAACGTCCATATATACATCTAGAAACAAACAGAGAAAGAGAGAGAGAGTGAGAGAGAGGGTGGTAGAGAGTGTCACACAGATAGAAAGGCTGGTAGAAAGTGTCTCTGGCCCTACAAATAGGCGTGGGTTTCATTGTATGCCGGGCGCGTGCCGGGCGCGCACCTCACACCAGACGCGCGCCGGGCGTGCCTCCAACAACACAGAGGCGCGCGCCCCGCGCGCGCCTGACAGTAGGCGCGCGCCCGTCCATCAACGTCTAGAAAGAAAGAAAAAGATTTTGGCAGACTAGAGACAAAGAGAGAAAGAAAAAGATTGGTAGAGAGCGTGTCTGGCTCAAGAAATAAATCTGTTTGCATTGCATCGCAGGCGCCCCGGGAACGCGCCTCACACAACACAGACGCGCGCGCCCAGCACGCGTGCGCCGGTCCATCAACTTCCATATAAATAAATCTCTAAAGAGAAAGAGAGAAGGAAGGAATGTGCAAATAAGTCTGTCTTTCATTGCGCGCCACAACACAAAGGCGCGCGCCCAGCGCGCGCCCAGCGCGCACCTAGTGTGTCAGGCGCGCCCGTCCATCAATGTCTATATATACCATCTAAACGGAAGAGAGAGGGCGGTAGAGAGTGTCTCTAGCTCTAGAAATAATAGGCGCGCAGAGGCGCGCAAAGGCGCACAAAGGCGTGCAAAGGCGCGCAGAGGCGCGCAGAGGCGCGCAGAGGCGCGCAGAGGCGCGCAAAGGCGAGCAGAGGCGCGCAGAGGCGCGCAGAGGCGCGCAGAGGCGCGCAAAGGCGCGCAAAAGCGCACAAAGGCGAGCAGAGGCGCGCAGAGGCGCGCAGAGGCGCGCAGAGGCGCGCAAAGGCGAGCAGAGGCGCGCAGAGGCGCGCAGAGGCGCGCAGAGGCGCGCAAAGGCGCACAAAGGCGCACAAAGGCGAGCAGAGGCGCGCAGAGGCACGCAGAGGCGCTCAAAGGCGCCCAAAGGCGCACAAAGGCGAGCAGAGGCGCGCAGAGGCGCGCGGAGGCACGCAGAGGCGCGCAAAGGCGCGCAAAGGCGCGCAAAGGCGCGCAAAGGCGAGCAAAGGCGCGCAGAGGCGCGCAGAGGCGCGCAGAGGCGCACAAAGGCGCGCAGAGGCGCGCAGAGGCGCGCAAAGGCGCGCAAAGGCGCACAAAGGCGAGCAGAGGCGCGCAGAGTCGCGCAGAGGCGCGCAGAGATGCGCAAAGGCGCGCAAAGGCTTGATTTATATCTTGACAATATATGTCATCATTATGACTAGAATATTTTAATGCCGGAAAATCAGCTTTACCATTGGTAGCAGAATGTTTCGGCTCCCGCAAGCACATGCCAGCACCAAACTTTATATTTATGTTTAAGACATATATCATGTTTCTTTTGACAATGAACATCGACGAGCCACAACAAGTCAAAAGCAAACACCGGCTTCAACCTGAGCTGCACCGTGTCTTCGTTCCATCACTTTTCTTATTTGTTGACATGTCACTTGACAATGAAAAAAATTGCAGCCTGCAATAGCCTGCACCCAATTGCTTTCATTTCTAGCCTCTGCTGTCAGGCGCGCAGAGAGGCGCGCAGAATCACGCAGAGGCGCACAGAGGCGCGCAAAGGCGCGCAGAGGCGCAAGGAGGTTAAGGCGCGCAGAGGCGCGCAGAGGCGCGCAGAGTCACACAGAGGCGCGAGGCGCGCAAAGGCGCGCAAAGGCGCGCAAAGGCGCGCAGAGGTGCGCAGAGGCGTGCAAAGGCCCGCAGAGGCTTGATATACATTGATATATCTTGATATGCTGATTGTGATTACAAAATGTTAATGCCGGATGATCAGCTATGCCATTGGTTGCAGTATGTTGCGGCTACAGCAAGCACATGCCAGCACCAAACTCTGTAATTATGTTTAAGACATTTCAGGAGTTTTTTACCAATGAACATCGACGAACCGCAACAAATCAAAAGCAAATAAAAGCAAACTATACCGGCTTCAACCATGAGCTGCATCAAATCTTTGCTCCATCACTTCTTAATACTTCTTATATGAAATGTCACTTGACAATGAAAAACATGCATCCTGCACCCGCTTGCTTTCATTTCTAGCTTCTGTCGTCAGGCGCGCAAAGGCGAGCAGAGGCGCGCAAAGGCACGCACAAAAGCGCGCAAAGGCGCACAAAGGCGTGCAAAGGCGCGCAGAGGCGCGCAGAGGCGCGCAGAGGCGCGCAGAGGCGCGCAAAGGCGCACAAAGGCGAGCAGAGGCGAGCAGAGGCGCGCAGAGGCGCGCAGAGGCGCGCAAAGGCGCACAAAGGCGAGCAGAGGCGCGCAGAGGCGCGCAGAGGCGCGCAGAGGCGTGCAAAGGCGCGCAAAGGCGCACAAAGGCGCGCAAAGGCGAGCAGAGGCGCGCAGAGGCACGCAGAGGCGCTCAAAGCGCCCAAAGGCGCACAAAGGCGAGCAGAGGCGCGCAGAGGCGCGCGGAGGCGCGCAGAGGCGCGCAAAGGCGCGCAAAGGCGCGCAAAGGCGCGCAAAGGCGCGCAGAGGCGCGCAGAGGCGCGCAAAGGCGCACAAAGGCGAGCAGAGGCGCGCAGAGGCGCGCAGAGGCGCGCAGAGGCGCGCAAAGGCGCGCAAAGGCGCACAAAGGCGAGCAGAGGCGCGCAGAGGCGCGCAGAGGCGCGCAGAGATGCGCAAAGGCGCGCAGAAGCGCGCAAAGGCTTGATTTATATCTTGATATATGTCATCATTATGACTAGAATATTTTAATGCCGGAAAATCAGCTTTACCATTGGTAGCAGAATGTTTCGGCTCCCGCAAGCACATGCCAGCACCAAACTTTATATTTATGTTTAAGACAATATATATCATGTTTCTTTTGACAATGAACATCGACGAGCCACAACAAGTCAAAAGCAAACACCGGCTTCAACCTGAGCTGCACCGTGTCTTCGTTCCATCACTTTTCTTATTTGTTGACATGTCACTTGACAATGAAAAAAATTGCAGCCTGCAATAGCCTGCACCCAATTGCTTTCATTTCTAGCCTCTGCTGTCAGGCGCACAGAGAGGCGCGCAGAATCACGCAGAGGCGCACAGAGGCGCGCAGAGGCGCAAGGAGGTTAAGGCGCGCAGAGGCGCGCAGAGGCGCGCAGAGTCACACAGAGGCGCGAGGCGCGCAAAGGCGCGCAAAGGCGCGCAAAGGCGCGCGCATCACACAGAGCGCGTGCCCGGCCATCAACGTCCATATATACCATCCAGAAAGAAAGAGTGAGGGTGGTAGAGAATGTCCTTGGCCCTGAAAATAGCTCTGAAAAGGGCGCGCGTAAAGAAGCCCCATAGACGGAAAATCTATTCGTCCGACTGAGGTCCGACAGTTTCATATTGCATCGGGCTGTCTTTATCAGTCAAAGTCCGATTCTATCTATTGGATTCCTTTGCGCAGCCAAGCCAAAGAGAAACCCAGCATTGAAGATTTTTGCTTGCGGGCCTTGCGCGCGCCGTTTGCAAAACACTGGATATGTTGAACTTGGACCCCAGAAAAAACTAGAAAAAACCGTAGCCTAAAGAGTTTGTGAAATTGAAAAGCCTGCATCAAGACATTCTCGTATAATTATTATGATCTTTTACCATTACTTCCATGGCAGCCACAGCCTTTGTCCCAGATTTCAAACACAGCGCAACAAAAAGCTACTGTAACCAAAACACGTTAAGTTTTCCATGTTCGGATTGGGTGATGGGCAGCACCAATAGATCGGTGGCCAGCGTGATAGAAGTGATCGGTGCTCTCAAATGCTAGTACCGGAGGTTCATGAACTTAGTGGACATGTACATCATCTCAACACATTCCATACTGTCATTGGGCAAATGTCACAGTTCTATGATGGAAAATGTGTACTTGTAGCACGCAGCAAGAACATTCTTCATATGACCCATATTGAAGATGGTACACATAGCACTGCCAATATTGAAAAGGTGCACGCAACGCTTGTCATCCTATATCTTGTAAAGCATTGCCACTAGATTTCAAAAGAGTGGGGAGGGAGGAAGAGAGGGAGAGGGAGACGGAGAGAGAGACAGAGACAAACAAAGACAAAAAGAACAAAAATAATGAAAAAAATGACATGTGATCCCATTTATTTTTCAACTCAAGTCAAGCCACCTGAAAACAAAGCTGCTTTGCGATAATCGCGCAAATCTGTTTTCTCAATACTGAGCCAAGCGGGATGTCATAGTGCTTTGTGATTTGCAACACTGCATTCAATGTTGAAGCCTATTAATATTCATTGCAATCTTCCACATATTAACTTTGATGGGTCACGTGTAAATCGCAGCTTCATGCATACAACCTTGGTATTTGCAGTGTGTTTTGTGAGCCTCGGTATGAAATCAAAGCTCAGGGTTTGCATTTCACCTAAGTTTTAAAAGCACTGAAGGACAAAAGACACTGGTATTTTCAGTGTCTTGTGATCAGTTTTGCTTGGAAACTACTCTCCCACCACTGCCCGCTCTCAAACAAAAACGTAGTAACAGCAAGGCGCAAAAGGATGCGCAAGGGAAGCTGAAGGTGGCCATAAGGATGCTTATGGCCACCTTCGTTTTGTCCGTGTTGTATCCTGTGCACTCTGCAGGTTGGTTTATCCTGCTATAGTTGTTGTTGTCCCGGTTGTCTGACTGGTACGTACCTTGCAACTCTCCCATCAGCAAAACGTCGGGCATGGACCCACGTCCGCTTAGGGACACTGTCCCTAAGCGGACTCCAACACGCAATGGACGGACACGCCAGCAATGTCCAGCCGTTTCATGGGTACGTCCGCTTAGGGACAGTGTCCCTAAGCGGACGTGCATCCATGCCGGATGTCTTGCTTAAGTTTTGTTCGCCTCCGCAAGGCGTCCATTCAACATGTTGGAGTCCGAAAGTGTGGAAACATGCGCTTAAGTTGCAAATAAAACTTGTTGCAAGTTGCAACTTTGAGGCAAACATCAGGCAGCGATCCATGTCCGCTTAGGGACGGCGTCCCTAAGCGGACTCTACCCTCCAATGGCCGGACACGCCGCCAATGTCCAGATGTTGGACGGCCACGTCCGCTTAGGGACGCCGTCCCTAAGCGGACATGGATTGCTGCCTGATGTTTGCCTCTAAGTTGCAACTTGCAACAAGTTTTATTTGCAACTTGCAAGTTTTGTTTTTAAATTGAAAATATGATAAATATGTTCCTATTATTTCCTATTGGTTTCAAAGGCTAGTGCGCCAGGGCCCTGCTTATATAGTCAGAAGGTCGAAGCCGATTCAAAGGCTTTCACCCTATTCACTGGTGGGGTTGCAAAGGCTTTCATCCTATTCACTGGTTCTTCGTTGTTTCTCAGTTGTGCTGAGGTGTCTTGTTGGCATCTGTTTTGTTTGCTTTCTTTGGTTCCCTTTGGGGTCCCACAGGGTTTGCATCGGCTTCGTAAAACCTATGATAACCCAAGCCCAAGGGGAACCAAAGAAAGCAAGGAAAACCGATGCCAAAAAAACACATCAAAAACATCCTCCTTGCAATTTCCTCTACAGAATCGAGGGGGCTGGCACCCCCAATTCTGTAGAGTCAGCCTGCGCCCTTGTTTTGCTACAAAATCAAAGACCATAGGCTGGCAAATGCCTAAAAATCCATAAAAATCCTCCATTTTGGGATGCGCCCCCAGAGGTTGCCGATTCTGTAGTGGATGCCCATGAATGGTTTTCAACATTTTTGATTTCCTAATCGCTTTGACTTTCTAAAGAATAATCCTCCTGAAGAAATTGAGATTCTTGATTTTGTAATATCATTTCCATAAGACCATTTTTGTTTGGATTCATCAGAGGTTGATTCTGTAGTGGTGAGAGATGGTGAGATGGAAGGACTGTGATTCTGGAAAGGATCATCCCCTGAAACCCTTTCTGCCCAACATGTATTGTTTTTGATTCTGTAGTAATATCATGTTCATAAAGCGTGTAAACAGGCACTTTTGGAATTGTTTGAGGCCTGTAAAAATATGAAACTTTGTAAAAACAAGCATGCTACTTTGGAAACCTAACAAGAGTTCTCTACGGAATCGACTTCAATGGAAATCTCTACTACAGAATCAATTTAGACTTTTGAGTTTTCATTTGTTTTTGACACTTCTTGCCAGTTCCTGGGCTAGTTTGGTGATTGTGGCAGCTGCCCACTTTGGTTTTTCAGGGGTGCCAGGCATCTCCAATACCCCTAGAAAAATTTATCCCCTGTGGAAATTCCACAAAATGGCACTCAAACGGGCCATCTCCTAGACAATTTCCGAACCTTGCATAGTTTCCTCCATTTCTTCCATATTCCTTTCATGTCTTTCCAACTTTCGAGGGGAAGTACCGTGAGAGAAAGGTGGTCCATTGGACACCAGTTTTGCTTGCAAGTACGCGGAAGAGAAAAAACGGTTGGCAGTAATTGCCCAAACTACTGCAAACACGGCCAAGCTAGAAACGGCTTTTGGAAGGGCCAGGCCAAGGACAGGAACGTTGTGGCTGTTTCGAGATGTTTCAAGTTTATAGGAAATTGCTCCAAAACCCAATTATTCCGGGGTATGCAGGCTTCAACATTGAATGCATTGTTGCAAACCACAAAGCACTATGACTTCCCGCTTGGCTCAGTATTGAGAAAACAGATTTGCGCGATTATCGCAAAGCAGCTTTGTTTCAGGTGGCTTGACTTGAGTTGAAAAATAAATGGGATCACATGTCATTTTTTTCATTATTTGTGTTCTTTTTGTCTTTGTTTGTCTCTGTCTCTCTCTCCGTCTCCCTCTCCCTCTCTTCCTCCCTCCCCACTCTTTTGAAATCTAGTGGCAATGCTTTACAAGATATAGGATGACAAGCGTTGCGTGCACCTTTTCAATATTGGCAGTGCTATGTGTACCATCTTCAATATGGGTCATAGGAAGAATGTTCTTGCTGCGTGCGACAAGTACAAACAATGGACATCAATGGATTGTGCAATTCAAACATGCGTAAAGGTGGGCGATCTACCCCATAGATCCTTCATAAACTGGACCATCCAGCGCATAAGTTTTGAAAGCTGGACTATCCAGCCCTTAAGGAGGCTTTGGGGTGGCAAGCTGGCCATGAAAACTTAGAGCAAAACGTTAGGCATGGATCCGCGTCCGCTTAGTGGATCCATGCCTAACGTTTTGCTTAAGTTTTGTTCGCCCACTTGCCTCCGCAGAGCCTCCAATTTCATATGATTTGTTTCCCCTCTCAATTGTCTTAAAACCACAAGGGCTGGATAGTCCAGCTAATAAAAAGAATATGGACGTCCAGTTTATAAAGGGTTTATGGGGTCGATCGCCCATTTCAATTGGACTGGACAAGCCAGTTTTTAAACATATCTGGACTGGATGGTCCAAATTTTGAACGTTTGAAACATCTATGGGCTGGGTAGCCCAGCTTCAAAAATGTGTGGGCTGTATAATCTAATTTTTAAAACATCTATGGACTGGATAGTCCAGCTTTAAGACGTCTATGGACTGGATAGCCCAGCTTTGCAAAAAAATGGACTGGTCTTGTAACACTGGAATATCCAGTGCACAAATATTTCAGCTGGACTGTCCAGCCCATGGATGTCTTAAAACTGGGCTATCGAGTCCATAAATGTCTTAAAACTGGACTATTCAGCCCATAAATGTTTCTAAAGTGTACTCTCCAGTCTATATGTTCAGTCAAAAGGTTTTGTAAAGCTGGACTATTGACTGGATAGCCCAGCCCTGGGGTAAACACATAGCGTATGCACTGGATAGCCCAGCTTCAAAAAATTATGGGGTGTAGTGTCAGCTGTGTTGAACCCAAGAGATTTCGAACGTGAACTATCCAATCCAAAAGGTTTAAAATTTGTACTATTTAACCCAAAAAAAGGAATAACCTTTCCCACCCCCAAAACAAAATCACACACCCCCAGCCCAGAAATACGTTATATTTTGAGTTTTTAGCCTCTTCAGCCCAAAGTTGTTGAATCGGGACTGCCCAACCCAATTGGACTAAGTACAAAAAATAACTTGCAAACTCTTCAGTCTAAACCGAAGGGTTTGAACCTTGAACCCTTCAGCCCAAAGACTTTTACTGGTTGCAGAATGTTGCAGATTTGTTTGTTTTTTGGTTCTGGATAAGTTATCTTTCATTTTCCATAGGTTTTCCTTCATGTTTTTTTCCTTGCTTTCCATTGGTTTTCCATGCTCTCCCATTAGTTTTTCCCCCTTTTTCTGAATGCATTTTATTTTCCATTGGTTTTGTTTTTTTGGGATTCGGTTTCCTTCATTTTCATCCTTTTGTCCTTATTTTCCATGGGTTGAGGAAGCTTTCCCATTAGCGGTCCTTTGTTTCCCACTTTTCTTGTTTCCATTGGTTTTACTTCATTTTAGAAAATTCGTTCTCCTTCACGCTATGTGCTTCACTGTCCAATTTTTCCATAATGTTCCGCTGGGATTCTTCCACATGTTTTGCTGCCCAAAATATGTACGAATACTTCGTTGAAAAACTCTCGTCAACCCGCAAAAGGCCACAAGATATACTGTAGTTGCAAGCGCGCAAGCTTGGGTTTTAATGAATGAAAAGGCGGGATAGGGGGGATGGCGCAGCGCCCCCCCCGCAAAGGAAAGCAAAGCAAAATGACAATACCTAGTCTCACATGATCTCACATATAAAGCTGCAGCTTGAATATGGTATTCAGTGTGTATATATGACATTTATACAACATAGGACCTGCACATTGTGAATTGTAGAATCTAGGATGGGTGAGGCACCATAGTGTTCATTGATTTTTCCGGCCCATGGTTATTCCAGTAAAGCCAGCAAACAAACAACATAATTTTAAAAAGTCACAAGCCAAGTGATCCAAAACACAAAAGCAAATTACTTTACTTCGTGTGATCCCCACCATGACATTTATACATTTTCTTACTGGCAAATCTTGAGGCATTCTATCTGACATATCTTCTGGCATTCTATTTGGCATTCTATCTGGCATATCTTCTGGCATATCTTCTGGCATTCTATCTGGCAAATCTTCTGGCATTCTATCTGGCATATCTTCTGGCATTCTATCTGACATATCTTATGGCATTCTATCTGGCATTCTATCTGGCATATCTTCTGGCATATATTCTGACATATCTTCTGGCATTCTATCTGGCATATCTTCTGGCATATGTTCTGGCATATATTCTGACATATCTCTGGCATTCTATCTGGCAAATCTTCTGGCATTCTATCTGGCATATCTTCTGGCATTCTATCTGGCATATCTTCTGGCATTCTATCTGACATATCTTCTGGCATTCTATCTGGCATTCTATCTGGCATTCTATCTGGCATTCTATCTGGCATTCTATCTGACATATCTTCCTACATGAGGTCCGGCAGGGAACACTTGGCGTGGATACTCGCGGTTGAGGTCCGGCAGGGAACACTGGGCGTGGATGGTCGTGGTTGAGGTCCGGCAGGAACACTGGGCGGGGATGATCGTGGTTGAGGTCCGGCAGGGAACACTGGGCGTGGATGGTCGTGGTTGAGGTCCGGCAGGGAACACTGGGCGTGGATGGTCGTGGTTGAGGTCCGACAGAGAACACTGTGGATCGCGGGTCGCAGTTGGACGAGGACGACGAGGACGACGAGGAGGACGAGGACGACGAGGAGGACGAGGAGGAGAGGACGAGGAGGAGGAGGACGAGGAGGACGAGGCACGAGGCGGAAGGAGGCAACTAACATAAAATCTAACAACCCTCACCTGGCAGGTGGAGAAAAAAACACAGAAGCCAAAGAAGCCACAAGAGCCACAGAAGAGATAACAAACCACAGAAGCCATAGCCACAGAAGCCAAAGAAGCCACAAGAGCCACAGAAGCCATAACAAGCCACAGAAGCCAAGAAACCAAAGAAGCCGACAAAGCCAACAAAAGAAGTCAACAAAGCCAAAGAAACCAACAAAGTCAACAAAGCCAAAGAAGTCAACAAAGCCAACAAAGCCAAAGAAGTCAACGAAGTCAACAAAGCCAAAGAAGTCAACAAATCCAAGAATCCAAAGAAAGCAAGAAAGCAAAGGAAGCCAAGGAAACCCAAAAGCCAAGAAGCCACACAGGGCCAGAGGGAATCGGACCCAACCAGGAAAACAAAACAAACACACAAAAAAAAGCACCCGCAAGAAATGGCACTCCCTTTTCAACTAATTAATTATATAGGGACCCTCCAGCCGAAAATGTTCTAACTGCAGCGCACCAAGGCAGTCCAACCCCAAAACAAGTATATGCTGTACAATATAATTTTGACTGTCCAACTCAAATCGGTCCCTCTGTTGATTGTGCGACGCCAACCCATTTAAAAAAAAAAAAGAAACAGTAAAAAACAACCAAGCTGACCATACAAGACCCTATGCCCAAAAAACATCGGAAAACTTCGCAAAAACATGGGAAACATTAAGAACATAGAAAAATAAACAAGCAAATTGAAAGCAGTCATAAAACATTAGAAAAATAAACAAGCATAGCCAAAATGGCCGGCCATACAAGACTTCAAACATGGGAAGCGCCTTGATCTCTACCCGTTTTCTGAAAACATCGGACACATCCGCAAGAACATTGGAAAAATGAAAAAATAATCGAAAACACGGCAAGGTGCCCATACAAGATTTCAAAAACCTGAAAATCCATTATCTATGCCCATTTGTTGAAAACATTGGAAACATGTATTTAAATGCATTTAAGAAAACATTGAGAAAAACATATTTCCAAAACATCGGAAAAGCCAACAAAAACAACCAAAATGGCCATACAAGACTTCAAAAATGGGAAAGCCTTGTTCCATGCCCATTTTCTTGAAACATTGGAGAAACAAACGGCCATAAAAAAAAGTCCAATTTGGGAAAAAGCACAAGATTAGGAAAATCCTGGCAAATACCCAAATAAATACGAACACGATGCTGGACGAAAAAAAATTGCAAACCCTTGAGCAATCAGCTGTAATTACCGGTGTTGAAGAAATGTGCTATCTTGCTAGCCGGTGTTGAGGGGACGTGTTGTCAAGCAAAATGCTGAGGGGATGTGGTGTCATGCAAACCGGTGTTGAGAGTATGCGATATCAAGCAAACCGGTGTTGAGGAGATGGTCAAGCAAACCAGTGTTGAGGTTGTTGAGGGGGTGTGTTATCACGCAAACCCGTGTTGCGGGGATGCGTTATCGAGCAAACTAATCTTAAGGAGATGCGTTATCACGCAAACCGGTGTTGAGGAGATGCGCTATCAAACAACCCTGTGTTGAGGAGATGCGTTATCACGCAAAGCCGCCTTGAGGGGGTGTGGTATCAAGCAAACCGGCGCTGAGGGGATGTGTTATCATGCAAACTGGTGTTGAGGGTATGCGATATCAAGCAAACCGGTGTTGAGGAGATGCGTCACATGTTAGCTGGTGTTGTGGGGATGCGTTGTCAAGCAAACCAGTGTTGAGGTGGTTGAGGGGGGGTGTTATCATGCAAACCCGTGTTGCGGGGATGTGGTATCCAGCAAACCAACGTTAAGGCTAAGGAGATGTGTCATCATGCTAACCGGTGCTGAGGGGAGGCTGCAAACCGGTGTTGAGGGGATGTGTCATGAAAACCAGTGTTGGAGTGATGTGCTACCATGCACACTGGTGTTGAAGGGATGCGCTATCTCGCTAATAGTGTTCAGGGATGTGTGATCAAGCAATCCGGTGTTGAGGGGATGTGTCATCAAACAAGCCAGCGTTGAGGAGATGGGTCATCAGGCAAACCGTGTTGAGGGTATGCGCTATCAAGCAAACCGGTGTTGAGGGGATGTGTGTCATCAAGCAAACTGGTGTTAAGGCGATGTGGTATCAAGCAAACCGGTGTTGACGGGATGCGGTATCAAGCAAAACGGTGTTGAGAGCATGTGTTGTCACGCAAACTGTTGGTGAGAGGATGGGTCATCAAGCGAACCGGTGTTGAGGAGATGTGTTAACAAGCAAGCCGGTGTTGGGATGTGTTGTCACGCAAAGCCGCCTTGAGGGGGCGAGCCATGAAGAAACCGGTGTTGAGGGGACGCGTTATTAAGCAAACCGGTGTTGAAGAGATGCGTTATCACGCAAACTGTTGCTGAGTCTTCAAGCAACCGGGTGTGTGGAGGAAATGTGTTTTTACGCAACCGGGGTTGATGGGTTGTGTAATCATGATTGCGCTAGTTGCGCACTAGTACCTGTCTGTCTATCTCATTGCTCAGTAACCATTGTACAGTGGTTGCTGTAACTGTTTGTTTATTTCATACAGTTTCAATGGCCAACGTGTAGAATGTCAAGTATGTATTCGAATATGGTACAAACTGAACATCAACAACGACAGGACGCGGGACGTGGAAATGTATTGGGCAATCGGGTCCACACCCCCCTCCATTTTGCAAAAAAAAACATACAGAGCTAGCAAGGAGAGAGGAGGGAGGAGAAAAAGAAGGACAAGGAGGAGGAGGAGGAGGACATAGGAGGACAAAACACCTCTGATTAAATCTAACAATCCTCACCTGGCAGGCAGGGAACAACCATGAACAACCACAGAGCGCAGGACATAGAAATGTATTGGGCACTCAGGTCCACACCCCCCCTTCAATACATTAGATCAAGGTATGGGATTTGAAACATGCTCTCGTGCTGACAAGGCGCTTGATGGGGCCAACAAGTGCTTGCACACCAGCCATCTGTCCCAGCCCATGCTCTGGTCGCACATGAAGCGTACGATGCGCATTGTTCCTTTGGTGAAGTACCTTATGGAGGCGCTTGCCACGCCATCTCCGCAATTTTGGAAAGTGACAAGAAGTATGAAACAAGATCTGTGTGGGACTTCACTTTTTTTTTGCCCGGGCTTCCAGAGGGTTTGCCCTATCTTAGCCTCTGCTGGGCGGAGGACTAAGCCAAGCACGTGATTCACTTGGAGAAAGAACTATTGAACAAAGATTAGCTTGCCATTTGCATCGTGAAGTCATGAAGTGCATGACTCGATGACAGTGTCATCTCCGGGAGCCATGGCGAATATGGTGAGCCGAGCTGCTTCACCCGCCTCCAAACTGTCGTCTCTTCCACTTCTCCGATCTGAAAGCGCTTGCCATCAAAGCGATACTGGCGACGCCATGCTCTCTTGCCCTGCTCCCATCCTGTAGCAATAATAAGATGAGCGGCGTAGCATCAGCCAAATTGACATTCTACAAGCTGAATGGGAATGGATTCTCAATTCCCTGTCTCCCCTCTTTTCCAGTCGCGGCACCACTCCACACATCTGCAGAAGTGAGGAAAGATCTGGGATCCGCAGATTCCAACTCCAATGGCGAGCTGCTTCCCTGGGAGGATGGCCACCAGATTCGAGCATATGGAACAGACATCCTCAGAATATGGATCTGAGGAAGGCCGTCGTGTTGTCCGACCGTGTGCTCACTGGATCCTATGGCACTATTGGCACTTGCAGCCCAGGAGCGAACCCTGCTGGCCAAGAACTTCAACCTCAACTGTCCTGTCCTGATTCAGCTTAATGACGTGGGCCGCATGCCAACGTCCTCTCTCATCACCTGGGGTGGCAACAAGTGGTAACATTGTCTCCAAGCCCTCTGTTCGCCCCAAAAAAAAATAAATATAGGGGATATGATGATACATCTGTGGATATGTGCAACTTGATTGTATTTGCTTGATTTTGCTTGTGTTTCTATATTCTATATGTTTCTCCCATTTGAACTACGAATTGCAGCTTGGTGACGAACCTCTACTCGCTGCACTTTGCGCTGAGCATCTGCTGGAGCTCCGCTCGATGAAGCCAACCTCCCAGAGGATGCCTGCACGTCAACAAGGACCTTGACATCAACAAGCACACAATCTATGACTTATATGACTTAAAGAACTCTGAACACCTCCGAACACTAATCAGCTGAAGCTCCGGCAACCGCAACTGGCATTGCAAGTCACATCGAACTCTGGTATCAGTACCAAGAAAGATTGAAATGGCAGGGTAGGGCAACAATTTGCTTAATGCTTCTATTCTTCTCTCATATCGCCCGATGAGTTGTTTCCATGCCTGAAGGCTGTCCCTGCGACGGCTGGTGGTGATTGTGCTCCTATAGTAATCAGCACTGGCCAAGGTTTGCACATGTGTTCTGCTTCAAAATTTCATCTGCGCAAACGCTGCGTATGGATCAACTCATGAACTCCTGACTGCACGAAAAGCTCCGCGGAGGGAGGCCACAGAAGTACTTGCTTGTGTGCAAATGCCACCTCCTCAGATGAATGCAGGAGTTGAAAAGATTCAAAAAGCATCAAAAAGCCGTTAATTTAATATATGTTAATATGCTTCAATGCTCACTAGGGTGCCAGTGAAGGTGGATCTTGTCCCATTTGTATCCATTTGTATCCATTTGTATCCATTTGTATCCATTTGTATCCATTTGTATCCATTTGTATCCATTTGTATCCATGTGTCCCGGAGTGCCACAAACATCAACAGACCAAGATAAGCTGACACAAGTTCTCCCAACTCTGGTCAGCTAGCGCGCGAATACTGAGGAATCATTGCAGACTTGGCTAAGGACCTGTCCAACATCTGCGAGCTGCTTCAAGTGGCAACGGAAGTCAAGGGCGCTGTCTGCACTGTGTCCAAAGGCCACCGTGTTAATCCTGGGGAGCAGCCGGATTACTGTTGCTTTCATGAACAGTGAGTAAGTCTAAGTCGGAGGAACCCATGTTAATTATCCATAACCAATATATCTATATTATACATTAATATATACAATTTATATACACGTTACTGTCACATACCACCAAAGTACTATGATGTAAAATCACACCTGAGACCTTTTTGAAACCATCCAACCCATCCAAGCCATCCAAGCCATCCACCCCATCCAACTCGCAACCGTCCCATGAAGTTGTCTCAAGGCTGAGATAGACTGAGCTTCTGAATCTTGTTGGAACTCTTCATGAGGCTCGTCAGCTTGGCCAGAAATTCTGGTGGATCCCAAGGGTCACCATCTGAGAAAAATAGCCTGGGTGCGCTTGGTGATGGCACTGATAATGTGTACTTATAATACTGATGATACTGCTATTCAATTATATTATCTATATTGTAAAATATTATAAATTATTCAACAATGGCAAACCAGGGAGCACATAGGTGGGCCTCCCGTGAGTCTCGGGGCACCTCTCAGCACGCTGGACCTGGGCTGGGACCATTTGGATCCATGTGGGCAATCTCTTTTCTCCAACGCTGACGAGGATAAACAACATATATAAACTAAAAACAATGATTTAAGTTTGAATGATGCTGGTGCTCATGCCATCTCATGCCAAACATTGCCAAACCAGCCGAAACGGTTAACCACGTGAGCCTGGTATTGAAACAAGCGTCAACCAGGTAATCGGGTTTAATTGATTTTAACTTTTAACTGTAGCTCTGCCAAAGAGGGCGTGAATGATCACCGGTCAAAAGAGAGCTGCAAGCTGCAAGAATGAAGCCACCAAGATGCGCAAGTTTCGATCCCTTCCAGGCCAGAGGTGTAGTAAGTTTGCTCCTCAGGGTGAATCGGATGCCTCTGCAGCATCTCTGCTGCAGCGGAGGCAGTTTCCAAGGCAAACAGCACACGATATCGGCTGTTGAACGCCACCGCTGAGTATACATCAGAAGACCTGGAGCAAATGACAGCTGTTGAGCCACCGTCTGTGGTGGAAACATGGTGAAAGAAGGTGGCGCAGCGGACATTTTTGAGATGAGTTTGTCTTAAAGATTGAGGCGTCATGACTTTCTGCAGTCTGTGGCACGCTGTGTCTGGGAGATGCTTCTGCTGCCCTTTTTCAATGTCACGTGTCAGAAGACTCAGATGCTCTTTGACCTCGGTAATCATTTGTGATATTTGACACCCGTTGCCAATATTCTCCACAACTGAAGTCCACACATGGAACCATTGGAACCAGTCAAATTGACGCTATCTCAACAAGCTGCTGCTTGGATGCGCTCCTGGACAGAACCGTCTTGGCGCACGCAGTCGCGATTGGACATGCTGCCAGAGATATCCAGGACAATCACGTAGTGAGCAGCCAACTGCCAAAGTTTCGCACGACTCTGCAACTCACAATTTCTCAAAACATCTCAAAACCCTTCACGCCGGTGCTTCCTCAATGCATTGTGTTGGATCATGATCGATCATGTTTAGATTGCTTAGATCTTAGATCCTTTACTTTACAGGCTCTTGTGCATTGCGGCATGCAATGAACAGGACCCTCACACTGTTTCAAAGGATTGCGCCTGTGTGCGGGGAGTAGGAGCGGTGACGGGAATGGTCGACACGTTCTCCAGAGCTGGCAGTTCTCCTAAGATATCGGACTCCTGGACATCGGAGAGAAAGCCAAAAATCAAAGCGCCAAAACACGTGTATGTCCATGTAAGTAAGAATGTAGCTGAGAAATCCTCAACCGAAGTTTAATCAGCCAATTTAGGACTTGCGGACGAATGGTCATGGTCAGTTTTGACATCATGTCAACCACAATGTTAAGATATGTTAAGTATGTAGTTGGGACATATAGACATGAAACTGAAGATCACAGCAACAGTCCGGGAGCGTGTGAATGTGCGTGTGAAACAATGGAAGTGAACCCATGCCCCCCCACGGTTACCATTTTTACAGACAACATATTTTGGAGGATGCTTGCCGGGACGAAAAAGGTCTGTCTTATCGGTAAACCGTGGTAAACCATGATTTAAAGAAGGAAGAAACTCCAACACAGCTAAAAGAAAGCCTGGTGCTACCCCCAAATTGCTCTTATCTCAGATCCGTAAAAGCTGGAAAATAGAAAATTCAGACAGCCAGTTTCCATTAATTAGACGTTTCAATCGTGCGTAATCCACATTGACCTATTGTGTCTGGGTCTTAGTGTGCACCACCCGAAGCAGAAGAGCCACCTCTCTTCTTGGAATGCAATGAAGAAAACTACCTGTTTGGAATTCATCTCACTCGGTAGAATCCAGAAACCAGCTATATACTGTACAAGATTGGCAAGCCGGCAAGCCTGTGTGCAAACCACATGCGCAAGTTTGCAAAGCAAAAACATACATGTTGCCTATTGAACCAAAGGAACAAACAAATGATTGGCTGTCTCTGCTCGGCGTCTACTGTGATCTGTGGGATGTGTTCGTGGTTTCTGATGTTTCTGCAAAACGAATCCGGGTCCTCAGAGGTGTCTGAAGCATCGTCGGGGCGCTCCGGCTCCTCCGGCTCCTCCGGCTCCTCCGGCTCCTCCGGCTCCCGTGGACTTGCTCCAGCGTCAGCGGCTGACTCTGGGATTCCCAGATTTGGAGCTTCCCATGAGCTCCTTGGCTTGCTTGCCTGGCCTCAATCTGTTCATTTCAACACAGAGAAGAGGGGAAATGCAGCATTGCCTCATTCACTCCCTCATTATATGCATCCAGACGTACAATACGCTACAAGATGCTACAAGAGCCCTGGTGGTCACCTGCTGCCCATCTCTGGCCTGGTTCCACCTCATTCGCTTGCGGTTTAGCACGTGCCTGGCTGGGAATCCACCTGCTCCAAGCCTGTTGGCCAAGGTTGGGCAGAACAAGGAGATGGTGTGTGGCCTACCATGCCAGAGTCGTTGGAAGGCCCTGGGCGAATATCCGCAATCTCTTGTTCCGGTCTTGTTCAATACCCTTCCTCTAACTTCGTCAACTTGACATGGCCCCCGGACTGGTCCAGCCTCTCTTGCTGGAGCCGCTGGAGCTTCTTCATCTGACCACTCACTCTCAAGCTGCTTGTGATTCTCCGCATGCGCAGACCGGAAAGTTCGCGAGACATAGCCTCTGCCTCATTGCAGGATGATACCCTTAATTAACCTGCTACAGTAACAACCTAATACTGCAATCACGATTTCCAATAAGCTGCTTGCCCAAGTGAGAATGGATACGGATACTGTAGGATAAACTTGGAGAGAACAGAATGGAAGTAGCATGCTGCTGCTCAATATTGCACCAGCCATATCAAGCACCAGGTGCCAAAGTGCTTCCAATGTTTCGCCCGGATACCTTGTGCTTCCACTGCCTGGATATCTTTGAGGAGGCTGGCTTCTCCGCGGGAGGCCTCACGGCTGCGCCAAGATACTCAGTCTGTAATGGAAAAAATGGAAAAAGCTACAGTACGCTTTCTGAGCCAACATATTCCAACATGGTAATGGTACGTAATGGTTGCACTATGTTGCACTGCGACACAACTTCGACAATGTTACGCCTTGAAGACCTCCAATAGGGCCCTATTGACATACAGTAAGACTCTATTCGAATTCCTGAAGCCTGTGATGCCCTGGCTGCCAATTCCCTCTAGTGCTCTGGATGGGCCATCCCATGCCTTGTGCATCTCCATTAGCCGCTTTGTTCGGCTGGGATTGACACGGCACAGGTCTCGCAATGCTCCCTCTGTGCTTCTGGAATAGCGCCAGTGCGACACAAAGTCGGGAATCCTGGGCTGGTGAATCTATGCCTATGGGCAAGGCAAGTCACAGCCTTGCAAAAGAATTTCTCTCCAGAAAGTACTTCCCTAAGATTGGCACTGCAAAGTGGTAGGGAGGGGAACAGGAAGCAACTCATGCTACAGATTGCTACAGTAAAAATGGATTCGGAAATTAAACGCAAATTTGAAGATAAATCAGCACGCAAACACGCCAAATTAAGTTGAAAAATAGGCAGCCAACAAATCCAAGCGTCGACTTTTCCACCTGACACCTGCGTGTTCGCACAGCCATGCGATGGACATATGCCGCAGGGTTCGTAATGGAGCCATACGGCACGCGCTCTGTGAAGTTGTTGTCCCGCAAAACGTCTTCCAGCTCTGATGGAGCGAGATTTCGCAAAGTTGAGCGTAGCTCAGAGATTGCTTCTTGCGAAAGAATGGCTGCCCTCATCACAACCTTGCTCCGGACTTTCATGGGTTTTGGCATTCCAGCAAACTGAAATCTAACTGAGAAAGACACATTCATTATTCAATATCATTCCCATTTACATAGATCCGCAGCCCTGGAAACAATAGAAATCGCTCCTCAACATGACACATTGGTTCAAGGCACCTTCATAAGCGAATCAATTCGCTCAATCGAACTCTGATCCAGTTCACCAGCGGTCGCTTTTGCTGCAACTCGTGAAGAGAGAATCCTGGACCACTCCTCTGGTTTCAAGGATAGGCCTTTCTTGTCAACCTCCAAGCTGTGAACCATATCATAAGCTGCAGAGGTTTCCAAGCTGAACAGGTCCCTCCTGGCTGGTCTTGTTAGCTCGCGTCTCCTGCAGAAAGACTCCACGTATTCCCGCTGCTTGGTTTCATCTGTTGGATCCGGTTGTGTTGGATCAGGTCGCGTTGGATCCGCCTGTGCTGGCTGTGCAGCACCTTGATCCAGCCAATCAGATGGCTGAACCGCCCTGACTTCGCTGACTGTGGCATTCGGCTGTTCTGATTGCCAGCTGTGCCACTGTGGCCACGGTTGCCACTGCTGGCATTGTTGCCAAGGCTGTTCCCACGCAGCTTGCTGCTCCCAACTTTGCTGGTTTGGAGCGTTCTCCCATGCTGCGGCCGAGTTCCACTGGCCACTGGCAACTTGAGGCTCAATCCAGCTGGCATGCTCGCTCCAGCTGGCAGACTCACTCCAGCTGGCAGGCTCAGTCCAGCTCACAGGCTCAGTCCAGCTTCCACGCTCACCCCACCCAGAAAAATTGTAGCTGGGAGGCTCAGAGGTGTCAAGTTGTGGTGCTTGACCGCCTCCATCACGATTCACAAAGTCGAAGGGTTCTGGACTGGCGAGCAAATCACAGATAGACCGTTGCAGTCGGATCGGAAGACCAAACTTTGGCATATCCGAAGGTGGATAATATGCGAGGTCGAAGAGCCTGACGGGAAATGTTACCACGCAGCAGAACAGACTCAAATCCCCAAACCAGCAGTGTCAAAAGTATTCCTTCCTTTCCATCCGTTTCCTACCGTGTTTTGGAGATACTTGATACTGCATACCTACTTGTTTTCTCTTGGCACTTGCAATCGAGATGCGAACAAAGCGAGGTGAAACCTTCCTTTTCCAAGCGCTCTTGATACGTCTTCCTCAAGCTTCTGGGTCATGAGGCACTATGCTTGGACCCTAATCTAGGGTGCCTTATGGTGCCTTCGAAGGGTAGGGAAGAAAAGCAGAATGTCATGCTATGGGATCTCAAAAGGGAGACTACCAGACCATGCCAACTCATACCAAGGTCCTTATTGCCAATCATATGTAATTGCAACTATGTTTGTGTTGGTGAACACTTGAAGAAGAAACGCAGTCCGCACGCACAAATATTCAATTGAGGTCATTGCACCATGTATTCACATATTCCATGCTCTAGACTTTAGATTCTATAGATAGTTACAGATACAGTAGTTAGTTACTAGTTAGTTCCAGGTCGAACAAAGACCTCCGCCGAACGCAAGCCTATGCATAAAGACTTTCAAAACAAGTTGTCTAGGGATGTCTAGGGTAAGAACACGATTGCAATGAGAGTCAGGCCAAGCCAAGCATCAAATCTTGCTCTGAAAATCCCATGACAGTCATTTTCCGTCGCATAAACCTGAATAATGCCGAAAAAACATTGTTGAAGAATGCACGGTGGACTCAAAAAAGGCGTGTCATTGGTTTAAAATGAATGGTCAAGAGAGTCTAGTGGTATCAACTTGCACTGTAAATCATGCCCAAGAAAATCACGAAGTTACCACTTTGACAGAAGCGGACTTTTCTAAGCCCGAAGCTGGTCCATGGATGGTAGTCGCAATCTTGCAGCCGCCTCATCGTTGACGGGGTGTCCCAATTGAAGATCTTGATACTGGCTGCCACCTGCATCCAGCAGTTGGATGCAAAAGTAAACAACAATAATACGAGTCATACGATTATTTTTTCCTCAATAATGATCGGCAACATGTATATGACATTCTATTCTATTCATCAATTCTTCCTTCCCAAATCTTCCCAACAGTTCTGCACAAGCCGAAGCCCTTCCTCGCACGTTGACCAGTTTTCCGTTGGTCGTGCTGGTCAAGGCATCCTTGGAAATCAGCAAGTCAACATCAAGTGCTATCAAGACTTACGTTCCGCGAACAATAGGAAAAAACATGTATAATAGAAACAATGGCTGAACAATGCTGAACAAGATTAATTAATCAAGTTTACCACATGTTCCCGGATGTTCCCGTAAAACAACGAGAAATATGCTGCCCGTGGTGTTCATGTTTATTCAAATTTGTGTTTGCCAAAAAAAAGGATGTTGATCGATGTTGGGTCTCTCATGGTCTCTCTATCATTCAAGCAGCCATCCACCGACTTGTGACTCTATCCACTGTTGGAAGGTCTCGTGGGGTAATGTAGCATGGGCAAACGCTACAGCACCCGAATGCATGGGCCACACGGAAGACATAGAGCCGGCGGTTGTTCAGAGACCACAGGAAGCCATCTTTCCAAACGACTTCCAATGGCGCATCCTGAAAGGGAGCCATTGGTAGAAACATGTAGAAACTGCATGGAGTATCTGACTCAAAGATATTCAAAATATTCAAAGTAGCTGGCCTTATTATTGCTGATTCTGTGTGCATACACGCGTGCTGCACATACTTGAACAGTTTGAACAGTATTGATGCATAGTCAAAGACGTAAAAAGATCTTGCAAATTAGCCGCCAGCAGGCTTTGAACACCAGGAACAAAAATGGCAGAGGTGATATCAATCGTCCTTGAAGTGTTCCGCTGACAACTCATTGCGGCAGAACTTCTCAATCGTAGCATCCAAACCGCAACCATTTTGGAATGCCTTGAGGGTCTGACTCAGTTTGGGCCGCAAAACCACAGCGAGACAAAGTGCAAAATCATGGCACAATCATGGCACAACTTCTCTAGCCAAGCTGCTGCACTAATTTCTGCATGGGTGAAGCGGATGGATAAGGGACTCAACCAACTCATACGTCGCCAAATCTCATCCCGCTCATCACCAAAGTTCATGGCTCAGCTGGTGACTGATTGGTCTGACCGCTACCCAGCAGAGTCAATGCTGCGGTCACTGACAAGATGCATCTTGATGAGATGAGAAGGAAAGAAAAACTAGTTTACTAGTTGACTACATTGCGAACATGAATCATGGAGGCAGCATGTCGAATTCTCAATTGCTTGACAGCTTGACCGCCTGCATACTGTCTAGTTTTAGTCAACTAAACTGCGAACAAGGAGACAGCACACTAAATTCTCACCAGCTGGATAGCAGGGGTGCTACCTGCTCAGTTCTTCTGGCGGATTGATGAATGATGAATCCTGAATCCTGACTTGCTTAGGCACCAGAAATTGAACGGTGCTTTGCAACAGCAGCAAGTCGCCAGTGTTGGACCCTGACCACCCTTTTAAGAGCCTCTGCCAATACCGCGGAAGATGCTCGGCCAGCTTTGACCCACACCGGGCACAAAGGCTATACATCCCGTAAGCGTTCTGCACGACAACGTTGGCCATGGCCGCTGTGTCTGCCTTGGGCAACGCAGCCCTTCCACCGTATGGCGGGCGTCTCGAGAAGGCGCTGACAGCTCTACATGCTGTAAATGCCGTGGCTGCCAGTTGCAGTATTATGGATTTCAACGGCATACTGTTGTGATACGGTGGGTAGCAACTGGCAGGCAGGGCTCTGTATGCTGAAAATTAGCATTTCGATGCATTTCGACTCAAGGCTGCTTGTGGCATGATCTAAAGGCATGCATGCTGCAAACTCAGCCTCATGCGAAAATAGTAATTATTGACGCGGGGCTGGAAAAGAGAATGGAACCTGCGGTTCCAGTTCAGGCCCGATCATCCAAAAATCGAATTCTGTGCCGTGGGGCTAAAAGGCCTTCTAAGGATTGGCATAATGACGACAAAGCAAAGTTTTGGTATGGTCAGTCTACCAGCTCACTTGGAAATTTCCAGGAGGACTTGTCCTGGTAGAACGAGAATGAACATGGAATGCCTGCATGCGTTGAAACAGTGATATACCAGTACATGGTGTCTCAGAACAACACATGCTCTTGACTCTTAACCCCTCTCGTTTGCTCATGCCAAGGTCCGAACATGTTGGAAGGCCTTAAACATCCTTAAACTTAAACGATTGGATACGATTGGGGTACGTGGTTGAACGTGGCAAGCATGCTAGGCTTAGCACCCCAGCACAACACCCCCAGGTGACCCAAGGTGTCTCTTCGAATCTATTGAGAAGTTCATCATGTTTCTTCGTAATGCTTCGCAATACTTCGTGTGTTTCCATCATGTTCCATCCCAGGCTGCCCAACAATGATCAATTCAGCTCATCCTGAGGATGGTTCAAGAGATTCAGGACCTTTTGGGCTGCGCACCCATAAGATTTCTCGATCTCCAATTTGGCCTACAAGGTGCCATCACTGGCAGCACAGCATGGCTCTGGTGATTGCGTCGCATGTCGTGCCTCCTTCACAGCGACAAAAAGGATCTTCTCCTCTGAAGCATGGATTTCCAATCTTCACCAAACTGACCAAACATCGCCAATTATTCAATTCTGCCAAATTGAGCCAGGTTCAAGATCGTCCAAAATGTTCCAAGAGATTCAAGAAGGAGCCTGATCGGATTTTTCTTGGAGTTGCAAAGGCTCAGGCAGTCTGTTCCACAGCGCAGTGGCTGTGTCCAGTGAATTCCTGGACCTGCAAAAATAGTCAGCTGGAATCATTGACTGAGGGCACCTTGCAGGCGATTCTAAAAAATTGCCCGCGGTTCAAACGCTGCTACCATAAGTGCAGCAAGTGCGGCTTGCACACTTGCCTGTAGGGTACCAATTACTATGCCACATGGGCCGGCGCCTGGAATTGTGATGTCTGTACAGTGCCAGAATCTGACTGGCTTAGCGCTGTGCTTCCATGAGCATCTGAAAGCCCACTTCACACTGCCGCAATGCTTCCTCCAAGCTTGGAGGGGAGGCTTGGCTCAGTCCTACGGAGTGCTTCAGATACAAAATCACGCAGGCTTTTAGCAACAAGAAGATCAGAGATCGATAGATACAAGTCCAAGTGGCAAAGTACTGAAACTTGTTGCAAAACTATGAGGAAGGCCCATGACCCGCTGAAATTACAGTACTCATATAATCATATAATCATATATTACGTATTACACATAGGAGATTTTGGATGATTTAGGACAGTCTGTTCTTCCATCTCACCTCCTGTGGACTTCCCAAAGGCCATCTCATTGAGGCCTCAATCTGCACGGTGTTTTTCTGTGCGTTGCACAGCTGTGGAATTCTACCCGCCTCTGGCAATAACCTCGAGCCGCCGAGTTTGTTCCGGCCTCAACGACTCGCAAAACCAGAGCGAGCGGGCATGGGGGGGCTACTCTGGCCCCATCCAAATGCACATCACAAATGTCGGAAAATTCCAGGTCCTGGTCGTCTCAACAAAGGTGTAATATCGTGTAATTAATCATAATCCAACTGAAGGTCAACAGTCTTAATTGCTGAAGTGGACTCAAACAGGCATGGTCAAAGACTGTCAAAGCGTGTGCGAAACTAGCAACACATCAAAGGTATGCAATTCCAAGGTCTGCACGCTCGAGCAGCATTGTTCATACAATGGCGACAGGCACGCTGGGTGGTGCTTCTCCCTTCCTGAGCTGCGAATTCGTTGTGGAGGTCATTGATGGATGAAACAATAAAAGTAAAGAAAGCTGAAGTGCTACTAGCAGTGCTACTGCTTCTGTATCTTACTTCTGTCCTCTCTTTGCATGACCTGCTTTCCCAAACAAGTCACCATTGTGATGCAGCTTGGAGAGCATTGCCCACACACTGGCCGAAGACAAACCCGGCAGTGATGGCGAGGATTTAGAAAGCCTCGGAAGACCACAAAAGCCAAGCAGTTGCATCGATGCATCAGTCAACCCAAATCAACCAAGAGACGTTTGCCCAGTCTGCAGCTGCAAATCCAGCAATGCGATTCGCTGACATTGGGGCATCTACCTTCACGCTGATGATTTCTACTTTAAACGGACGACTTTCCTGTGATAACCTACCCCTGTGGCGAAAAACGAAACCAAACCCTCTGATATGACAGAGGTGGCTGTGCTGCCAGCTATCGTCGACAAAATGGAAAGTAAATTAAATGGATCCAATTTGTCGTGAGTCTCTGAAGCGGCAGTGTCCCTCTGCAGCCTGCAATAGGTCCTGGCTCCAGCGAGCAGTCCGACATGATTCGGCCGGGAACTTCAACTTTCTCCGGCCACATCCTGCAGCATTCCAAGTTCAAACCATACCACTAGTTGTGGTTTATAACATCTTATAACATCTTATAACTTTATATGCACTGTAACATACTGTAACAACAACCTACAATAATCATCAATAACCGACCAGTCAGTTTTTCTCACCTGTCAGCAATTCCGTCCGCTGAATCCCCTGCCCTCGGATCCTGCACTCACCGCGCTTCAGGCGGTCCAATTCTTTTTGTACCGCAGTGAGCTCTTCCTCGACTTCCCTGCGACGACGCTCCTCGGTGCGGTTAAGATCTTCCAGATCTTCCAAGTGTCATAGAAAAGTCTCATGTGAAGAAAGAAGCGCAGCTTGATTCTTGGCTCATGGACATACACCATGGTGAACCTAAAATGATGATGTATGATGACCTATGTCAATCTGGATAAATCTGGCAGATCAACTGCAAGAAAGCCACAACAATTTTGTGCTTCACGCGCTCTTTCCTGAATGTTCAGTACAGAGAATACGTTCGCACTGAAGTGCATCATGTGTCATTGTGCTTTCCCTGACCAGCCCTCCTCAACGGTTCTACTGCTTCTTCACAGCAGGTGAGCGCAGCCTGGCACTTGTGTACTGATATATATTATAGTCTATATATATAATATCATATATGTATATATATATATATAATATGTATATATATATATTATCCACTGCTGTATATTTATCTATAGTGGAATAGCTACGTCATGTCACGTGGAAGAGACCTAAGGAATCACAAGGACACAAACCTGACATATATGAGGAGGTCGATGTGCTAGTCCCAAACACACGAATGCAACTCAGTCCTCCGCAAGGGGCTTATTGCTATGGCAAAGGGAAAGAGCAACAGACGTGCCATTTTGACATGATCATGTCCAAAAAATACTCCGTGTAAAATCATCAAAAGCATTCAAAAGCCACATCCCATGATCTTTGTAGTTTTCTGGGCATGGGAACCTGGGTCAGTGGCGCATGCAAATGCACCGATTTCACATCATATATGAGCAATCTCGGAAACTCCAGGCTCACGAAAAGGACATCAATAAATTTGGGAAGGTCCCATTGCTTACCACACGTTTTCACAAAAATGATATATGGGAAATTTGACAACCAATGTCCGTCCCTCATATGTTTCCTATTGGATCCTATTCAATGTCCTATTCGAGTTTTTGTGGTGGCTCATATGCAAGCACTGACTTGCCAAAGATTCGGTTGACCCTAACTACTACCAGTGCCCGCCAGCGGTACCTCTAAGGTTGGCGGTTCTATGTCATCTGGCGACCTTGATTTGGCACAGCTGAGACATTGAACATCTTTCAGCACTTGACTTTCACTTAACTTTCAGGGCCTACAGTAAATACATTGTAAATACTGCTCGCTACTGCTCGCTTTGGCCTTGCCTGCCACTCAAGTCTGCAAGCTGTCGTGCTAAGAAGGAGAGCTGCTGCGTGATGGCATTCCTCAGTGAAAAATGCGTCAACGATATCACCATCGGCCCTGGGTGGCGCATGCTTAAGGTACTCCAGGTGGAGTCCACCTTGTTGGGATTTCCCACTGCGCAGTTTTTTCTGGTTGCTCAGCTTTCTTTTGGGCCTCCACAGGTCGTGTCCTAACGTATCACGAAGACCCTCTCGTCCCCTCTCAGAGAACCATAAAAAGAACCTCATGGTATTGAAAGATTGCCAAAGCATCAAACATCATCAAACCAAAGGAACTACCAGTACCCATAAATGAAATCACTGGGGGTTCCCTGTCGAGGAACGCCTTCAGAGCATTAGAAGCGCATGCTGTGCAAGAACGTTCTAGGACGTCATCGATCATCACTCTGCATTGTGAACCTCATTGAGCGATAGCTTCTGCAGAAGGTGGGTTGGAGGGGTCCAAACCTCCCATTTTTGGGGAAAATGATCCTCATTTCTTCTTCGATATGCTTGTAGAAATTTCAGGACAAGAAGTCTCACGGGTGTTTAATATCGTTTAATTACGAGGAATCTAGCACGACTATGAATAGCGGTTGTTCAATGTGGAAAATCTATGGAACAACTGCCGTGACCGCGTTACCGCGCTGCCGTCAAGCTGCAAGCTCCACAAACCTCAGTGTACAAAGACCAAAAAACGAAACACGCACATGTGGACAGCGACTTCCGGAAGAGCCCAACATTGATAACATTGGAATACTCTCATAAATTGTCATACATCTTATATCATCTTATACAGATCATTTAATGATCATTTGATCCATTTGGATCCATTTGGGTTCTTTTGCATTTGGTGCATCTGTGGTTCCCACCGGTCGTTTGCAGATTCGGCAATGATGGCGTGGATTGAACCGCCTCTTGCCTAAAGCGCCTCAGCATCCAGCGCCACACGGCCACATTGTGTGGAGCATTGTGGGGCATTGTGTGGAGCTATCATGAGCCTTGCCTTATCGTGACAGTGTCTCAGCCTTATCAGCCTTATCAGCCTTATCAGCCTTTCAAGCCAAGGTTCTGCAACAGATCCAGCAAGTATCATCCCCCGGATGATTTATCCTAGCAAGGTCACAACATGTCACAACTCCCGAGCCCTCACAATGAGATGAAATGTTGCTGAATTGTGCAGACTCACGTTTTGGATCGTTTTAGCCTGTCCTGTCCAAACCCGGAACTGTTGAGGCTGACGACTGGTCCGATGAGAATGTTGATGTCGGATCATTTGGGTTCATGGCAGTCATGGCATTTGCCACGATTGGGCTCTACCCACCTATAAATCCGACCTTGCGAAATCGTGAGATCCACACCTATAAAGGGCAAGCCGCACAATGCACCCACCCTGGCTGCAAACCTTAATGTTCAACCAATTTGCAAAAGAATGTTGAATGTGTCCATGGTATAATTGATAGTATTCAAGTGATCTTTATCTCATGAATTCCAATGACAGTCTCATGAGCTCATGAAATTCTTATCGTGAGCGCCCTCCCTACCCTACGCTAACCTCACTACACAGGCCCGAGGAGTTCTCAGAGCTTGAGCCAAGGCGACAGCCAAAAAGTGTTGTGACTGAGGGATCCCTCATTTGATGAATATGTCTGAAAATGTGCATCGATTTTCCCTTGTTCATTCAATTCTTTGTTCCATTAATTTGCCCTTCTGAGAATCAAACTACCATCATAGTTCTACGCAATTATGAAGGAAAATCAAATCTGGAAAATTGAAGTGTTTGAATGAAGAACAATCGATTACACTTTGCATGATCTGCGCCTCGTGTATTACAAGTGAAACGGACGTGGTCAGAAACCTTGCCATCTGGTTCGCAGTTCTTATCTTATGTTGAACCTTGTTGATGTTCTGAATTGAAACTCTTGTTTATCGGGTATGTCACTCTATTACTTTTTGTTTAACATTCATAGTACTTGCCCCAGGTGTGATACGAAAGACAACTGCTGCATGTTGCTTCGTCCTGGGTGGGCTTCGGCAACAACCTCAGGTCAAGTCTGGTCAAGGCCTGGTGCACATGACATTCGGCCGATATTTCGGACAGAATGGAATTGACATGTTGTACATATTTATATATATATATATTATACTATAATATTATATGTGTGTTATAGATATATATAGATATATATATATATACGAATTGACATATTCTAGAGAAAGGGGAGGTACCGTATGGCACAATGGATGCCGATTAGTACTGGCATGCGCACTGGCGTGGCGTGCCACATACATGACATAGGATCATAGGCAGACAAGCAAGCACAGAAGCAAATACAGTAGTGAACAGCCCTATAAGCACGCATGTATTAATGTACGGCTTCATACGCGCATGACAGAGCATGCGAGCGGACAGTGTAACACTGTAACGGGTTGCAAGCAGTGGATGCGCATATGTTTGCATACATGCGGTGCATGCATGCCAACACTTCTATCACTTCCAAGAAGCGATCTCACCATGCCCTTGAATGGATGTTACAACGATGCAGGACGTCATGAATGGCAAAAGAAAGAGTTTCAAAACACATCAAAACGCAAGGTTTCAGCATTCGATTTCGTCGCACCACAAGAAATCTGACTCAGCTAAGCTGTCGGCCTCTTCACCACATGCCATAAGCCATTGAAGGCGTAAGGGGCGCTCACCACGAGGGCACGACGAAGGCGTCCCCGATAGGCATGTTTTAACATCTGGCAGCTGGAGAATTTATGAGAGATGTCTAATTTTTTTGCATCAAGATTTACTGCGGGTAAAACATTGTAAAACAATAAACCGCCCATTTGGGAATGGTTTACACCACCTATGGTGATTTGGGGGATGGTTGATTGTTTTACCATGTTTTACCCACATTACACTTGTTTTACCCACATTGTTTATTGTTTTACCATGTTTTACCCACATTACACTATATAAATGCATCTAAATTCACTAAATGACTTGCTGACGTGCTGGTCAGCTGCTCCAACCAATGTCCAACCTCCATAGCAGCGATGGCGGGGCGAGGATCCAGGTTCTTGCTCAGCTGAAAGCCCCGGCAGTCGCAAACCTCAAAATGCAAAGTGTCTGGCTACAGCATCAATCAAAAATTAACTATATATTATATATATATATGATGATATATAATATCAACCCAGTATACATGTATAATATACGCCTTTACCAGATGTTAATAGGTGTGAAATAATATGTTGAAAACATTTGAAAACATGACTCTCTCATCCGGACAGCAGAAAACAGCTGCTTGAGACGGTGATGCACCGCTTTATGGCCACAACGTGAGGAAGTATAGGTGCAACCGAAGTGCCACGTCAAATCCCCACGCTCCATGATTCATGTGTTGGCATGCAGCTTCCAGAACTGCGGCCATATGCTCAATAATGCTAGCACCTAAGCACGTGTCGAATCGTGTCGAGGTTGAGGCATGAGGTCGCTTCCAGTGGGGACAAAGGCCTGTTCCGGCTCCTGCCAAGCGACTGTTTGATGCAGGAGGTTGATGCGCCATCGACATAAAAATCCTCGAGACAGAATGAGATCATCTGAGCCTGGAGTAGAATGTCTCATTTTATACCGCATCTCAAAATGTGGCATGTCCAAAACCAGCAACATGTCTCCCTTTGGTGACCCGTGTGCACTATAGCACTTACTTATATAATACTAATATACTTATATGCAGTGGCTTAAAGCAACAGCCTGCAGTGGCAACAAAAAGCTTACAGGAAATAGTTTCAAAATGTGGAAACAGAAACATTCATTTTGGATCATTTAAGGTTGGGAACTCTTGGCTTGGGTCCACCCTTTTCAGCTTTGTGGGCACTGGCTCCCCTGTTGCATTTTTCGCTTCTCTACGAGTACCATGCTCTACCCATACTGCCTCGTACAGCACACAGATACCTAGAACTGAAAGCGCACAGGATGTCCCTCCAACATCTTGAGACTATGCCAGTTGAGGGCAAGAGCTGTCAGATTCGTTGGCACAAGGTTTTCTTGTATGCAGCCAGGGATCACTGGATGTCCAGACCCAGCACGTGCAACAACTCGCATGTCTCCCTGCACGCTATGTCAACACAATTCAACACATCTGTCAACACAATTCCTGCAGCCGGCCAACATGTGATTCTGATGGGATGCCTGCCAGCAAGATGCTTTGGCACCAGTCAGGATGGCGCGGTGTTTCTGCCGCCAGTTCAACGCTATGGCGAGTGACTTCACTGCAGTATCCTGGGGTGACGCCACAACTTTCACACATGGCGCTGCAATGTGCCACAGTGTGCCATGGGGACTGGATGAAAGATGATTAAAATTGATTATATAAAACAATGTCCGATACTCTCTGGCGGCTTGTTCACATCGTCACAACAGTCCTGGGAGGATGCCTTTGCAAAAGCTGCCAGCACCTGAAAACTCTCCCTAGAAGGTTTCCCAGCAACCTGCCCAACGATCCAAAGGGTATGGCACCTCTGCTGTACACCACTTCTTCAACCAATCATCTAAACCTCCTTCGACTTGTGGAGCAGCTGCCTGCAAGACAGTTCATCCCACTCCAGCACAAACGAATGCCGCATGATGGGTCATCTGCACAGGGAGTCACAACCTACACCTTGCCATAAAAAAGGGCAAAATGGGCTGGCTCCTGCAAGAGATTCTGCTCCGCTTGTGAACTTTCCCTGGAGCATTCCAGATTTGCGCTGCTTTTCTTACCTCGGCCAACTGGAAGCTGTTCGACACTGCAGGCCCAAATGGTGAGTTTTGAGCTCAAACATCTTTATCGAAAGAAAGGAAGACTTGAGGCCATGGGAGGTAAACGGAGAAGGAGGAAGATGTGGTGAAAGAGGGGTGTGAGGAATTGGGAGATACGAAGTCGAGAGTAAGTCTCATGATGCTGATGATGCTGATTGCGATGATGTGGCGAGGATGTCCCGGGGGGGATTGAGGGACAGCACAATTGTTTCCAAAAGAAACAAGTGGTGGGGAGGGTGGGGTACAAGCAGTTGCTTTAACTGTGAAATCTCACGCGATCTGGCGATTCCAGCCCCTGCCGATACCTTCCTAAAGCAAGAGGGGCTTCAGCTAGCAGAAGCTAGCTTTTCTGATTGTAAAAACATTCCAAAACAGCAAATCATCACTTGAATTCACGTGATAGAACCACAGAACCGCACAGAACCACTGTTCTGCCGACGCAAAGCGCTTCTTGCTCGTATAGCCCACCACGCCAAGTTGCAGTCCACGTTTTGTTCTTTTGCCTTGGGATATTTTCAGCATGCACACTTGCAGTCACTTGCAGCTCTAAGCCAAAAGTAACCCAGAAAGGATTTCGAGAAAATCGGCTGGCATCCACTGGTCCAGAGTCAGATCTAGTTTTGCACAGTGGTTGCCAAGTCAGTCAATGTAGTCCAAAAAATCCAATTGTCTCAGGTTTTGCAGTTGAATCATTGAACGTGAGGATGTCGTTGGCAATGTACAGGCATCAAAATTGGGGTACTTCCAAATACAATGGCTAATCAATGCTAATCATCATTTTCCCCATCTAATTTCTCCATAAATTGCCACGGGGATATACCTCCAGACAAAACCATACAAAACCCACAGGAATGAAATCCATCGCGGCCTTCACTCGCAGAGGTAAAAGGGTTGGCTGTGCAGCCTGATCTGCCTCATCCATGCAGGCATGCAAGTTCAACGAATGACCGGATACAGTATGAGTCTGAAAAGAATCTCTGTACGTATGAGCATGTGTATATATATATAGAGAGATACATCTGTGTGTAGAGTGTAGAGGTGTGTAGAGGACATATAGATACCAGTAGTACTGCACAAGGCGGTGGCGGAAGTTTCAAAAATAGGAAACCTATAGGAGAGGTTGGTTGTTGTGAATCAGGGATGGCAGAGCGAAGCCACTGATGGACTGAAAGGTGCTTCACCTCTCTCTTTTTCTCTTTTTCTCTCTGTTTCTCTATCTTTCTCTGATTATCTACCTACCTACCTACCTACCTACCTACCTACCTACTGATGTATCTGTTTATCTATCTATCTATCTATCTATCTATCTACCTATCTATCTATCTGTCTATCTATCTATCTATCTGTCTGTCTGTCTGTCTATCCATCCATCCATCCATCCTCCATCTATCTATCTATCTATCTATCTAATCTATCTATATATCTATCCATCCATCCATCTATCCATCCATCTATCCATCTATGCATCTATCCGTCTATCCGTCTCTCCGTCTATTCTGTATCCATCTATCCATCTATCCGTCTACCTATCTATTTATCTATCCATCTATCTATCTTTCTACCTATCTATCTATCAATTTATCTATCTATCTATCGATCTATCTATCTACCTGTCTATGTATCTATGTATCTATCTATTTATCTATCTATCTATCCATCTATCCATCTATCTATCTATCTATCTATCTGTCTATCTGTCTATCTGTCTATCTGTCTATCTGTCTATCTGTCTATCTGTCTATCTGTCTATCTGTCAACCTGTCTATCTGTCTATCTCTCTATCTATCTTTCTATCTATCTTTCTATCTCTCTTTCTATTTCATCTGTCTATCTGTCTAGCTGTCTAGCTGTCTACCTATCTATCTGTCTATCTGTCTATCTGTCTATCTATCTACCTATCTATCTATCTATCTATCTGTCTATCTGTCTACCTGTCTATCTGTCCATCTATCTATCTGTCTGTCTGTCTGTCGGTCTATTTGTCTACCTGTCTATCTGTGGTGCAGTGTTGGATTCACAGCGGCTTGAACGTGTGAATCGAAGGGAAGGAGGACATATTCTGGGTTACCAAAAGAGATCGCAATGGCTGGCCGGCCCAGACATCAGAGATCGTAATGGCTGGCCGGCCATCCACTTTGCAGCAGTGTAGTGGAGCGTAGTGGAATGTAGTGGAGTGAAATTTTACGAACATCTCTCATGAACATGTCCTTTGTACTGCGCCTGCCACGGAAAATGCATCTTTGCAGATCCTCTTCAAATGTCCCATGCCTATCCATGCCTGCCATCGTTTTTGGACATGCTACAAAACCCTCACGTTTTGCTCGCTTTTGAAGAGGTGCACAATCCCTTGCGCCTGCATGCGCCTGCCACGCGAAACGACAGTCCGACAGATTGACCAGGAAGGTAAGGATGGGAGTGAGGGATGGACCAACAGATTGACGGATGGAAGCATGAAGGGATGGATGGAGGGAAACGGTATATAAATGTATGATATAATGTAAGCATATGTAAGCATGCATCTGGCAAACTTACGCTCTAGTATTGAACACCTGCAAACTATGCGAACCTATGACTTGGACTGACTGGACAACCAACACGTAACTGACCGGAAAAGAATCTTAGAAGGAATCACTCCTGAAGACAACGTACATAAAGACAACGCACACAAGGTTACGCAAGCACATAAAAAATGCCATATCCGCTCGGAAACTGAGCGCATAGATATGCAAAGATCACAAAGCAACCCGGATGCGATTGCTTTTGATGCTCTCAAACATCGTGGGATGTGAGAAGACCATTATAAACCATGCCTCAAACATCTGTTGTAGTTTGCAGCCATCCTCACTGGCCTGAAGAAATACATAGTGAACTGTTGAAGGATGCTGAAGGATGAAGGATGTTACCTAATAAAGGATGACAAGGAATATTAAGGGATAAACAAATGATGAAAAAGCAATAACAAAAATGCATAAGAACACAAGGACTAACGACTAACAGTTGACTAGCATGCACGAACTCAGGACCTCGCCTTGCCGCTGCTCTCCGAGTTGCAAGTGGCCACGACCCAGACCTCCTGCCATGGCCATGGCCAAAGAGTCACTGCATAGCCAGACCATAGCCAGACCTCTCCACCCCCTTTCAAGGAGTCACTCAGGAGTCAGACACTCCTCTTCCCCAGGCACAACACAGCCTGATTCGGCGTGTCATGTCAAATCTTGCATGTCCTAGTCCTACGAAATAACGTGTGTAGACCTGCAAACTGAATGAAACTGACATGTTCTTGTCATCAAACATCGTGGCAAGGATTTAAAAAAAGCAAAATGATGAAAGAAAATGAAAGAGACATGGAAGAACGTTCAAAGGAACCTCAGTGTTTGGATGTCATTCGTTGACATCTTTGCCGGCAAATTCTAATACTGAGATATGGGCAAGATTGACCCATCGAAACTTCCTTTGCGGCCGGAAGGATCATTCACCCTGACCTTTCTCTCCTTGCAAGTCCTGCCTCCTATGAGACACAGGGGAAACATGTAGAAACACTGACAAATGCAACGATATTCTTTCTGAAGCCTGCTGCCACCCGCAACATTCCAAGGCGGGCACTGCAGCGACAGTGCTCCTTTGGAGGACACCCTTGCTGCACTGAGCCAAAACAACAAAGCTGCTGGCTCAGCAGAGGCCTAATTACATTAGTTACAGTACATGTTTTCACATGTTTTCCTGCAGAAGTGCGTGACTGAACGCACTGAACGGTCATTGTATAGGAATGCATAAGCAAGCACTGGTCACGGTACACTGCAACGGGTTTTCCTTCTTCGTGTGCGTTGCTGATGTTGCTGGCGCCGTGAGCATCTTGATGAGGTGGAAGATGACGACGAGGTCGTGGACTTTCTCCGTTGCCTCCTCTGCCTCCTCTTCCTTCGCCTTCTCGGCGTCGACGAAGTTGACGGAGATCTCCTCCGTGACCTCGACCTCGTTCGAGATCTTCTTTGCCTCGATCTTGGGCGCGAACGAGACCTCAGAAGCACTCGCCGAGCCGGCACCACTGCCACTTGTTGAGCCAGCGGTCGAGCCGGCACCACTGCCACTTGTCGAGCCGGCACCACTGCCATTTGTTGAGCCAGCGGTCGAGCTGGCACCAGTGCCATTGTCGTCACGGGACTGGCCAACTCGGTTGGGGGCGTGGCAGCGACAGCGGCAGTGCTAGCAGCGGCCTTCTTCACAGCCTCGGCCACCATCACAGCGGCCGCCGTCACATCAGCATTGGCTGTAGCAATCGGCCCCGAGGCAGCTGTGAGCAACGCTTTTTTCATAGAGGTTTGGCGTCCTTGCGTGTAGTCAAACAACAGGTCATCCCATGGTCGCTGCTCGTGCTCCTCGCTGTCTCGGTTGAGGCTCGGCCTGCATGCACCTGCCATCTTGCTCAGATGCTTCTTGGTGTGAATGTGGCCTTGGTGCTGCGAAAAATGCTGCAAAATGAAGAGAAATGCAATTTGAAGAGCAAGAGCACATTTGCACAAAACTGTCTGTCGCTTTGTGAGTGATGGTGGGATGGTGGACACTTGTCCACATCTCGGGACTCGGGAAACCTCAGGGCTCTGCCTTCCTCCCCGTGGGTGAACAGCTCCCACCACGCTCCTCCCACGCCGCATAGGCGGCAGCTGTACTTCATCTTCGAGAAGAAGCAGGAATGGTAGGGCAATTGCCAGCCGTCTCGCTGCATGCGCTGCCAGGCTAGGGCCTCAGGAAAATGGCAACTAGCTCTTCACATTGGCAACTGTTTGGATATGCTGTTTCAAGTTTCAACTTCTTCACATTTTTCCAGCTCAGGGCACCACTGTCAGCTCCAAGTGTTGGAAATGCTTCTTCGCCTCCTGAGCCAGCTTTGGACAAGGGCCAAAGATTGTTAAAAATTGTTGAGCTGAGGAACGGAAGCACTGAAAGAATATGAAAAATTGAGGCACCAGGCTTTGGTCGCAACGACATGATTCATGAGCTTCGTTTCTCCGATCCTCAAAGAAAAGCAATGTCAGCAACACATTGGAGTCACTTCGTTCATCTTCTTTCTATATGAAAATTCATCCGGACCAGTCTCTTTCATAACGGCCAGTCAATAATTACAAAAACTGACAGGAACTGCTTCAAAGTCATCTGGGCCCAGAGCAGTTCTGTGTTGCAGCACACCTGGCACCTTCACACTGCACCCGATTGGGGTCCCTAGAGCTTGCTATGGTCTTCATGGCTTCCCTCACAAGACCCAAATCATTTGCAATACGAAGGCTGCGCCTCACCCGATCACTGCCAGGTTTGATTTCCAGTCCTCAAATACCACAGCTGGATGTATCATGATGTATCTGACCGGGCGGAATGAAGGGTCAACTAAGGCTGTCACCAAGAGACTCCCAGTCAATACCTGGGCAGATCATTGTGATCGCAGACTTAAAGGTCAGACCCCTGTGCATGGCATAGGAAATCCAAAATGTTTTTCTAGCCCGCATCACGTTCCGATATTGCGAGTAGCCATGAGCAGCCTCTTTTCGCCAACTACCCATGTCTGCCCCAAGCCTGTGGCACTGTGGCCAACCCTTTGGGTGGCTGTCTGGGCCTGGTCCAGTCTGATCAGTCTGCCTTCAGCAGTTTCAACTTTGCTCTGGGATTTGTTGGTTCCCACACCCCGGGCAGGCGCGTTCACTTGCCCTAGGCCCTATGGCAAACAGCGTCAGCGGGAGCAAACAATGCCTGCAGCTCTCTTTGACTGGAACTCCTGCCAGAGTGTCATCGGAGTTTCTGATGCTTCAGGTACTTGTGCCACCACCACCTGCAAAGATCCAGACAGGACAAGTAGAGAAAGATAGAGAAAGTCTCATGGCCGCTTATGCACTTGTGTCACTTAAGTGCATCGCAACAAAAAAAAAAAAAGCAGAACAGAATCCGCCCCGAAAGGCTGGTATCTGGGTTTGCCACTCTTGCCACAATTCTGTCGACTTTGCTTCTTCTCCAATTCCGACATTTGGAGGCCACAGTCGGCTGCCACACACCTTCTATGCATCTCACTCAGCAAGCCGAAACCAGAGAGATGATTCGATTCCATGGTAGATATCGTAATTGGAAGATATCTGCATGGTTGCAATAACTGTGTATGCTTAGGTCGCTTATCCCCAATACATGTGATATATATATATATATTTGTGAATATATCAATACTATATTCATGTATATATTCCAGAGAAAGGATGATCTATACCTACCAAACAACCAGCCACTGATCGTCCTGGTGGCATATGATGGCATCGTGCATCCAAGTGTCGTCCTTTTGGCATTTGGCCGATTAACTGCTGGTGTCTCGCAGCCGCACCATTGATAGGAGCCTGTGCGAGCTCGTGAAGAGAAATGGAACCAGTGAATTTGCATCTCGGATTCCGGATGGATTCTGAGGGTCTCTATACTTCAAGGGCCCAGACCTATGCACCAGGGAGAACACGTGAATCACTTGATTCATCTTGATTCCATAACAACACATCGATGCATTGACAGCGCGTGACTTTGGCTTCCACTGTCCCCGGCCTTTCGACACACTCTTAGTGCAGCCATGTGTGCAAGCTTGATTCCACGCTGGGACGCACACACGGGGAAGCCACCGCAAAGGCCTCCTGCGCGGTGGGAAGACCAGCATTCTACATCTTTTGTAATCCAAATGATTATCCCAAGATATATCAAGAATTATCAAGTCTTCTGGTTAAGGGGCAACCTCATGTGACACCGCCACACCGGTAACTTAGAAATCATGACTGGCCGTTTCAACCATTTCACATTCCTCCCACTGCTCCTTGGTTCAGAGGATGTAATGCAACGTCCCGTTGTCTGTGCTCCTCCACTGTCAGGAGCCTTTCGCGTGGAGGACGTTAACGCAGATTGGCATCGAGTGGTATCAAACATTGTCAAACAACGATGTACACGGACAAGGGTGTCCTATGAATCCCTCCTGTTGGAGAGCAGACTAGGACAGCAACAGCTTCCCTGGTCCACACACTAGACAAGAATGGATCATTATATGATCCGGCAGGAACTGAATCCTGAAACATGCAAACCAGTCTAAATTATTTGATGAGTAAAAGAGCCGCATGAGGTACTTCTCGAAAACGATGTAGGGCATCCGATATTGTCAAACGTAGTTAAAACCAGAGTCCATAGAGTGATGACCAGCATGTTGAAATCCCAAATAATGTTTCGGCGATTGTTTCCCAAAATGACCCATGGTTCATCGGCGACATGATCTCGGCGAAAATATATCAAAAAATCATAATACTGTCGGCGATATAGTTTCGGCGAAAATCTGAGGAAGGTTCTGATGCATGCAATACAGATTGTGGCAACCGTGTAGAGTCGAAACAACGCAGTGTAACAGCTTGGTCAACAGTTCAAACTGAGTTTTGCAGGTAAAAGTGGTTGATCAGACCACTCATCCACCGAAATGCCATAGCTTCGTTGGACTGGATAGGCAAATCGGCTCCAGTCCCCCTGCAAAGTAGTGAAAACCAATAAGAAGTTTTACATCTGTTCAGATGGTACACACACACACCTCGCATGTAGCGAGGTTGGATTTTTTGGAAGAACTTCGCTGGCGGAATCGGCAATACACCAGTGAAAGTGAACCTGTAATAACCTAATGTACAAACGGGCGATCACCTCAGTCAGAAGAGGAATTCGGAGCTTGTAGAAGAACTTCGATAGCATCGTGGAAGCTCATGCGTTCAACCATCGCCCAAGTCTGATCGAGTTCCCCAGATGCCGTAGCAGCCTTCAAGGTGTCAGATAGATCTTTGGCTAATTCATGGAGCCGGGTGGTTAGGCTCGGTTCATCTGCAGGAGATGTCGTCTCAATGGGCACATTGTGAAAAGGATGGTGTCCGTGTACACGGGGGGATCTCGAAATGATGTCGCCAATAGTCCGCTGTACGCAGGGACCACTCCCAGTTGCCCGAAAGACCATAAAAGTAGTGTTCAGGGTCACGACATCGGGAATGCCCGAGCAAGGGGATTTCTTCAATGAAAAGCTCCCTGGTGTTGTTGGAGTGGGTAATGACCTTGAATTGGATCTGGTGAACCACGCGAGAAGAGAATTGAGCACGATGGAGATAGTTGTGTGCAGAACTTGACTCCGTCGGAAACGGGACGCAAGGAGGTGCTGGTCCTGAATATGTATCAGAATAGGCCATAGTACCCGTGTCAGGAGCCGTGCTGTCAGTTGCCAAAGGTGCCGACGTAGGGTTGGTCGTAGTGTCAGGAGGGCCTGAGTGACATAGTGCAGAAGTCTGGGCGTCTGGTACTTGAACTGGGTTGGCAGGAGCGAGTCCACGGGTAGGATTCGAAGGCCAAGACAAGCCCGCCACGGTCGCGTCTCGTTTGTGTTCCATGGGTGAAACTGTCACAAATGCGAGAAGTAGTGCAACAACGGCTGAGGCATCAAGAATTGCAAATATAAGCCAATCCCGAAAATGATAACAATCACAAGAATGATAAAAGTGAAGTCCAGTCCTCAATCAAGTGGTTCAATTGCGACGGAGAAGTCACAGCTCAAAGTCAAATAAAGTAGAAATCAACGAATCCTTTATGTTGGTGAGGTGTCAAGGGAGAATTGAAAACCCTGTGGCATAGTCTTTTTTTGGCAGGCTAGCGTATCAGGGCAGGATCACACCGGAGCTAATTTTGTAGCATTGCAGACGTAGTACGAAAGGCTGTCTGGTACCCGGAATGAGGAAAGAGGATTCGCGGGAGTTATACTGCCGAAGTCGCCATTCAGGTCGGTATGCCTCCAGAAGCTGCAAGATCGTCATATCATTGGAAACTTGGAATGTATCACCGTCCAGGTCGCAATAGCGAAACTCCAGATTCGAGGGATCAATTTGGATGTCCCATTGGGACCTCAATCTTTTGGAGATACAGAAGCGAAGTTCGGCAATTGGGATGAGGCCGGCTTCAACTGGTTCCATCTGACGTGACCAGGTAAACAGAGCTGCAAGTTCGTAGCCACTGACATTTCTAAAATTGGAGTTCGCCAGAGCCATGTAGTGTTCACGGTCAGGTTCGCTTCGGTGAATCAATGCCTGTAGGGGAGAGAAGTCAACCAAGATAAGAACAGGTCTGTTTGGAGGAGGGTTCACATCACCAGGAAGGCCTCGATGTCCAGCAAACCATCCAACGGTTCGTGTACCAAGCGGTGTCTCGATCGTAGATGTAGCGCGATATGGATTGGGCCGAGAAGAACGAGCCATTGCGTCAAATATGAAGTATCGAGGAGAAAGCGAAAAGCCCAAGCTGCAAAATGGGTTGGAATGACCACAGAATAAAGCTCAAAGTGTTGGAAATGGAAGGGAAACGGAATACCTAGTAAATGGTCACACAAAGAGACGGTGAATCACAGGTCTTTTTCCTGCCGACAAATAATGTGGTATATTACACACTTGAGTCCGACATATCCATCGGGTCAATATCGTTCGCATCCAGTGGACCATGCACTTGTTGAGGAGGGACAGCGGGGTGAGTGAGATGTACAGTACGTTGTAGTGTTGCCGGTGGGGAAGAAGGTGGTGTAGATCGCCAAGGTGGCCAATATAAAGAGGTAGTGGTTCCTTGAGAGTGGTGTTGGGCAGAGCGTCCCCAGCATGACTGCAAAATATGGAGGTGGTCCGGTATCGCTTCGTACGGCTGGGAGACGTAGACGTTGGAGTGTTCAGGGTGTGGTAAAACGGGAACAGTAGTTGCCGTAGGGGAGGAGGATGATGATTGAATTGGTACGTCATAGTATCGGCGCCAATGGTTAGCTGTGGTACGCAGGATCGCCTGGTCGTTGGTGAGGTGCATGTTCTCCAGAAATGTTTCCACTGGTTTCCACGTTTCAATACCATCAAGTGTCCTTTCCACGATCCAAAGTTCATCTGAACGGTTAGACAAAGGATAGCTCAGCTTCTTGATGAAGACGGAATGGACCGTGGTAGAGGTCGGAATCATTCGCGCTGCACGAGGAATATAGGATGCCGAGGTAGGATCATCAGGTGGCAGGTGTGAGACAAGGCCATGTGTGGATGTAGGTGGTGAACGGTGTGAGACCAATCGAGCAGGATCATCCGTGTTGGAAGTCATCATGTACGATCACAAGAGTATGATAATGAGAAATACTGAACTGAAGCCAAAAAGCCGTGGGGAAGGTCAATGATGAAGGAATAAATAACGAACATCACCCAATGGAAAACGAGAAAAGGATGACATAAGGGAAATTCAGAACCGTGGTGGTGGACATCATAACGAATGTTGTCTTTTTTCTCATAGGCGGGAGCCTTGCCGAGATCCTTCAAGACAGCTAATCACTCAGCAGCTTTAGTGTATCGGGTGGCCGTGACGAATGGATGCCCACGGGGAATCACTTGAACATGTACAGCAAAGCCTGTGTCTTGTGCATCCGGATGGGGTGTCAGCAGCAACGGTGAACACTCACGAGTCGTGAAGGCATCGAGATGTTGATGAGTTTTCCATCTCGGGTAGAACCAGTTCAAAACATCCAGAAGAGAATGAGGAAGGTCGTCAAGCATCTGAGCTCCTTGGTCGGTGTCAATCATCATGTAGAACTCTGACGCTGGTAGGTGTATTGACCAGCGTTGTAGCAACGTGTCGGTAACTACGGTTTTGAGGTCTGAAACGAAATGACTGCGAGCATAGTCCGGGTAGATCACCTTGAACGTCTGGAACAGGCTATCATAGGTGGCCGTAGAAAGGTTGCCCGCGACCTTGGGGGTCAAGATGTTGTAATAAGGGTTGCGTACGGCCAGTTGTTGCATCGGCTTCAGGTCCAACTGGAAAATAACCGGTCGGTGAGGTGTCGGAGGCGAAGACCGGTTGGGTGGGTGCTGAAATGACGAAGAGCCCATAGCGGAAGACGACGTCCTGGTTGGAGAGCGTGAGCGTCGTGTAGGTGAGATCCTCTCGTGGGACATAGCTCGCAGTTGGCAATAGCGGTCCAGGTGAATGCGGAGAGACATAATAAATGGCTGGCGGGTTGTGTGATACGACGTGTCAAAAATCAATGGTGCAACAGCGCCCATGGTTCTGAAGATTAACAAGGAGAAAAAAATCCTAAAAGGAAGCCAACTGGTTGGTGAAGCCGTAATACCGTGCCGCAAACTGCCTTTTTTGTTTGGTTCGCATATGTCGTTGGTCAGCCAAGTTTGTCCTTGATCTTGTTCCACATAGAACGAACATCTTCCTCAGACTTGCCCATCTTGGTCGAGATCACCTTCCATGAAAATCGAGACTTCTCGTCAGCCTTCAGAGTGCGTAGTTTCTGTTTGTCTTCGGAGGTCCAGAGTGACAGTGGGCTCGAGGAGCGGGATCGGGATTGGTCACGTCGGCGACGACGCTTGGCAGGCGCCTTTGGAGCGGATTTGGCTTTCTGTTTGCGATTCGGCGGTGATGGTGTTCTGGTAGAAAGCTTCGAAGGTGCAGGTAAAACATCAGGAGGCGGGGCAGCAACATGTTGGTGTGGCTCAGGGAGATGGGTTTCCACCAGTTCATCCATAAGTGTCTCTTCCTCCGCCATATCCGGCGATGGGATGGGGGCATTGTCAATGAAGGCGTTGGTCTGGTCCGAATAATGTGGTCGTAGCCCATCAGGTTGATTCCATACATCTGTACTGGGAAGAGGAGTAGGTTCGATGTTGGGAATGAGTGTGGGTGGTAGTAGCGCCATTGCTCGATGTAGTAGAAGGTAAGCATGGTGAACATCATGAAGAAATTGAAGAAACACTGGTTCTTGAATCGGAATTGACGTCGTAGGAGGCGAGGAAGCCATGACAATGCGTCGAATATGGGTCAACAAGTAAATGAAGCCGAGTTTGAGGGTAAGCCAGCTGGAAAAGCACAATTCCGAAATCAAATAAATTCTAATAAGGTCCAAATAGGTGAAACGTTCAGCAAGGTGTGAGTAATGAAACGTAAGCGCACGCGGCAAGACGGTTCAGGATTTTACCACAATGAGGAAACGTGCAAGTATTGACGAATCGGCTTGGCGGCAGCGAAAAGATCGGACTCGGTAAAACCTGCAGATCTGTACAAACGGTGCAATGCGGCAAAACCTCGTGTTCGTTCATGTGCAGGGTGCGCGCATTTGGCGACCAGAAATAATCGTGAAACAAAGCCTGAAAGTTGGACGGCCAAAGGTGATGCGGAGAATGGCGCCATGACCTGGTTGAAGTCGCGTGGAGGGCTGTAGCGAAGGGCAAAGGGCTCGAACTCGATACAAAAGCCCAAGAACTCCTGGTCCGGTTCCGTTTCCAAAATGATAGGATGGCCGTAGAACTCCGGGTGGAGGAAATTGGCGAAGCAAATTTCGTAGTCCCAGCTGGGGTCCGACAAGCACAGTCTGTTGTCCACATAGCGAAGGAGGCGAGCTGTGAGATCCATGTTGCTAAGGGTGGTGCGGTAGGTTTTGTACCAGATTTCTTCAGACAATGCAACAACCATCATGCACAAAGCTGGACTCAGTGGGGAGCCCATAGGGGATCCTCGGATTTGTTCAAAAACCGTAGTGCCAATGGAGAAGTGAGTCATCTTCAAAGACATGAGGATGATGCGTTCAATGTCCCGAATGAAGATCTTCCTGGTCACATTGAGTGTACGGCATGTGCGGCCTTTTACTACGTCCCCTGTGTTGTTGCCCGGAGTTGCCTTCACGGAGATGATCTCATCAGGGTCGGTATTCATGAGGGTCGAGAGGAACTGCAAGGTCAGTCGCCAGCTAGCGATGAAGCGGTCTGTGTCAATGCTTGTGAAAAAGCCCGCAAGATCTTGGTTGTGTATTCGTGGAGTGGGGAGCGAATCAAAGTCAGTGTCCTTGAGGAGCTTGATGAGATCAAATACATCACCCTTTGCTAGGTTGTGGGGAAACGCTTGGGGTAGAAGGTTGTATATCAGCTTGGCAGTGCAGTTCAACATAGGTCGGAAAGGTGCCGTGAAGAAGCTGACAATGGGTCGTCCAGCCTTGAACTGTTTCTTCCGTTTGGGTAGAACATAGGCATTCGGCAGGTCTCGTCCAGCACCAAGGGCCCATGGGTATGCTTTACCAAAATGGCGGTTGATCTCGGCGATGGTCCGCTCGATGATGTCACTCGGGCTTTGCTCCAATTTGCGAAATACCAACGGGTCGGCGAAGGTGGTGGTGAGGCACTGGAAGTAGAGTACGGGGCAGTAGATTCGTAAGGATGTAGCTCGCTTGTCCTCGTTGTGGAAGACGGCTTCTGGAAAAAGACGTTTGAAGCGGCCGATGTCTTTGTGAGTGATGTGGTTGTTGAGTGTGTGGTAGTGGGATTGAATAGAACGATGCCAAAGCTCATCAATATGGGACTTTTGTAAGGAAGGGAGTGAGTTTCGGGTAGTCCATGTCCGCAGAGCCTTGCGAAGCGATGTCTGGATTTCTTTGGAAGGTGGGAAGATTTTGTTTTGAAGCGAACCAGTCGCAATGGATGTGTGTGGGCCATCATCGAAATGTAGGTTGTCGCCGTCGAGGACCAGGTGGTGATCGGGTTGAAGACCATGAAGGGCATGAGGTCGCAAGGCATCACAGGCACACTTTGGGGTTTCGCCGTCAGCCCATTTGGTAGCGGCTTCTTTGTGATTGCACAAGCTATCCATCACCGAGGGGAACTTTGTGAAGACAATCGCCGTGGAAGGAGTCTGTAATGTGGTGTTGTAGTGTCGGGTTTGATGAACGTGGGAGGTGAGTAGGCGTCGAAGATCCCGAGTCCAGTTGGGGCATAGTAGCCAAGGCGCACGAAGAGGAACCGGTTTTCTGACTCGTTTGGCTTTCCAAAAGGTCAGAGCTCGGTCAATGGCATTGACGGCGTACGACCTTTGAGGTTCTCCAAGGTTGTTGGCAAGACGTCGGATAAAGTAGCAGCCTTGAACTCCAATTTCGTTGGATCGTAGTTTCTTTTCCATGTGGAAGCGTCGAACGGAGTTACTGCCCAAATCCTGGATAATCTCCCAAAGTTGTACTCGTCGATGGAAAAGAGGACTATGAAGAGCGTGTCGAACATGATGAGGTGTAGATCGCCAGCGAAGTTTCCGCCACAAGGAAAATGCTCCAAATTGTCGAGAGGCGGAAAATTTGGTACGTGCAATGAGTCCCTTTCGGCAATTGAAAAACTGGTAAATGAACGGGGTGTTCAATCGAGGTTGCCACAATTGAATTAAGCCCTGTTCCAAGGCCCAAAAGTTGGATTTATTGGTGTAGATCGGGAAAACAGACCACATCCAGAAATTGTCAAATCTGCACCAAAACCGTAAGGCAACTTCGGCCAGCGAATTTATGTTGTTGCACTTGCAGAAATTTCCGATAGCGAGAGTGTTCGCGGTCCAAAACAAACGACGATGTGGAACCAACATAAAACTTAGGTTGAAAATTAGCAATGTGGCAGAAACGAATATACACCGCCTGAGGGTGCTTGAAACATTGAAGGGCGACTGACAAGTCATCCCAGGATCTGCAAAAGAAAATACTCTGCATCGGAGTGCCTTTGAGCAAGGCTTGGAGTTTCGGATTTGCCCGTGGGTGTAATAACACATATTGGCCCATCAATACTGTTTGAAGCATCCGAAAAGCAAAAAAGACATCAACAGAAGGGGACAACGTGAGAGGAGTCAATAGTGCAAGAACAAGGATACAGGAATGAGCCACGGCCAAAGTTCGCATAATGTTGGCTGCTTTTGAGCCAGGTACTTTCAAATAGGCTGCTAGTCAGGATTGCATCAATAATGCCACTGTCATGACCTTGAGGACGACTTCATCCGTGGAGGCCCCCTTGTGCTTGCAGGGGTCGATACCCATAGCCACGCTTGCGCGTTGGATAGTTTTCGAAGCATCATCGGGTTGGTTTTGCCACCATTCATTGACCTTTTCCAAGTTCTTCTCCAGGATATCCTGTTTGGGCTGGGGTAGCTTCAAGGCTTTCAACCACTTGGTGTATTGAGTGTCCGACAATGATGTGGGTTGGTTGTCAACGAGCCAAGTGTTCACGGAGCCCGGAGAGATAAGCAGAGTTGAGGGGTCGAAGGTCGTAGAAGCGGCAGGTTGTCCTTGAAGTGCACGTCCTATCGGTGTCGTAGCCGGAGTTGAGCCCGGAGGTGCTGTAGCTGGTGAGGTAGTAGCGGCCGATTTGACCTTGGCCAGTTCTGCTTCCAGTTCAAGAATGCGTTGTTGGCTTGCCACGTCAGCAGAAGGTTGAGTCGGGAGCCAAGATTGGAGAAGTTGAGCAACATCTTTGGCCATGTTTTGGGTGGCCTCCTTCTGGTTGATACATTGGCCTGCTGAACGAGCTCGAAATGTAGCAAGTTTGTCCAAGTCTACATTGCGGGTGCGTAGTTGGGATACCAATTCGGCCACAAATACTGTAGTGCCTATGTTGTCAAAAGGAAGGACGAAGGTTTCTCTTCCGTATGCCACTCGACGAAGCCAAGTATTGTGTAAGCCCTGGTACAAGAACTTCGAGAGTGGGACTTGTAAAGGATCCATCCCTTCAATGTCCTTGTAGCTTGAAAATCTGCTCTGTCGGATTCTGGAAGGGAAGTCCAAACCATTGATTTTGTTGGAGTCGTGGAAGTCGACATCCGGTTTCCAGTTCTCCACTGGTGGGATTTCAATTGGTCTGCATGTATATCCTTCGTTGACAGAGGAACTTGCTCCTGGGGATGACATAGGTCTCGGTGATCTCGGTGTAAAAGGGTGACGTTGAGGTGCAAAGTTGGCGTTGTTGGGAGGTGTCTGTGAGCTCGGAGGCGGCGTGGGCGGGAAAGGTGCCGTAGGTGAAGTCCATGGTGGGCGTGTTGGGAACGATGGAGACGTAGGTGGCGGAGGCGGTATTCCGGATGGGTTCCACAAGGGTCGATGGGTCGTCATGGCATAATGCATCGGGCCACGGAACGCCGGTACTGCTTGGTGCCATCCATGTTGATGACGTGGTGGTGTGCGCGAGCGATCCGGCTGGGAAGGAGGAATTCCATTCATATCCGCGCTGTATTGGGAGATCAGGTCCTGGGACGCCATGATGTAGAGAGGGTCACGAAATAATAGGTCAAAATGCGCTCGAACTGCCGAATGAAAGCTGCGGAAAATGTCGAGGTGAGACAAGGGTAATGTGAAATTGAAAAAGTGTGAAACATAATACGTGGTCCCATTGTGTGAGACGTAAAGTGAAAACGAATCGGGCGAAAGGATCAACAATATGAGCAAGCAGCGATTCACAAACCTTTTGAGGAAGAAGTGGCAGCAATACCGAATGTCGGGAGAAGCATTGTTACTCCAAAATGATCGGGCGGGGCCACTAGGCTCACTGTATCGCTGACGTAGAATAGTCGATACTTGTTCCGGTGCTTCTCAAGGGGAAATAGTTCACCAACGAGATCTAGAGTGGTGGGTCGAATGTCGAGAACGAGGTCGGCCTTCATGGTGCTGGTCACGAGAGTGGTCTTCATGGTATGAGGATCGGCGATCTCGGCGGCTGTAGGTGGAATTGTCCCAAGAAGCATTGTCGTGCCAAGATCGGCGAGCATAGTCCCGAGAGCCAGAGGCAGCGGTTTCGCGGTGGCTCGGTGTGTCGCGAGAGTCGTCTGGGGGCGGCTCCGAAGGTTCTGGGGCGTCGGCAGAAGGGTCAGGTCGTACTGGACGTGCAGAATCATCAGGAGGTTCCGAAGGTGCATTGGTCTCTGCAGTCTGGTGTGTGATCAAGCCCGGGAAAACCGTGTGAGTGGAGGCAACGTAGCATATAGATGCGGCGCTTGAGTTCATAGCCGTTGCATTGTCTTTGCCCTTGGCAATGCCCGCAAGGTTGCACAAGCGTTGGATTTGGTCATTTCCTCCAGCTAGGGCACGGATGCATTTGGGTGAGCGGCATATGGCCAGTAGGCCTGATGGGTTTTGTCCTTTGCCTATTTTGTAGAGCTGAGAGGTACAGATCTTGACAGCATAGCCGGGTAGGTTGTCGATGTCTGCGATCTCAGAGGACATTCCGAAGAACCCGTAACATGGGTATTGAGTCGGCATGCCGGCTTCGTTTTTTGTCCAAGTTGCCGGGCGGATGCAGTCTTCCGCAAGAATTTTGGCAACCGATTCCCAACTCGTTTTGTGGTAGATCAGGTAGGTGCCCATGTGTTCGCCACGGTAGATTGGTTTCTTCTTCAATCCTGTGGGAACCGTGATGGTCAGCAAGTTCTCTGGCTCGATGTAGAAGGCTTGTGTTTGCCTTGCGAGTTCGATGTCCAGTAAGTCGGATTGTGCAAAGGCCCTGGCAATATTCCTGACGGTGGCTTGGCTTGCTTTGATGTAAATACGATGGTTGTTGACGGTGCGGTATGGTTGAGCCAACTTTTCGAACATCGCGTCCACAAATTGGTTGAAGAGCTGCAAGATAGCCGGGGTCAATGATCGGCGTAGGGGAACAACATGATCGGGGCCAAGCTCAGTCAGGCAACGGACCCTATGGGGGTCATTAAGCCGCCGCCACCATTTCATCGAGGTCGATGTCATTCGTGTCAAACTTGGTGAGCGAAATTGTATCTGTAACCTCAGAATTTTCACTGTCGCCGTCCGGAACTCGGAAGGACACCGCGCCGAGTGGTGCTGAAGTGTGGGTTGGTGGGTTGGTTGGTGGTTCCGTTGGTGGTGGATCGGCAGGAGAATTGGGTCGAGTATTGTGGTGATGGTAGTTGTCGGTGTAGTGACTGTCGTTCCATGTACCCCAGGTGTCATCAGCATCGGGAGTGGGGATGTAGTTCGGATTCGATGGGTTCGCAGCTGGTCGAAGTATGACTTCACGGCCTCTGGATCTGTGACGTGGTGTCGCGGAACGTGGACGTGGGCGAGATCGATGACGTCGAGGGACCACGGGAGAGCGGCGTCGTGGTGGGGAGCGTCGTCTGTATGGAGATGGGGTTCTGCGGCCCTTGTCAGGTTTTGTGGATGATCGATGACGAGGGAGAGGAGAACGAGGTCGCTCTGCTCGTGGAGGAGAATAGCGATGGCGATGAGAATGTACCGAAGGTCGATGGGAACGTGGTCGTGGAGTCCTAGATCTTGGTCGGCGTGTTGGGGATGATGGAACTGGTAGTTGGTGAGGAGGAGCAATGGCTGGGGCTTGAACAATGCGAAGGTCCGGAACGTCAGGTTCGGTAGGTCTGGCTTTCGGTGCGGGTGGAGGTGTGGCTGTCAGTGGTGGCACGGGGGTAGGTGGGGGTATTTGTGGAATAGGGTTCGGTGGAGGTCCATCTTGTTGGAGAAGTAGCTGACGTTGTTCTTGGGCTCGTTGAGTATCCATGATCACCTGTTGCTGAGCTTGAATAAGTCGAACCGATTCCGCAAGTTGCTGTGTAGTGGAACCCAATGCGACCAGTTCGGGTGGCACGGATGACGTAGGTGCTGCCGTGGGTGCTGGTGGTGTAGTCGAAGGAGGGGCTTTTGAAGCTGGCCTGCGCGGTCGATCCATTCTTTTGTCAGAGCGAGGCCTGGGAGCTGCCTTAACTGCAGGAGGCCGTGGAGGAGGTTCATCTGGAGAGACCATCAATGCGTCCGTTTGTAATGGAGGTTGAATGTGATGGGGTGGGTAAGGAGAACTTGGCAAAGGTGTCGGTGGCATAGTCGATGTAGGTGGTGGAGTCGGCGTAGGAGATGAAGTCGGAGGAGAAGGCCAGGCAGGTGGAGCGGTGGGTGCCGAAGGAGATGGGAAAGTCGAAGGAGCGGTGTGCGCTATCGTGGGTTCGGAGGCCAAAGGCGCAGGCATGGTGGGTACGAGCTGTGGGCCTGGTACTGCATGAGGAGCCGGAGACAATGAGGTAAACGGCAACGATGTTGGGGATGATGTAGACGGCATGATCGAAGCTGAAGAAGACCATGTAGGATGCAAGGCCGAAGGATGTCCAAATAGATGTACGTTCTGCGATGATTGCGGCCACGTCGAAGGTGCGTTCGTAGGCTGCGGTGGAACAGGCCATGACGTTGGAGGAGTGGTCCACGGATGCATCGCTCACGAAAAATGATGAAAAATAATACTGCAACGACAGGATTCAGTTCCTAGACCTACTGTTCGTGCAATTGTGCCACAACAGGCCCGATGTCAGGTCGTGCCCCGATGGCATAAAATAGCTTTCAAGTTCCAACGAATTAGATGCACAATATGTTTCACCTCACCAAAAACCAAAGAGACCACACCTGCAGGAAAAGGACATGCCTGTTGCCTTTTGTCGTGAATGTCATGTTGAACTTCAAATGCGCAAGCTGCAGTGATAAAAAGGAAGTTTCTGGTAGTTCGACGCAGCTTCACTTGAAAGATCAGATCACTGGGGTCCCTGGGACAGCCGGAGCAGCAGGAAATCTCAAAATGGCTGATAAACCGCAAGGCTGATTGTTGCCCTTTACTTAAACGAATTACTAAGTTAAAATGTGTGAATTCAGAATTCAAGTCTGTCAACACTCACCCTGAAAAGGGTTGCCTCCAATGGCTCCATGGCACCATGTCGGAGCCACCATGGAAATCACACTAGACAAGAATGGATCATTATATGATCCGGCAGGAACTGAATCCTGAAACATGCAAACCAGTCTAAATTATTTGATGAGTAAAAGAGCCGCATGAGGTACTTCTCGAAAACGATGTAGGGCATCCGATATTGTCAAACGTAGTTAAAACCAGAGTCCATAGAGTTTTGACCAGCATGTTGAAATCCCAAATAATGTTTCGGCGATTGTTTCCCAAAATGACCCATTGTTCATCGGCGACATGATCTCGGCGAAAATATATCAAAAATCATAATACTGTCGGCGATATGGTTTCGGCGAAAATCTGAGGAAGGTTCTGATGCAGGCAATACAGATTGTGGCAACCGTGTAGATTCGAAACAACGCAGTGTAACAGCTTGATCAACAGTTCAAAAACTCGCAGGTACGTTTTCACCCACATGCTGTCTGGTCTTCGTTGGCCAGGACAGACAGTCATGGGTTCCTGGCCCCCTGCAAATTAGTGAAAACCAATAAGAAGTTTTACATCTGTTCAGATGGTACACACACACACCCACACACACACACACATCATCCAAACGCCAGTCGTGGGCCATCCGTTTTCGTGATGGTCTGCGCTGTACGTTTGCGGACACATAATCAATGGTCACGCATCGATTGCCCTTCGCCGCACTTCCTGGCGTGTGGCATCTTTGATCGTGGCCGCACACCACACACACATACTCGCACAACACACAGCACACCCACACACCTAACAAACACAACTCATCCATACACAACTTACTCACACATACTCGTCCACACATAACTTACTCCACATCAATCCTTCACCATCTCTTTTCTCTTTCTTGCTTACCCCATGCCGTCTTTGCCTTTCTTTTGTTGCTTGTTGGAAGAAGTTGACTTGTGGGGTTATCCGGTCCTTTAATTAAATGCTGCAAGACACCTGCTTGCCTGGACTGCTTGGCTTCAGCTTGTCCGGGTGCAAGCGCTGCCTGATCATCTCTTACTCGCTTCCCTCCTTGACCAAGTCCGCTCGGACTCATCGGTTCGTCCGGGAGGCTCTGAAGCGACGATGACCATCCCGCACCTCGGAAGGGCGGAGGCTGCCCGCTCGGCCTTGCTGCCGGCGGAGGATCTGCAGCTTCCGATCTTGCTGGCGTGGTGGGCACGCAGCTGAGTGCGTCGTCGTCGTCCGCGGGGATACCCGCTGGGAAGTCCTCGGCTTGGTCGCCAAGTAGGTCTTCCAGCTGGGCTGCGGCTTGCACGACTAACCCATCCTGGTCAACGTTTTGACCATCTTCTGCCAGTGTCGGATGTTCTTCCTCCGGGGGTTCTGATGCCAGCGCGGTGGGACCCGCTGCGGCTGGCGCTGGGAGTGCCACTGGCTGTGACAGCTCTCTGTTGATCTTGTGCCTCATCCCGTCGCGGGGTTGCCAAGGAATTCCTTTCATGTTGTTCATCAGCTCTTGACTGATCTGCGATTCCTTTGGCAGTCTTCTCACCGATCTCACGGCGATTGCCCCAGACGACGTGCCAAGCACATTGCTGTCGTCTCTGTCCAGCTTACCTAGCCATATGCCTTTGATCCACCTTCGCTGCATCTTGCCCCTCGGGGTCGGTACTTTTCCTAGAACTACTTCGCCTAGCATGGCGACCGGGTGAGAGTAGTCGCTGCCAGTTGTCAGGCGGTAGGGCGTGAGCCCATCTTTTCCTCTCACATGGAAACGTGCTATCAGCCATGCCGCGTGGCGCACAAGCCACGGTGTCAAGTTGCTGGACACGTCCAAGGAAGGATACCGCTTCCTGACGTCGAGCCATAAAGCTCGGATTTGGCTTGCTACAAACCCATTCATGGATTCCACAGCTCCTTGTGATTGGTGCTGCTTGGGCGGAGACTCCCGCACAGAGGCTCGGCTGGATCCAACATGTCTTTGGATTGACTCAGCCAGTGCTCTGATTGAGGGCTCGCCATCATGCTGCAGAATAACTTTGCTGTACCCAAGGTTCTTCAGGTAGAGGTCCACATTTTGCAGACAGTACCTGGACTGGGCTATCTCGGTTGACTTGTTGGGAAGTTGAAGTGCCAGCGGCCAACCTGTCACCGTGTCAGTCAGACACAGGATTGTGACCAGCCTTGACTCATCTTCAACCTCTTCCTCCTTCTCAGGAGAGAGAAAGAAGTAATCCATTTGGATCAACCCTGTTCCCTCACGCGTTGAGGATTGATCCCTCCTATGCCAATCTTGTTTGGCCTTACCCGACACGCACTCTTCACACCATGGTTGAAACGGTAGGTGTGTAAGGCGATGGGATTCCACCTGCGCCTCAGTGGGGCTTATGGGTTGCGACAACCCCTCTGGCTCCACAGGTGGCGGGGCTTCCGCTTCTTCCTCCAGGTCTGCCAAGAGACCGGGGTCTTGTTCCAGAAGCTCCTTGGCCTTTCTCACTTCTTCTTCACGCCTGGCATATTCTTGCACTGCCTCGGCTTCTTCATCCTCTTGCATGGCATAGGCTTCAACTGCCATTGCATCTTCATCGATGGCTGCCACCTTGCCATATCTGGTGGTAGGTGGCTCCAACTCTTCAAACGGAAGGAGAAACTGTTTGCCCTGCCTGGCAAACGTGGCTTTCCTGCCATCTGCCCATTGGATGTAGCAGTTGTCACTTTCAAAGTGGACACTGGCTCCAATGTCCAATGCCCTGTTGACTGACAGGATGTTTTCGTTCACACCTTCAACCACCTGAAAGGTGACTTGAGCTTCTTCTTTGAGCTTGTCTCCAAGCCTGAGCTGAGGGCGGATTTCCCCGCACGCCTTCAGTGGAGTGTCATCCACCGTATACAGTTCCTCAACTGCGTTGGGGTCCAAGAGAGCACTTGGAAAAGCCTCAGGTCTGCAGACTGAAGAGCAGGCTCCTGTGTCCACCAGCAGTGTGCCTCTGCTGGCAACCTTGGCCACTCGTGCAGTGTCACTTCTTTGGAAGACTTGAAGTGCCCATACCCTGGTGCCTTGAAACGTCTCGTGTGGCTCATGCAGGAGCTTCCATTTCTTTCTGAACTCCTTGCTATCCCAGGCGTTGGACTCTTCATTCCACTGCCACGTTGACCTAAGCGTGTAGCCAGGATACTGCGACCCTGGTGTTGCATACTTTCGTGTGGCACCCTTCTTGCCTTTCACCACAAACACCTTGGTGTTGGGATCAGGGTCGTGCCATCCAGGTTGGTCTCGATAGGCAAAAATTGCTTCCAACTTGGATACAAGAGATTCCTTTGCCAAAATGGCATTGCCAGTAGATATTTCTCCACCTTCTGGTATGGCCAAAATGGCCTTTTGTGAAACATGGCGGTGTTGCCCGCTGCTGGTGGCCTTGACCATGAGAAGTCGGTGTTCCCCGATCATTCCAACGTTCTTCTCTTTGTTGGAAGTGGTCGTGGATGGAAGGGTGATTACGCTTTGACCACCAACTTGAGATGCAGATGGCCCTGCAGAGATCACTGACGCATTGTCTTCAGTGATACCTGCAACTCCTTTCTTGCCCTTCCCCTTTGGTTGGCCTTTTGAGTTGAACCAACACTTCTCAATGGTATGGCCGGTTTTCCAGCATATGGCGCAACGATCCTTTTCCTGTTGACCTTTGCCACCTTTGTTGTTGTGGCTGTCTTTCCCTTTTCCTTTGGCCTCTTTCCCTTTGCCCTTCTTATGGTCCTTTCCCTTGCCATCTTTTCCTTTCCCCTTTCCTTTGCCATCACCAACAAGGCTGATGTCCATGGCATCTGGGTCTCTTGTGCGTGCGGCGGCTCCCGCATACGCGGCTGATGGCCTCCAAACCTGCTTTGCTTGCAGATAGGACACCACCACCTCACGCACAGACTGATACGTGGAAAGGGTTCCAATGTGCATGGAAAGGTGTTGCTTCAGGGCGGTTGGCGCCTCAGTAAGGACCACAGCTCTTTTGTCTTCGTCACTGATGGCCTTACTGGGACCATATTCGGCCTCATATTTGTCAAGGTCAGCTTCCCACTCCTGGAGTGCCGCTGAAAACTCTGCTTCCTTTGCAGGAAACTTGGGACTGAGCAACGAGCGCCGCCAGATCAAACTCTTGGAGTGATTGTCTGGGGCCATTTCACGCCACAACAGTCTCCAAAACTCAAAACCATTTTGGTCTCGAATGCCACGGGCAATCTTACTTGCCACTGCCAATTCTTGAGTCCACGAGTTCAGCATTGCAAACAATTGCCTCCCTCGGGATTTGGCTTCGTCAGTCATATCGACTGGGTCCACAAAACTGGTGAGCTTGCGTGAATTGTCCAAGTCTGCTGGAAAGTTTTCGTCCAGCAAAGCCAAGTATGTTTCTACTTGGAAACTGAACCGTTCCCATTGGTCTCGATCCTTTAAGGATTGAGGCTGTTTCACAGACTTGAGCACGTCAATATGATTGACCGGCTTACTGCTTCCGGCGGGTGTTCCCGCGCTCTGGAGCGGGGGAACTTGCCCTTGGGCGACGCCTACGTTCGCGGTCTGCTGCAAGGATTGCTGCAATAGTGCCATAACGCCTGTCAGGCGCTGGTCCAGCTCTTGCTTTTCCTGCTGCTGCTGGGCGTTCTGCTGCACCTGGCTCTGATGGGCGATATTCAGCGCTTGCATCTGACTCGCTAGAGCATCCATCCGCAGCTGCATTTCGCCGATGACCTGTTGTGGGTCTGTCATCGCGTTCTTCTTCGGGCCTTTCGTCCACGACCTCAGTGGTCAATGGAGGCTTCGGTTGTTGGCTTGATTGGCTCAAAGCCCCTTGGATTTGGTCACACAAGTCCAATGGCTTGCTCAGCTCGGCCTCAACTGCTGGGCCTTTGCTGTCGGCGGAGGACCGTGCGGTGCTCCCCGCAACTCCCGCTGCGTACAGTGGGGGCGCTTGGAGACGACGCTGCTCCAGCCACTTGGTTTGGGCCGCTACAGCTTCTGCTTCTCGCCTGGCGGTTTCCAGGTCAGGGATCTCGCACACCTCGTAGCTGCTGTAGCTCGAGAGCGAATCTCCCCACTCAACTTCCGTCTCGTTGCCAGACTCGTCTGCTGGCGCGTCAGCTGCCGCGGCTGCGATCTCTTCTGGAACCTCTGGCTGAGGCTGGTCCAGAATGCGCCGGGCTTCACTGATGTAGTGCTCGTCCGGTACCCTTGGAGGAGTGGGCACACGAACGGAGGAAGAAGCTGGTAGCTCCTCCTCTAGAACCTCTTCCAGTTCTTCTTCTGGAATGGGCTCTTGTGACTTGGCCTTCGCCTCGGCCCTGTCTCTTCGCCTGCGATCCTTCCGAGGGACCAGGCTTGCTTCAGCCTCTTCGTTCGCCTCTAAGGCTGCTTGGCCTGGGGGCGGGGCAGACCGCGCTCTCCTCTCGCTAGTGGACACCCGTGGGGGTCTACTTGGCTCGGGAGGAGCGGTGTCTCCTTGCTGCGGCTCTGTCTGAGTCGCTGCTTGCGCCTGTTGGGCTGCTAGCTCTGCCTGTCTTCGGCGCTCTTGTCCTCGATCGATCCGGCGCTGGGTCGCTGCAACGGATCGATGTCCACGACGATTCCTGTCTTGAGTGAATCGGCTATCTCTCCTTGGAGTTCGATTTGACCGGGCTGCCTCTTCCTGCCAGGTGGCGGCAGAGGACGCTCGGGAACGACGATTCCAGCCTCTCGTCTCCGTAGAGGACGTTGGCTGCGTAGATCGGGCTCGGCTGTCCCAATCCCCGTTGTCTTGCCAAGAGCGGTCGTGCCACTGGTCTTGGCCTTGCCAGCTTCGATCCCACCAACTGGAGGATCTATTCCACGGATCTACGTGATCCTGTCCTGAGGACGTCGTGTTGTTGGGGTTTACCACGTGCCTTGGCACGCGGGGCTACCCGCTGGGATTGGCGATGTCGATCTCGGCCTTAGCCGGCGGATCGACCCGCACTGAACCTTGGAGCGGAGGGTCTACCCTCGCAGCTCCGCTACCATGCAAACAGCGAAGTTACACGGTGGGTGCGTATTGGGCTCAAAAACACAGGTGGTGACAACACAGTACTGTTGACTCGGTCACCTCACTTTTTCCTCGAGTAGCACGGATGTGCTAAAAGGGGCTGCGGTCACGTCAAGTGTCTTACATGACATGCCATCTCTACTCCTAGCTAGCTACTTAGTTCTGAACTAGGTGTTTTACCCCTAGCAAGTTGCCAGTTTCAGTTGCTTTTACGGGAACGGAGGGAAACACAAAACAGACAAGAAAGAACACGTTTGTCAAAAGAAATCCGCAAACACCTTCGAAAACAGCTGTGTGCAAAACGCAACTAAAGAGTCACACAATTTTTTGATGAATTTTGTGCCTTGAACCGCTTGGATTCGACGTTCCGTGATCCAATCCGGTCCCACAAGCAAATCCAAAGGAAACCTCAACCAGAAGAATTTGCAAACTATTTAGGTGATGTTTTTCGATCTGACGTAGGCCACAATGCGTCCGTTTTGGATATGTTCAATGTTTTTGCTTCATCGCACGGGTTCCACAGCATTCCACCTTTCCAATTTCCTGAGTTGGAATATGTGTTGAGCCAAAGGCCATGCAACAAAGCAACAGATGCTACTGGAGTCGCGGTCGAAATGTTCAAATATGGAAACGTTATTTCCTAACACACTAAAACCACCGAGCCACTCCTACCTTGAAGAACCAGCGACCACACGTCACCCGACAAACTGGCACTTGGGAAAGCACAATTGTAAACGTCACATATAAAAACCCAGGTATACATATATATATAAATGTAGCATACGCAAAACGTCGCCGTGAAAAACGCAGATCTCCGAGGCAAAAACACCTTGCTCGAAAATTCCCAAAAACCACAACAAAAACAAACCGCAGGCACTGTTGACAACAGGAGCGGTCACCTTTTTTCCTACTCAAGTGGGGGAAGTCCTGCCGCCGCTTTCGGGGTATATAAGCGAAACGTGAGACATATGGAAAAATACCGCGTTCGGTACGTGAAACAGATTCCGCTGTCGGAAGAAAGTAGGGGGGGCGGGGGGCTCAAAAAGCGCAAGTCCACACAAAAGTGGAAACCCACCCTCCCTCCCAATGGAGGCATACCTTGAAAGAAGATGGCCACCATTGTACAGATTTCATAACTTGTACTTAAGAGTTTGTGGGTCAATTGTTTGACAAAAAAATTGAGGTTTGCACAGATTCAAACGAAAAAGGAAACAACAACACACGACAAAAGCCGCCAGAGGAAAGGTTCAAAGAACCCTGGTGCAAAACATCTCAAATTAGAAAGCCACAAACCCTTATGCTTACGCAGGTCGCGGGGACGCACGCAGGTAAAGAAGAGGAGGGCTCGCTTAGAAGTTGCGTTCAACTTTTTTAGTGTAAAAGGAAATAAAGTTCCATCAGCAAGCTGAGTCGCAACTTATCTTCTAACACACTAAAACCACCGAGCCACTCCTACCTTAAAGAACCAGCGACCACACGTCACCCGACAAACTGGCACTTGGGAAAGCACAATTGTAAACGTCACATATAAAAACCCAGGTATACATATATATATAAATGTAGCATACGCAAAACGTCGCCGTGAAAAACGCAGATCTCCGAGGCAAAAACACCTTGCTCGAAAATTCCCAAAAACCACAACAAAAACAACCGCAGGCACTGTTGACAACAGGAGCGGTCACCTTTTTTCCTACTCAAGTGGGGGAAGTCCTGCCGCCGCTTTCGCCACGGCCCCCACCCATCTCATTTTGGTGAAGAGGCTTTCCTCACAAATTCAATGCTGCTTTCAAACATTGCTTCAACTTCCTCTTTAGGAACTTCAGCATCTTGCGTTAACAAGGGGTGTTTCAACTGGCGTGAAGGAAAATCTGCAAGATTCGAAACCGAAGGCATTCTACCAAACCAAGGCAGGACGTAGTGAGCATCCAAGGTGGTGGCTGCAAGAGCACAGATCGCAGTGATACTGCGGGAAACCGAGTATCCTTTTATCAGTGAGTATCTTGAACCCTCATTGTCAATGTAAACCAGCAATTGCGTAGAGTCAAGGTGCTTGGCCCATAGCAATAGGGCCATCGCTACAGCCAAAGTCTCCAGCTCGCCTATAACCGTTTCTTTTCCACCTTCCAAAAGAGTGCTTAACTGCTCCAGACTCACTTTCAGCCCAAACCAAGCCATAACAGTGCCCCTTTCTGACACCAGCACTGCTCCCAAACCAGCGCCACTTTCCGGATCAAAACTTGCATCCGTGAGCAGAAAAAGTGTATCCAGCATACGGCAAGACAGCACACGAGGCTTGCCTCCCAGAACCCTCTCCTTCAAAAGTTTCAACGCACTCCTCAAAGCATCCGAGATCTTCTCCGTGAAGGGAGATGAATATGCATGTCTGGTCAGCTCTTGTAATGCAACCTTTCCCAATCTTCCGAAAATAAAAGCATCACAAAAAGCCAGTCTGCCTCGCACAACAAGGGCATCTCTTTTCTTTAACGAACCTAGCACCAAAATTTCATCCAGCAAGGCCGTGGTCTCCTTCACCCTTTTTTCTGTATTGCAAACCTTCAACAAACCATCCTTGCAATTGCCAAGGCCAAATTTCACCCCCAAGGCGCAAACAAGCTGGGAATAGTCGTCGCTCTTGGGACCCTCCTTGTCGAAGCCCCAACCCAGCACATCCAACATCAAACACAAGGCTGCCTGCGAGTTGTTTGCAAGCGGTGGGGGCGAGAAGGACACGAAGTCGTCAAAGTAGCAAGATAGGGGAAGTCGTAAACACTTCGCAGCAGTCCATTGCAAGAATCGTGCACAGCGAATGAAAGCATTCACTGCTGTTCGAAAACCGAATGGCAGAGCAACCTGTTGAAAAAGTTCTGCCGAGCCAGACGCTGGGTTGTATACCGACAGGAAGGCATGCTTCCTTGAACTGTCTGCGATTGCAAGCTGCCGGTAGGCTGAGGCTAGGTCCAAAGAGCGCCCCAACCAAGTAGTAGGTTCCCCTTGCTCTGCTAAGCATCTCATCAGGAAGGTGGCAAATGCGCAAATCACATCGGGCCCATCCACTGTCGCCTGTTCATAGCAAGTCACCGTAGAATTTATTTGACTCTGGGACATATCATCGATTGGTCTCACCTTACCCCCCTGCTCCAGGGGGAACCTTCTGGATACAGTATCGCCAGAGCCCAAAACGTCCCAAGTCAGGGGCCCAAGCATCCAGCCCTTGTCCACCTCTGAAACTGTCTTGGTCCATAATTTTTGGTCCAGCTCCAGATCACCGCTGCTCCTGGTCATGTATCGAAGAGCCAAGTTTGCTTTGTGAGCAGTGGCATGCAACTCCTGCTCAGAAATAGCCGCTGGAATAAGCTTTCTGGGCAAAACATTTGATTTGGGGACCTCTCCAACAAGCGCAAAACCATTCGACACATCATCCACCAGGGTTCTGTCATCATATCCTTCCGCATCTATGATGTGTTTCATCAAAAGGAGTTTCTTGCCTTCCAAAATGCGCCTGCGCTCTGCTGGCATCCGCTCCTTCTGCATCAGCTCTTCCGGTTGTAAAGTTTTTGCAAGTCTGACCCACTCACCAAGTTTGCTACACCGGTTATTCACAATGTCCACCCTTGACATGGCCGCAATATCAGCACAGGCGGCACTCACTTCTGCGGGGAGGCCTGAAAAATTAGAAAAAGGATGCCCAACGTAAACTGCCTGTTTCAGGAATTGTTCTGGCGTCCATCTCACTCCGAAAACCCAGTCTGCACACTCTTCTGTTGTTGCTACGCCTTCCAAAACCAGAACAGTCCCTTTGCAAGCTTGAGCATCCTTATGGCATTCCAGAAGCAAATTACCATCCCAGAACTGTTCCATAGGCTTCCGCACATCTGCGAGGTGTCTCAGAGACGGTGTACGCTCCACCGTAAATTTGAAAAGACGGCTTTCACCCCCCTTTTTTATGGTCTTTCTCAAAAGTTTGCTAGCACAGGGGAGGAAGAATCTTTGCTCGCCACATTGTATATTGATACATTCAGCCAACGCTGCAGTTTCATTGCAAAAGGAAAAACTGGAGGGCACATTTGACAAGACAAGCACATGGGAGAACTCTGGCACAAGATGCATAGTCATCGCCTTAGTAGGCTGCTTGGCTACCGCAATTGCTTGAAAATGCGATAACTTGAGACGTTTGGAGTATTGTACAACACTTGGCAACTTATATTCCTTTGCAATTGCTTCCAACACCACAGCCGCAAGGGCTTTTGCAAGCATGGGGGTGTATTCCGCTTCCAAAGCAGTATCGAATACACCATCAGTCATAGACCAGGGAGCATGTTCATGCCTGCCATCGCAAAGAACGTTCAAAGCCATGATAGCCTTGTTGTTGGAAGCGAGACATGTACGCTTCAGTCTTTGTCCTCCAAACATACAGTTATGCAATTCACAATAAAAAGGGTCGGTCGCAGCAGCAATATCTCGCCAGTAAGAGGTCTCCCAAAGAAGGCTTGTAAAAGGATTCTCAACCGTCCAAACGACTCCTGCTTGGTCCAACAGCAAGATCAATTTTCGCATGAAACTGTAAAGCCTGTTTGCCGCCCGCAACTTGACCAAGTGTAGTCCTTGCACTCCCGGGATTCCATCCGGATACCTGGAGTTCCTTATTGGGGGCGGCCCATGGTGTTTTTTGCTAAGCCTTCGAAACCTTGCTCTCGACGCTGTTCCGCATGGGATGCCAAAATGCACCCACAAACATTGCCCTGAAAGGAGCCATTGTTCCACCAGCTCTTGATGGTCCTGCTTTGTCAAATCCAAACAGACAATCTTCACTCTTTGTTTGCCCACTTTGTGGTCCACCCCAAAACTATCTGGAAAGTAATGTTTCATTGCATAAGTCAGGTTACCTGTACCGCAAAAAAGTTCCACGCAGAAGAAACCATGTGCCCCAAACTCCGGTCTCACACTGTCATCTTTGTTGACATGTTCACTTGCCATAGCTTGGAACTTACGCTTGCTTCCACATGATGAAACATCAGCTTTTGAACGCTCGGGTCACTGGTGTTCAGTTTGGGGATGTTGTTTGTAACATCCCGGCACCGAGCAAACATGCTGCCTGGGGCACTTCGATCCTTGCTTGCAAGTTCCCAAATTGAAACCGAAACAAATGGCTTCGCCTTGCGGCGTTCTTGCATGGTGGCCTTTCAGGGCCTGGGGAATTGGGTCCCTCTTTTTGCCTTTGCTATTACCTTTTGCATTCCCTTTTGGGACTTTCTTGGGTGGCTGCCCACCTTTTGTATTTGTTGTTTCGGGCCTCTTTTTGTCTTTGTCGGACTTGTCTGTCGAACTACCTGCATGGCTGATGGGCACCGGCAACATGAAGTACGTCACCGTCATATCTGATTCCAGCTTCTCAATGTACGGATCCAGCGGTTTGCCCGCTGCAATAGGCGCCTTCAATGAGCCTGTGAACAGCTCACTCATTCTAATGAAGGCCTGTCGATCTGCCCTCAGCAACTGAGATTGTGAAATCTTCGAAAAACCCGGTGCAGGCGACTGTGCGTACAACGCAAATAACCTGTCAACCCACTTGCGCATCACTTCATAGGAGGCAATGCCTGTAAGGTCCAGTGCCAATGTCCTGCGTTGAAGAGCCTGGTAGAGGCTAAGGTCCGATGTAATATGTATCTCTGCATTGCTGGCCTGCTCCTTCACCACCAAGGACGTCTTGCCGACGTCAAGCTGCAGTTCCTTCTCAGGTTTGCTGCCCATGAGTTCTTGCTGACGTGACAAACACTTTGTAGGGCCTATGTAGGCCACTTCATTCTTTTCAACCATACTTGCACACAAATCATAAAGGCTATGTGCTGGCTCAAGGGGGCCAGAAATATCGAGCCCCCTAAACGTTTGCCTTTGGAGTTCCAAGCGGGCCTCCCTTTCAGGAGCAGACATTTTCTTTGGGGTTGTCTCCTCGCCTCTGGCTGTAGCTTTCAGGGAATGCATCATCAGAGTTTGACTTTCGAAGAGCACACGTTTGAAAGCTGCCATGTCTGCTATCGAAGGTGCGACCCCTGGCCGCAAGGTACCAAGAAAGGCATTGATCTGATCATCTGTTGCTGCAACACCTGGACCGGCAACAGCAAAACTCAGCTTTGCAAACGTCGATAGAGAGTTGCCCTTCAGGGCATCTATCCATTGTTCACCCAGGCCAGCTTCCGTCGCTTGTTGCGTAAAAGTGGCCTCCGAGTCCAAAAACGAAGAGGCAGCCATCACGGCAAAGGGCCGGCAATTTATCTAAGGAACGCAGACTAAAAGAAAAAATAACAGCTTTTCATTGCCCCAATGTCACTCCAAAAAGTTGAGTAACACTATCAAAATCTTTCAAAAACTCATGCAGTAAATAAACAACCCGAGCATGCTCGTGTCAGCATTGTCAGGTAACGCTTGCTTCGCTTCTGTCCGATTCAAACACCGGACTGTTCCTTTGAACCTGAGCTGCTACCCCATGCATTCATAGGGATCAACTCACTCATGAGCTGCTCACAGCTCCGGGCTTTCCCATGGCCCCTCGGCCAATCGTATGCAATACTGCTCTCAGTATTCTAAATGCTTTCCAATGACATGCCGTTTACATGCTCAGCTGATGTATGCAAAAACCCTTCACATGTGCAACATGAAAACTCACAATTCAATGTAACAATCTCACAAATTACCAAAATGCCAGACCAAAAGAGGAAAGTGGAGAATTCAGCTTTCTGTTTTTTGACGTGAGGCCAGAAGAGTCACTGCCGCTTTAAGCGCTTTGACTTGTTGATCCAATGCTTTCACCAGATCATCTACTTTTGACACCAACTCTCCTTTGAAACATCTGCTGCATCTTGCATTCAAGGTAGAGCAGCCTTGCTCCAGTAGCTCAAAATGAGCTTCATCCACTTTCCTGCCACAAGCCGTTTGGAAACTCAGCTCGGCACACTTGTGCACCACGCTGCTTTTTATATTTCTCCAGACTGGGCCCTCAATGTGAAAACCCACTGGATTTGCACCCTCAGCATCACTCTCCGATGAACTGTCAGAGGAACTAGACCCCGTAGATGGAATCTCGCTTGACGCATCGTCATCTAGCTTCTCCACATCTTTTTGTTCAACAGCCACATCCACAGGCGAGACATGTTCGACAACACTTTCACTCGGCTCTGCCTCTGCCAGTTCTTGGGGATCCACAAATTCCATCTGTGTTGGACGTCCTGGTTCCTTGACTTGCTCTGCAATCTTCAAAAGGTCAACCATACGCGAGGTGCGAGAGACATCCGGTCTAAAATGGTCCAGGCGTATGTTAGACAACATACTGCAGTACAGCTGCAACGGTCTCGTCAACAAATCCCTTGAATACACCGTTATAGCCTTTGCACCTTGAAGCTCGTGGTGACCAAGCAGCGTTCTCGAAGGCTCATCCAACCCATAGGCCGCACACCATGACAAAGTGGTGTGCTTCAAAGAGTGCGACGTGATCGCGTTCTCCATGTTTGTCTTGAGCATCCTATTCAAAAAGGTGCCAATCTCTTCTGTGGTGCACGGTCTCTTGCAGCTCTGCACAACGCCCCAAAGGGCTGAACTCGAAAATCTACTCCAAGGCTGTCGCAAGCCTGAACCCAATGTTTTGTCCAGTCAACTGATGTCACCCCCAACACTGGTGCGACCAACGGCATGTACAACTGCTTCTTTGTCAGTGTCGTAGCCGTCTTATGATGTTTTGTGCAAGCCTCCACAAAGCCATAAAGCTCGCCCTTGTATTCCATTTTTTCAATCCAGATTCGATCAATGAATTTCAAATCAGACCATCTGGAGCGTGACAAGATTGCAAAAATTACAGAACCCAACATGTACTTGTCAATTGGGTCCAAGGGCTCCTGCATTGAAGTCTCCAGCAACGCCACCTCAGAAACTTTGAGCGGCCTCGCAGGTTTGTAAGCAGCTTTCTCCGCCATCAAGCGTTGAGCCCTACCACAAATTTGAGGGTCGCAAAGCAGCTGATCTGGAATTCCAATTCCCAAAACAAATCTTGCAAATCTGAATGCCTCCAGTAATGTCATGCCTCTCGAAGCTGACGATCTCGAATGTCCGTCTTGCTGCAGGTATTGCAAACAATGCGCTCTGTTCCAAGGATCCCATTCCACAACATGTAGTTGCAGCCATGAAAAATACTGCAACAAAGTTTGAGCACGTTTCAATGCAGTTCTCGGTGACTTTATTCCCAGTGAGTCTCTGAGAGCCATACTATCTGCATTCAGGTTGCTATCCACCTGTTCCTGTAAGATTTCCCTGCCAAGCTGTCCAGGATAACCCAATACTTCAAAAATCTGCTGCCACTTAAACAATGCATGCGACCAGACTTTCTCTGTTTTTTCCAAAGCATTCCTGTCCGGAAGAACCTTGATTGCATAGGAATAAAAAGGCAACTTCAGCTCCTGACTAATTGAACTCCTCGCCATGCTCTTCTCTGCAGCTTCCAACGCATCTCCAGACGCAGGGTTTGCAGCAGAAGCCTGCACCAGATATTCACCTGGAACAGGTGGCAGAACTAAGGAAAAACATCACTGTCATCATCTGTAAAAATGGCTTTCCAAACACCTTGTTCCCACGGGAGTTTCAGCTCTGATTCACCTACTGCACTCAAACGCGCTTCGAAAAGAGCCCTTTTGTAATCTGCCTTTGAGATTGGCACATCTGCACGTGTGCACTGGGGGTCCCTGGATCCTTGCACAACTCTCTCTGAATCACCTTGCATGTCTTGACCTACAAGTTCGATTGGGGATGCATTGCCAAACAAGTCATCAACAAGTGTACCCTGTTCAACTTCAGAAACATCCGTCTGAAATGCAGAGACTGTCGCAGCATCTGGTGCCTCCACGTATGCAGAGCTAGACTGTAAGGCCCCAACCATTTCCGCAAAACTTCCAGTGTTCAAATCACCCTTGAAGTCTTCTGAATTCATTTCGCCTAGCAATAATGTCCTCACAGTCCACGTAAATGCAGTAAGAAACAGTGCAAAGCGATTGAAGGTCTGAAATGGCCAGGAACGCAAACAACCTCACCTCTGCAAATTCACAATGATCCCAAATTGCCCCGGAGCACAGAAATAATTGATGTTCACTGATGAAATCGTATCTGTCCGGATCCCAAGCTAGAGGCACCATCACACCCCCATTGCTCTCAAAAAGCGCAAGTCCACATAAAAGTGGAAACCCACCCTCCCTCCCAATGGAGGCATACCTTGAAAGAAGATGGCCACCATTGTACAGATTTCATAACTTGTACTTAAGAGTTTGTGGGTCAACTGTTTGACAAACAATTTGAGGTTTGCACAGATTCAAACGAAAAAGGAAACAACAACACACGACAAAAGCCGCCAGAGGAAAGGTTCAAAGAACCCTGGTGCAAAACATCTCAAATTAGAAAGCCACAAACCCTTATGCTTACGCAGGTCGCGGGGTAAAGAAGAGGAGGGCTCGCTTAGAAGTTGCGTTCAACTTCTTTTAAGTGTAAAAGGAAATAAAGTTCCATCAGCAAGCTGAGTCGCAACATGAATTGCGCACATGTTTGTTGAACATATTTAACCGTATGTTGAAGAGCGGTTGTTTCGATGAATCGTGGCGGGCTACACTTTTTACAATGTTTCCGAAGATGGGGGACACGTCAAGACCAAGATTTTGGAGGCCAATTTGATTGTTTTGCTTGATACAAAAGCGTCTCGGAATGCACTTCTCGATTTGTGCGTGTTGCACAGTATGAAAACTCAACATGATAGCTAACTGAACATGTATGTAAAAGGGGATGCAAGAAGCGGAAATCACAAGCACCCCGCCTCGACACAGCCTTTTGGCTAGTGTCGCACTACACTGTAAATTTCTATTGGAAAAGTTGCAATCATGTTTGCCGCTGGGGTCCTCATTGGGATGCCAGTACTTGCCAAATCCTTTCAGGATTTTCATGATGCAACGCCATTTTGGCCAACGCATGAAGCCGTCGTTGACGGACTTGGCGGTCCAATTCGCAAAACGTTCTAATTTCCTCATGGTAAATGTAGACATCCAAATGGCTAACAGGGATCCATGTTACCCCCTGGCTAAAGCCTCATAAGCTGTTTCCAAGCGCTACTGGCTGGGAAACCACTTTCATTTTCATCCATCATTCACCATGTCTCTGCTTTGCTATGTTGCATTGCTTCCATCGCTCTCAACGCTTTCATCTGAAATCTCGTCACCATTGTGCAAGTAGTTCCATAAGCTTGGATCTGAAACTTCGCTCCTCCTCGAACTCATATACCTTTGCATGGCCTGAGATCGAGTTTCATCACCATTTGATTCAGAGGTAGGTGATGGGGGAAAGTTTGCATTTCTTCCCGAGGCATTTGCTACCATATCAACATTGGTGCTGAAACCAGTGCTGCTTAATGCACCGCTTTGTAGTGCACCTATGAAAGCGAGAGCTTTCTGAGCGTCACCCAAACTTGCTGGCCCATTGATTGCAGCATAGTTGGGAGAATTTTCATCGTCGCTGATATCCGACATAGATGCAAGGGCCCTTCGAGCTGAGCTTCGAAAGGAGGCATGTTGTGAAGTCAGGGCTGATTGGAGCCCTAGGAGAATCGTAATTCTCTCCTCATACAACCTTCTTCGATCTGCATCGTTTGTCGCATCTCTTCTTCTGGCACATCGTCGCAACAACCATTTCACGTAGTGCTCTGCTGTAAGAGCTGTATCAGCCGCTGAGACGATGGAAGGCATTGAGGAAGTGGCATCTGCTATGGGCATCGCAGATGCTGCATTGTCCATGACTCCTGTTTCAAGGCTTTCACTGAGAGCGGGTTCTGCATCGGGCTCATTGTTCACCTGTCTGTTTCTTTGTAAACCATTCACCATCATCCAAAAGACTGTGCAACAGAACCCAAAGACAAGTGTGAAAACCAAAAGACCAACTGTGGGGCTTGAAGACACATCGTTGTCCTCAGCACAACCTTTGAGGGTCAGGAGGCTCAAGACGCTCAGTATTGCATGTACATTCTGTTTCTTCGTGTAAATGCGTCCTGGGTCATCAGCTCCTTCAACCAAACCAGTTGTCATATTGAACATTCCAAGCAAGCTCATCAATGAGCGCAGCCTGGAGGAAGGCAGGCGCTTTGTCCCTATATCTGCAGGGTTTGATGCACCGGCCACGCATGCAAGCTTTATGGTGCCATCAGCAACAAGGCTTTGAAGCCATAAAACTCTGCAAGACAAATGCCTCACTCGGCCTACGCCTTGGCGTTGGATGATTCCCCTGGCAGCTGAGCTATCGCAGTGGAGATGGATGCTGCACTTGAAACCAGTCAACCATTCAACAAGTCTGCATAAGAGGATACCATCCGATGTGCCGCTGGAACAAGCGTAAACTTCTGCTTCTGCACTTGAAAGGGAAACCAACTTTTGCGTTCTTGAACATGAATACAAAAGACATCCTCCAAGGAATATGGTGGCACATGAGACTGAACGTCGGCTGGTCCTGTCACTTGCCCAGTCACTGTCTGTATAGATCTCCATGATGCTCTCACCAGGTATGAAGGTGCTGTAGCCATGAAAGAGGCCTGTGGTTCTTCCCTTCCATTTGAGCGACATGCATATGCTCTCGTGTGAGGCCAGATACCCAACCAGGTGTTTCAACACTGTCATGCTTTTCACCGTGGGCTGAGTTGAGTATGTTGACAAGTGCCTCACTATGTGCTGGCAGTGCGGCAAGTCACTCGCTAGCTAGATACAAAAGTATTCCAACGCAAGTTCTGAATGTCTTTGCAGCTGTTGGAGAAATTTCATTGGTTGTATCAACCTGATCCATGTCAGAGTGTCCTGGTGACTTCTTGTTTTGAAGCTTTCGGTTCAACCCAAGCAAACTGCACATCTGGTCCACATGTTTGTGGTGTGTCTCTATGGCGATCCTGTCATCGTGCTGCAAAGTCATGCGCCTTTTCAAAAAGCTAACTTCGTCACCTGGCTTTTCCATGAGTTGTGTGGACACCTCATAGCGCTGTTGCAGACATTTCACCATCTTTTGCAAAACAAACTCACGTTGCCCTTCTTACCAAACCTTGCCGGAACATCGCAAGGACTAACTGCAGAACCCAAACAAAGCAAACGCCGAAATAAAAATAAAACGAGAAATCAAAACGAAAAACGCAACGGCCAACTGAAACAAGTGCAATCACTCGGACAAGATAGCAATTCTTTTTGCCGCGCTGATGGATGAGTGCCACGCAAGTTTGAACGTAAAAGTCCAAAATGTAAATTGAATTGCATTGTCAAAGGAGTGGGTGTAAGAATCCAGTGGGTACAAATCAGGTACTGCTGGAGCTCCGAGCCCCGCCCCCCTCGCAGTGGCAAAACGATTCTATAAAAAGAGTGGCTAAAGAAAAGGGAGGCAGAGGGTGGGTAACTGAAAGTTTCTCAGCCCCACAGCTGCTCGAAAATGGAATCCGGAACTCAACAGTGACCATATTAAAATCAATTCAAATTACATTGTGTAAAATCTGTGACAGCCGAAATAAAATGTGAGTGCATAAACCAATCAACCTGTACAAACGTAAACCTCAGTTCACCTAAGTTGACTGGACATCAAAATCAAACAATCAAAAATTGAATAATTGGTTTTGCCCTGTTTGGCGCGGAAGTGAAATTCCAAGCAAGAAACACGTAAAAGCGAACAACAAAGTAAAACCAAGCGCGTGAGAACGCATGGGGAAAACAAAGGAGGAAAGGGAGACAACCAAGGTTGAGTAGGAGTAAGATCCCACCCACCACTCCCTGGGTTTGTTTTAGAAGGGCAATACAGTTGGTGCACTACGCTTCCCAACTTATTCTTGCCCTTCTTACCAAACCTTGCCGGAACATCGCAAGGACTAACTGCAGAACCCAAACAAAGCAAACGCCGAAATAAAAATAAAACGAGAAATCAAAACGAAAAACGCAACGGCCAACTGAAACAAGTGCAATCACTCGGACTTCTCCTATACCGACCCAAAGTCTGTATATATATCTCGGTACGCGATACGCCCTAACGTTTCGTCTACGCTTCCCAAACATAAAGGAACCCAAATTAAACAACGCCAAAAACCAAAAAACCTCAAAAACATGTCACACAAACGAACTGGAAAACTGAATGCAGCTTCAGTAAATAAATGCACTGTCACAAAAACTGAAAATGGCACAACGAATGATTTCACTGGCGCGCCTCACCTTTTTCCCTTTCGAAGCCTATGCTTGTCCGGGGTAATTGTTCGATTTGTTTCGATGTGACTGCACGGGCAACCCTTCAGGTTGGGTATCGTCCATTCTGGTATCAAGCTTTGGTTTTTTCAAAGAAGACCAGACAAGGGATGGATATCCAGCTGGACTGTACCTTTTCCCCCGCTAAAAGACAATTTCGGGTGGGTAACAACGTTTGGGTGGGACAGAAATTGTCCATGGCATGTAAAAAGGACGCACCCGCCCACCACACCCTTAAACAGGGACAGCCACACGAACATAAAATTGATAAACACTTTCAACATAAAACAGATACATGTTTCACATGTACAGTGAGACATCACTGGAAAACGACATGTAAAAATAGACACAGATTTGTGGTTTTGACATTGTTTAGGTTGAGGTTTAAGTTGTTATGTTTGGCGTTGTGGTTTAGCAGGCGCTGGGTTTAAGCATAGGACGCACAGTTAGGGACGCATAACGCAACTACAAAGATATTTTACAGACCGGACTGCAAGTCCTGTTTGGGAGGTTAGAGAGAAAGTATTGTCAGCAAGCTGAAATTCCCTTCTCCTATACCGACCCAAAGTCTGTATATATATCTCGGTACGCGATACGCCCTAACGTTTCGTCTACGCTTCCCAAACATAAAGGAACCCAAATTAAACAGCGCCAAAAACCAAAAAACCTCAAAAACATGTCACACAAACGAACTGGAAAACTGAATGCAGCTTCAGTAAATAAATGCACTGTCACAAAAACTGAAAATGGCACAACGAATGATTTCACTGGCGCGCCTCACCTTTTTCCCTTTCGAAGCCTATGCTTGTCCGGGGTAATTGTTCGATTTGTTTCGATGTGACTGCACGGGCAACCCTTCAGGTTGGGTATCGTCCATTCTGGTATCAAGCTTTGGTTTTTTCAAAGAAGACCAGACAAGGGATGGATATCCAGCTGGACTGTACCTTTTCCCCCATGCATCACAGGACAGCTAGGCAAGGCGTCGAAGAAGTTCAGCAGGGTGCTCAAACTCAGTTACCTGCTGGATTCCAAGGAGACCCAGGGCTTCTCGGCAAGCGCCCCTTGAAGGGCCATCAGAGATGTTGGATTTGCTGGGAACTCTCTCAATCCAACTATAGGTGGGTGCCAGCGAGTCCATGGAATAAAACTCACGGATCATATCCCGCATGGTTGGGCTGGGACTCAACCCTTTTATGGAGCAGAATCGGGCGGCATCATTATCCACCCACCAGATTGAACGGCGGTGCTTCAAAAGTGACTGGAATTGCCAGCGTATCAAAACCATCACATACAGCTCAATCTGACAAATTAAGTGGTCACCGACCAGAGTTTTCCACTTGGCCAGCAAGGTCGCCGGCACAGCTCCTTGACAAACTAGCCCCTCACCGGTAGCCATATCCAAAATGACTGCTCCAATGCCCGCATGCTCTGCTTCCCAACAACCATCAGTGAAAATCAAAACAGGGCGAACTTCCGGAGCAGCATCGATACGGCGGGGCGAGGCAGTCTGCAACATACGTATGGCATACTCACAAAAAGATGCCACTTGTCCCGCCCCTTTCGGAACCGAACTGCTACTCAAGGCCATAGCCTCTGCACAAACTTGGTGAAGGTATTTCCCACTGAAGAAACCACAAGCATACCGCATCAACCCATGGAGGATCTGCCCCTGATGGCGAGAGAGCGTTCCCTCCTTCCGGATTTGCCTCAGCAGCGTCACCAGCCTGTCGATGCGGCCAGGTTTGTTTTCCAAGGTAATGGACCCTTGGCAAATATCACCAAGGTTCAAAGAGCATCCCAAAACCTGGAAGCAGGGCTGGAAAGGGCAACCCTTCGATCCAGTCTTTGCATGTTTCCATCCAAGAAGGTCCAGCAGTTGGCTGGCCGAGTTGTCTGCGTCCTCCGCCAAAGATGCTGGAGAAAACATCGGGAAATCATCATAGAATACTCCGCAAGGGATTACCAAAAGTTTGTTCATGAGGTACCACAGGCTGCGGGACACTCGATTGAAGCTGTAAACTGCAGCTGTTGAGCCAAACATCATCGAGTTTGCGACAAAGTATTTCGGTGCCCCGCTCTGGTCGTGAAAGAAAATCACTGCCAGGTGGCGGTTGGAGGGATGGATGGCCATCTGTTTGTAGGCCTTGCTAAGATCCAGACACTTGCCCCACCAGGGCTCTGCACCAGGTCCAGAGGGCCCAGCCGAACTCCGCCTGGCTATGGCCAGAGCCAACCCAGTGATGTAGTCAACATCCTGAAGTTTCAAGTAGGCTGTCACCGAATACGCATGGTTCAGTTGCGCCTCCAAACAATCGTCAATAGGACGGAGTTTTAACTCAGCCCCCTGCACCAAGACAAAGCGGCGCACCACACACCAGTCGCTTCTACCAAGATGGGCCGTAACGGCCTCCTCATTTAGAAAAGGCCCTTCCACAAATCCAAGCTGTAGCTCTTCAGCCGCAGTAGCTTCAAGATGAGCTATATGCTCAGGGTCAGCCGGTGTAGCCTTCCCCACAATGGCACGGCGGCGCCAAACCGAAGACGCCTCCAGGTCCTCAGCCACCATGGACGCAGGTTTCAGCATGGCTGGATAACAGGGCGGTGTATCGTGTTTGCCCACCAGCTTGACTCCTTCCATCATGAAGGGTATCACACCCATATCGTCGTAGCCATAGCGCTCAAGCAAAGACTTCCAAAGCAGCAGTTTCTTTCCCTCAAGAACCTTAGCCAAAGGTGGAGGCAGAGCCTCATGCAACGCCTGCTCCTCGTTGGCCAAACGAGCAGCCATCAACTTGGCCTGTAAAAGATTTTTCCGTCTTTCCAGTTTGACAACATGTCCAGGGTAACGGAAGTTAAAATCAAGTGCAAGCTTAGTGATGTGCTCCAAGTGGTCTGTGGTGTCCATTGGGTGAAGAACATGCTTGGCTCTGGACAAAAATTGCTCAGGTGTATGAAAAATACCATACTTGACCTGTGTTGCTAGCTTTGTCACTGCAGGCCTCTCCTGTCCCTCCTCGAGCTCTCCTTCCCCATTAAAATGAGGAGGAAGTTGTTTGGCATTCTCCGGGGGTTTTGCAGCAGTATCCAAAGAAACAATTCGGTAATATTCTGGAACCAGTGGACGATGTTTCTTGGTTTGTTTCCCCTGGGCTGCTGTAGACAAGTCGCGCAGCCGCAAAGGCTTGGACACTGAAAAACCCCTTGCTGTAAAATATCTTACCTGGCACTCCACCGCTCGCTGCGCTAGCAAGTGTGGGTAATGGGCTTCTGTTGAAGTATCAAACACCCAGGATCCTGATTGCCATCGCACGCCCCACTGCTCGTGGGCATGGTCATTGTTGCAAGCGGCTGACAAGGCATCGAACACCCCAGGCGTTGAGAGCCAGGCGGTATGTTTCCTTCGTGTAGAGCCATGGCAACAAGCATGAAAATAAACAAACTGTAAATAGTTGAGGGCAGTCGCCGCTTCTGTGGAGTGTTCCCTTGCAAGTTTCACCAAAACTGCCCACAACCAACTGTTTCCAGGATTCTCAATGCTGATCACCACCTTATGGCGGTGACACCACAAGATGATCTCGATGGCCAGGGCATATAAACAGTTGGCGCTATCAATGCGCCTTTGATGATGATGCGCAAGACCAGGAATCCCCAAAGGGAACTCAGCTGAGCGTAGGGGAGGTGGCTCTGGAACCCCTGCCAGCCGCATTTCTCTAGGAATCGGCCTTTCACGGGCACGGCTGGAAGTGCCGCACGGCAAACCAAGATGAACTGCTTCGACACCTGGGGACGTTAAAACGTCCCATAAAATCTTTTGACCGCTGCTCGACGTTAGATCCAGCGTCACAATAGGTGCAAACGGTTGTACCACTTCGTGGTCAATGCTAATGACCCGCAAACCCGATTGAATCGCAGCCCGGGACAAAGATGCCCTCCCAGCAAAAAGCTCGATGAAGAGAGGGGGTGAATCTTGTTGTGAAACTTCCATGGCCACTCCCTCAAGTCAGTCTGTGTGGGTGCAAAGATAATACGGCTTGAGCCGATAGCACCCCTTCTTGTAACACTTATGATACCCTCTGGCGCATCGCTTTCCTGCTGGGCCCTTGAACTTGCATTTGTTGTTCTGGTAAGCAAAGCACGAAGGTCTGTTCTCATCGTCATGAGAAGTGCACCCTTCAGGAAGTTGCACTTTCGGCCCAGCATTGCCCTTGTTAGAGCCTTTGCCACCACCTTTCGCGGTGGGCTTTTCCACCTTCTGAACTTTCTCAGGTCGGCCCCCTGAAGACGAAGGCGGCTCATGATGCTTCACTGCAGGTAAGGGCGATAGGAAGTGGAGCACTTCACTGGACTCCCTCAACTCACCCAGCACTTTATCCAAAGGCTTGACCTGGTTTGCCCCTTGTTGTAGGGTCCCCATAGTTCGATGGGAAGCCAACGTGAACAGTTGTTTATCACAATCCAGAATCTGCTGTAGACCGATCTTTGAGTAGCCACGAGGTTGGTCTCTAAGAAGGTGAGTAAATAAGAGCTGTACCCAACCCTCAACCACATTGAAACTGGCTATGCCTGCCAGATCCATCGCCAAGCTTCTGCGCTGCCATGCCGCACGTAGTTTGAGTTCTGAGTTGGCCTCACAATTAGGCTCTGTTGACTTCGAGCCGACCTTGAGCATACCTGCAGAGTCGGTGGACACCGTGGCATCTCGTTTGATGGAGCTAACTTCTTCGGCTCGGCTGCAGCATTGTTCTGGCTTCACGTAAACCAAAGTACCCGTCTCCAGCATCTCCACGTAGAGATCAACCAAATGATTTGAAGGGGTGGTTTCTGGAGTGAAGATGATTCCACCCAATCTGGCCTCTTGCTCCTTCTGGCGAGCAACGCGTTCTGCCGTTGCCAACTTTCTGGTCGAAGCTGCAGGGTCAGGTGATGACTCTATGCGCAGCCTAACGTCAGTCAGGGCCATGGAGTGGGATTCGAAGAATAGCCGTCTCAAACAAGACAGCTGGTCTGCCCCCGGGCGTTCACCCAGCACATCAGTCAGGAAGTCAATCAGCGGAGTCTCATCTGTATGCTGGGGAGAGTAAACTATTGCGAAAGCATAACGGCCAAATGCCGCAAAATTTCTCACTTCGAAACGATCTATGTATCTGTCCTCAACTCCAATCTGCTTTGCACGCGCTCTGAAAGCTGCCACGGACTCTAATGTCGTTGCAGACATGGATCTACGGCACCGCTAGAGTGAGCTCAGGTGAAAATCAAACAAATCATTTGACAAAGGTTCACATCTCACAAAAATTCAAAAAAATGTTTCCAGCAAGCTGAGTTTTCAAAGGTGATGCACGGTCAAAACATTTGAAAATTCACATCCTGCAAACGCACTTGAAAAAGTTTCCAGCAAGCTGGGTTTCCAGGTGTAATGCACAGTTTCAGAAAAATGTCATGGCCATGAAATTGGACTCAAAAGTTTCTATGCTTAGGGATTCACATCTGCACAACATTTCAACTGCATTCGAGTGATTTCACACGGCCTTGAGTTTTGTCCAACTGCAAGATCACACTCTCGATGTTGGGACAATCAAGCCATGCACCAATCGGATGTGGTGTCAATGAATGCACTCGCAATTGAAATACAGCATGTGAACATGTGCCCTAATCAACTTCTGAACAAGTCCAATTTTCATTTACCTTGAGTTCTGAATGCATCACAAAAAACAGCTTACGCAACTTTTATTTCACATGCAGAAACGCCGATCAATCCTCCCTGTTTCGGAAGCTTCTAAGGCAATGGCGGCAGGCATCCAAATGATCCCTGTCTGACACATGTGCATACGACCTGAAGTTTCGGGACGTAGGGCGCCCACAGCTCAAAAAGTCATCCTCACCCACAATGTGCACAAGTCCTGACACCTTATGCACAAGAAGCGATGTTTCTGGGACACCTGGAAAGGTAGGAAACAACGATATGCACTGTTCGCTCCGTCCACATTCTTCTGTCTCGCAATCAGGCAAACTCTCCAAGGATGCCAAACTTGAATCGGAATCCGAGCCTGCCGCTTCATCTTCATCCACCTGTTGTGCACCAGCTGCACATTCATCGATTCCCTCAGCCAATTGGACCACCCTGTCAATGGCCGGTTGGTCTGGTTGAAAATCACCTGACCGTATCAAACGAATCATGCCCAACACCTTGGCATACAAGCTTGTGTAGCACTCACGGGAGTAGCACATGACGCTCTTCATGTTTGCATCCAAATGATGGCCCAGAAGTCGACGCTCTGTAGGGGTGAAAACCAATTTGGTACACCGTCCAGCCCAAGTCAAAAGCGTAGTTTTGCATGAGTGTGATCCAATCAGCTGTGGCTGAAAAGGTGTCTCAGCACTTTCAAGAAACTCCCTCAGCCAAACTGTCGCCTCTGCTGCGCTCATTGGAGTGCCCACCCAGCTAGAATGCTTCTCTGAAAAACTTGGCAAAACAAAGTCACAGCACTCAAGCTCTTCCGTTTGACGTGCAGCAATCCACTGAGCCGCCCAGTCAGTTGATGACACTCCAGTGCCTAGTGCAGCATAGGGCAAGTAGCGCGTCTTGGCCTCCATTGTCAACGCTGTCTTCGAAGTCAGCGCATCTGCATGGACCAAAGATTCACCATGCCCAGATTCCAATGAAATGGACTTCAAACGCTGAGCATCTTTCCAACGACAGCAAGAATGAATGCAAAATAACAGCTGACCAAGAATGCATTGCAAAACTGTTCCAGAAGTATGCATCAGATTTTCCAAGTGCCACACTTGCTCCACTGTCAGGGGCTGCTTCTGACATAACGGATTCTTACCCAAGAACATGTCTCTGGCAACACCACGGCAACGTGCTGACACCACATGTGAAAGGTCTGCAACCAACAGTTTGGCAGTAGCATCAACAAAATGCAGGGCTTCAATTATATGCTGAGCTGCTGTAGCCCCTGCTCCAGCGGCCCTCATATTGCATAGGGCTGAGTACAACTCAGGCTCTGACAACCGCAATGGGTACAACTGCCCAGCCTCCCTGAGGAGCTTTGCAAGTCTCGTCATGGACGACGCCCTCTTTTGCAACGTAGAGGAAGCTTTCATACGAAATGCATCTCTGAATGACTGATCAATATTTTCATGCAAAGATCCACTATCAAAACGCCCTCTCAAACTAGTCCCCAGTTGTGTAGCAAGGGGGTCTTGAAGAACCAGATCTCGGAATTTCTGCAATGCCAGTCTGCGTATGTCCTCATCCAAAGGCTCACGCCTAGCCCTCTTCAGCATGAAGGGCACCACTGGGAGGTCCTGACAAATCGTCTCCCTGGATGGCCTGGTGGTCACAACCTGAGAAGCCAAAACATCCTGTGCACCAAACGTTGCAGGTGTAAACATCTTGTCCAGCAAAGAAACAGCTGTACCCTGCCACAAATCACGAGTTTTGAAAACTGATCCATCAACCTCCCATGGCAACTTGTCCAAATTAGTCTTAGCCCTCTTGATCTCTGCCTCCAATGCCGTTGCCCTCCACGATGGCTCGCTGCCACAGGGGTCAAGCACCACAGGACATGAATCATGAAGGTTCTTCGAACTGACATCAAGAGGCCGTTTCAAGGACTCAAGCTGTGATGATTCCAAATGATCAACTGAAGGTTCAGCAAACTGCCAGCCCGCCGCATCAAGGTCATCGGCAACACTAGGACTGTATTCACCAAACAGTTGTGGAAAAACATCCAAATTGTTGTCACTGTGCAATGAAATTTATCAAACCAAAGCTCACCTCTACCTTTACGCTCGCGTCCCTGGTTGCGCGTTGCTTACAAAACAAAAACTTAAATTGAAAACTTATATATATATATACAAACACGTAAGTAAGTATATATATATATATATCCAATAATACGCACGTGAATTCGACACGGAGAAATGCACATCATGAAAATGCTTGCACAGCTGACGTCTTGGAAAATTCACACTGTAACTTTCTTTTTTTCACCTTTAGGTAATTGGGGAGTCGGCACGCTTTCGTGTTACGCGTAAGACATCTTTATATCTCACGCCCGGAGAGGGTTGGGAGGGCGGGTGAAAACCCCGGGTAGTGAGAACTTTTATCCCACCCACCCTCCCTTGAAATTTAAAAATGCGGTGAACGACTGATCAAAACATTCCAACTGAGAAAACTCACAGCACACTGAAGTTGGACATGTTGAGAGTTCAAAACCGCAAATTTCAAAAACAACTTCAAACCACAGAAGATTCAAGTTGTTTAAAAAAAAGGAGGTTTCAGAAGTCAATCTTCCAGATACTTCGAAACGCGAACGCGGAGGAAAGGACGCAGCACGCGCAAGGAAGAGGACGGTGGCTCACCACCTGTGAGCAAGGTTTTATAAAGGCTCATCACTAAAGTGAGACGCAGCTTATCAAACCAAAGCTCACCTCTACCTTTACGCTCGCGTCCCTGGTTGCGCGTTGCTTACAAAACAAAAACTTAAATTGAAAACTTAATTATATATATATATACAAACACGTAAGTAAGTATATATATATATATCCAATAATACGCACGTGAATTCGACACGGAGAAATGCACATCATGAAAATGCTTGCACAGCTGACGTCTTGGAAAATTCACACTGTAACTTTCTTTTTTTCACCTTTAGGTAATTGGGGAGTCGGCACGCTTTCGTGTTACGCGTAAGACATCTTTATATCTCACGCCTTGCCACCCCATTTCACCCGCTCGTGAGATTGTAACATGGTGTGCACCTTTTGAAGCCTTGACTTTCAAGTTCCTTGAAAACAAGTCGTGACGGATCGTCACTAAGATTGGATCGGGAAGGTACTCTGGAGTACCAATGTAGGCACTGAAGTTCTGTGTCCAATCGAGCATTAATCACAAGCATCTCAAAGTTGTCGAGTACTGGAGAGTACGATCTGATGATCGCCGCAAGAGAAGAGTTGTTATCGATGAACCAAAGAATTGAACGTCCCTTCAAAGCATCTTTCCAAGTATTCTTCGCGATGATCACCGGGCAGAGCTCAGCTTGACAAATCAACTGTTTGCGTCCCTCAGACTTCCATTTCGAGGTCCATTCATGAGGGATCTCATCACCAAACATGAGCGCCAAATTCGATTCAGGGTCAAATAACACTGCACCGTGTGTTACCAGAGCGCCCTCATTCTCGCAGGCACCATCTGTGAATAAAATGATGGGGACCCTTCCGGACCAAGCTTCCACTCGTCTTGGCTTCGAGTTAACTAAGCAGTGCATTGCTCTCACAATGACGTGTTTAAGCTGTTCGTCAAGGAGTACCAAAGGACCTCTGCGAGCCACACGAGAAATCAGTTGAATTGCCAATTGAGTACATCTTCCAAACGTATGCCCTGCGGCATACAAGAGACGACCCTTGAGGGTCTCAAGAGTCGATATCGCCACTGTCTGGCTATTACAAATGCTGTTGACCAGTTCTTGCAGGTCAGAAATCCTGGAAGGCTTGTTGTGTACCGATACCATTCCTTGCGTAGCGCCTGACAAATCAATCACAGCACCAAGAAGGTTGAACTCCTTCGAAAAGGGGCCACGTTTGTCTTCAGACATTGAAATCCTCCATCCCAAAAGGCGCATAACCAACTCTGCAGACTGCCATGCTGAATCGCACAGCTCACTCCTTTCAAGTTGACAAAAATCATCAAAGAAATTTGTGTTGACTACGCAGAAAAGCTCAGATAAAATCAGTCTGAGGGCACGTGCCATGCGGTTAAATGCCATGACCGCACATATTGACCCAAAAGGCAGTGCACATGATTCGTAGTATTCCACCATTGAAGTCTCAAAATTCCAAACTGCCAAAATAGATGCCCAACTGTCATCGGGATGCCTTGCTAGTTGCTTGTAGGCGCTCTTCAAATCCAGTGCTCTTCCCATGATGTCAGTCCAGGGACCTTTGAAGAAACGCACGGCCGGGTCACACCACAAATTTTCCAAGAGGTCATCAGCCCTAAGAAAATCACATCCAATAAAAGTTCTTGCAGTGTTGACGACCTCGTCTAAGCCAAACAACTGAAGTTTCTCTGTAGAGGTGACCGAGGCGTTGATCAAAAATTCAGAAAAATCATCAACTGCTCTAATTTTTCCTCCCTGACGCACTCCGAAACGTTTTGAAGGCACCCAACAGCCATCATATTTCACATCCAAATCCGTGGCCGAAAAAGGACCACGTACCCACCCATCCTTCAGTTGCTGTTGCGTCTCTTCAAACACAGCCTTCGCAATCTCAGGATCTGAACCGACCCTACGGCAAGAGGAGTGGATCATCTCCTTTGCCCAAACTGAAGACTCTCTGAGTTGTTGAACTGAGATCATCGCAGGTTTCAACTTCGCAGGAAATTGTTTTGACTGGGGCATCTCACCAGTCAACCTGAACCCTTCCGTTAACTCCTGAAAAAGAGTCTCATCACCCACCTTGGCGTCAGCGGCCATCTCCTTAAAAAGTAAAAGTCTCTTCCCTTCCAAAACGCGTCTTACGTCCACATCTAGCGTCTCCTTGAACTGAAATTCTTGCTCGCTCAATTGAGCTGCTCGTGACATGTACTTCTTGAGTTGCTTTGCTCTGAACTGTACAACCTCTGACGCACTGTGGTCTCTTATAAATAAAATTGCTTTCAAATTGGATTTGTCCACATTGTGGGGAGTGTCAAGGGGATGTTCAAGGGTCATTGCTCTGTGCAGGAATTCGAAAGGAGACCTGAAAACTCCAAAGGTCGAGATCGCACGTGTTCTCTTCTCGCCCTCATCCCCCACTTCAGAAACTAATCGAGAAGAAATCAGCTTTGAATGGATAGGAATACCTTGGAATGGAGGGTGCACTGATTCACTTATTTGGGAAGGAATGTCCACATCCTCGGAGGTCACGTCAATCTTGAACTTGAAGTCACCCAACAAAAGTGGTGCACGACCTCCACGCGGCTGCAAGCCTGAGCCCATGCGCTGGGCTTGTTCCATTTGGAGTGGTGTTTGGGCAATATCTTTGCCTTGTTGTAACAACCTATCCACAAAAGCTGATGCCAGTTGCTTGCAAAGTCCCGAAGGGTATTCAGTTTCGAGACTGGTCGAAAACTTGATCTCAGAAAGCGCATTATCTTGTACAAGTCCCCAAGGCAAATGTTGATGCTTATCATCGCATTCCAGTAACAAATTTTGCGCATGAAAATTCAAAAGAAATGAAGTCCGCTTCTTTCGTTTGCCGCCGTACATACAGGAGTGCACATGTTGGAAACGGCAAACTGACGGCAAGTCACTGAAATAATCGGTGTTCCACATCAAAGACCGGCGTGGGTTCTCGCAAATGACAGGGATGTCCATGGCCACGCACAAATCAATGACCCTTCTTGCAAACGAATATAAGCGGTTTGCAGCCTGGACTTTGAGCTTGGCTACGCCTCTCAAATTTGGCAACCCCATTGGAAACTGCTCTGACCGCAAGGGGGCTGGCTGCATGCCTTTACGCAGGCGATGTCTTTTTGGTATCGGTATTTCTCTGGCTCGCGACGCTGTGCCGCAAGGAGGGGCAAGCATAACAGCGTCCACCTTTCCAGCTGATATCCATCCCATTATGGTTTCCTGGCCATCCTTCTTCGTCAAATCGACCTTTGAGACAGGGCCTTTGACTCTCCGCTTATCAATGATGTGATCAATGCCAAGTGCATCACCACCACACGCTCTAAAAGCTGCTGTCACACCTGCTGTACCGCAAAATAAATCTAAGAGAAAAAGCTGTTTTCCAGACTGCACTTCTGCATCTTTTAAACTTGCTTCTGCAAAAATGTCATGCTCCTTCGGAGGTGATTGTGTTGACTCTTTGTCACCAACACCACTAACAACGTTGTGCACTTCTGCAACTGAGCAACCCGTGACCAAGCGCTTTCGCTTTGCCACCGGTTCACTGGGACGACTGTCGTCCACTTTGATAGCGGCTGTGCCACGCTTTCGTGATGCAGCCACAGGTTGAACTTCTTCCTTTATGCAAGCCTTTGGTGGGCTTACCATCAGCTCACTTGATAGTCAAGCCCCTTGCTTGTGCGCAACCACAAACGCATGTCTTTTATTGCAGCCTTTCTTGCAACACATGTGGAGCCCCTTCGGGCAATCTGAACTGCTAGCACATGTCCCAAGGTTGAAAGCAAAACACAGAGGCTGACCTTCGTCATTGCATGGAACACAACCGACCAACTTCTTGGGCATGGGTGTTCGTTTCAGCCGCTTTAGCTTCAACGAATCCTGCTTTGTCTTATTCGGCTCTGCTTTGTTCCGTTTCGATTCCGCATCGTTCGAGGGCTTGGATGGACCGTCTGTTGTGGGCTTTCCTGCAGCTCTTTTTGGCAATGGCATGAGCATCCATTTGAGCTCAGGTCCATCCAAAATCCGTTTCACATGGATGTCCAACGGAAGTTCACCAGCAGGCCCAGTCTTGAAGCCTCCTCTCGTAGCCTCTGCTAATCTCACATGCAATTCCCTATCTGCTGCAGCAACTTGTTGAAGGGTCACCTGTCCAAATCCCTCCATAGGATCCTTCTTGAGCTCAAAGAAAAAATAGTTGATGATGGCCTCGTGCACCTCAAACGTCATTGCCTGTGCAATCTCGTAGGCAACCCCTCGATGTCTCAGAGCGTTGTGGACGTCCAACTCCGTGTTCAATGAAGCCACAATAGATGGTTCCTTTGTAGTGGCCTTGATAGTTCCTGTGCTGTCAGTTTTCCAAATCTTCAGGTCACCATCTTCTTTGATGTTATTGACTTCCTGGGTTCGAGAAGTGCAACGCGACCACTCAATGTACCTGACCCTGCCATCCTCCACACATTGCACCAATGAGTTGATCAGATGATGTGACGGCTCCATGAAGTTAGCCACAATCAATGGCCTGATTCGAGCCTGAAGCAGCTCCATCCGCTGAGAGATCTCTGGTGCAGGCAACTTCCTGGGAGCTTCTTGCTCTGTGGCATCAACTTGGCGACGAAGTTCTGCTGATGTCAATGTGTGTGACTCGAAAAAGAGTCTACGCAGCTTGGGCGCAGCAATGTGGTCTGCCCCACCCAACAATGGGATTATGACCCCATCCAGAAAAGCCTGCTCGTCAGCACCCGGTTGAGTCGCAACAGCAAATGCGTAGGTTCCATGACTGACCCAACCTTTCAATGCCATCGCAGCCACCACATCGTCAGGAACACCAATGCTCGCTGCTCTGGCTTCGAACACTGCAGTGCTGTCGACTAGGGACATGGCTGTCGCCACTACCACTCTACAACTCAAATGTGAAGCGGTGATGGGCAATGAACTGCTGTTGTCTCCTCTGACAAAATTAAAAGGACCAGCTATCGCCGGTTGTGGCTGCAAATGAGTGACTATGAAATAAACGTTATACGAAAATTGAAGCACAAAAGGTCTTTCCTTTTCCAGTAACAGCTTTCTGTTCTGGAGCCTGTCCATGCAACGTCATGCATGGATCCATCATGACCCTGTGGTCATGGCTTGCAAGTGGATTTCATGACTCACAACATGACTGCTTTCAGTGACATGTTCATTAGTCAGGAATCAAAAGGAAAAGAAAAGTCACAAGATTCACAAGACAAATCACGGAATCACCGGCCAACTGAATCTGAAATGGTTTCACTCTTTTGTGACACTTTGCGGACGGAGTCCTGTCAGCCCCAAGCTTCCAGCTCTGTACTGTCGCTCTGCCAGGTATTAGAGCTTTGGGCTCTGTGCATGGTGAGTTCTGCAATCAAAAACATCACACACTGCAAACTTGAAAAGCCGAGGTGACTGTTTGAATACATTTTGACCAAAAAAATGTTGGTTGTAACTGTCATTGTCTGAGCTCTGTGCACCTGACGCATTCCCTACTGCTGGTTGCTTGGAGCAGCTCCCTCTGGGGTTCACTTTGCAGGGCATGCAACTCACGACATGTGACATGACCAGTTTCAACATTGTAAACACTTAACATGACATGAAAGACGCACTGTGGACATGAACATGCAAAAACTGAGTTCCAAGCACCTTGAACTGCTGCACTCAAGTAACAGTGAAACTCGTGGTGCCCAAAATCACTTCTGACCAAAGAACTCACGCAATGCAAAACAGTTTGAAATAAAATCAAAAAAAAACATCAACCGCCAGTGAAGCACCTTGAGCATTTATACGGCAGGAAGTTGCCTGCCAAACGCACCTTCTCAAAATTCTTAGTTGCCAGCTTCCCGCACTTCAGCTGGATAGCTTCGCCATCATCAGGGTCAGTGTTGGCGTTTCGTGCAATGTGGCAACAACCGCTGAAGATATGCCTAAACACTTCTGTGTCAATGTTCTGCTCTAAGGCCACAGCAAGCTCTTCACCTACTATCGGTGCGGCCACTTCTGCCTCACGCTCCTCGTCTGAAGAGACGAAATCCCTACCAAGCAGTGGTTTCTCACTCAATTCACTGATGGAAGAAATTGACTCAACAACAGATTGACTGCCATCAGAATGAGAAGGAGAGTAGGGTTCAGACGGCGGTCCAGGGAAGTCCATGCCTTCCTGTATATCATCAGTCTGACTCAGGTCAGGTTCCAAGGCTGAGCTCTGATTCTGATACCAAAATTCTTCAGCATCAATGTCTGCAAGAAAATGCATGACAGCTTGTAAAGAGTTGCAACCCTTTCGAGGCCAACGCTTAGCTCTGGACGAGTCTGGATCGAAAAGCCCTTGATCGATTGCAACTGCCGCTGCATCCATTGCCATCAGTACAGGAGCCTGTGCATCTCGGCTGTACTCTAATGCCATCTTTGCAGATGGGTCAGTGTGGTACCCAGCCAATCGTCTCAGGTCGCCATCGCATCCAGCTTTTGCTAAAATACTGAGCCAGGTTGCCTTCAAGGAATGCGTCCCTATATCCATAGGGCTTGACATCGGTGCCAAGCCCCTCAAGAGCTCACGCAACCAGGTCGTTGCTTGACTCGGTTCCAGCGGCACTTGAGCCCAGCCCCCTCCTGAGAGGGGGGCTGGCATTGTCGGCAATCCCGGCCCTGCGACCAGACCTTGATCATGTCGACGCCATAGCCAAGGTGTAGCCCAGTTCACGCCAGAAAGGCCTGGCAAGTTGCAAGCTGCTGGCAAAAGCCTCTTTGCATGTTTCTGCCGTCCTGCATTTTTGTGGTGATATAACTGACACTCCAGATAGCCCTTACCATCGTGCAAATCTGTAAATGGCTCAGTTTGACAATACTGCCCATCTGACCACCTCAGTCTCATGTGGAGGATCATGCACACGTATCCACAGAAGACTGCCTCAGGTCCTGTCCCAGAAATGGCAATATGCTCCAGAAAACGTACCTGTGAAATGGTCAGTGGAGTCTTCTTCTTCGGAATGACTAAAGGGACTGTTGCTGCACCTTTCACTCTTGACGACCTCAAAGTGTTTCCAACATCAGCTCCTAGCAAATGGTGTGCAAACGAAACAGCTTCCAGGAATCGTGTCGCCCTGGTACGAGGTGCATTGTGTTCCCTGAGTTCACGCACATAAGTGTATGCCTGCAATTCCGCCATTGGAAAAATTGGAGCATCTGGAGTTAAACCTTTTCTCCATCGACCATAAGTCAACAACGACGACGACCTGGCCTTTAAAGTCGAGATTGATTTGCCAGAGAGTACATCTGAAATGATCTTCTCAACTGACTGTGACTGAGGGTCTCCAGCAAGTGCCTCTTCAATTTGTCTGCCAACCATAGATCCCTGCAAATTGTCTGTGAGGATGATCCTCCATGCTTCCAGCGCTCTTGCAAGAGCTCGATCTTGAGCAATCGGCCATGGAATCAAAGAGGTCTTTCGTGACCATCTGATCTGACCTTCAGTTTCAACCCGTGGGATGTCCACCATCTGCTCTGGTACTGTGAGTACTGGCACATAAACGGGTGGTTGTATCAGCCTAGCCCTCTTTGCAAAAACTGGGTTCAGAGGCTCTCTCTCCCACGGTAACTTGATTCCAGACTTCCTGACGCCCAACTGAAAAGCAGAAGCATGTATCAGGAGATCCATTGCCAGCAAACAGCCTACGAAACTCACTACCCCCATTTAAAACCCCGGGTAGTGAGAACTTTTATCCCACCCACCCTCCCTTGAAATTTAAAAATGCGGTGAACGACTGATCAAAACATTCCAACTGAGAAAACTCACAGCACACTGAAGTTGGACATGTTGAGAGTTCAAAACCGCAAATTTCAAAAACAACTTCAAACCACAGAAGATTCAAGTTGTTTAAAAAAAAGGAGGTTTCAGAAGTCAATCTTCCAGATACTTCGAAACGCGAACGCGGAGGAAAGGACGCAGCACGCGCAAGGAAGAGGACGGTGGCTCACCACCTGTGAGCAAGGTTTTATAAAGGCTCATCACTAAAGTGAGACGCAGCGACTTCTGAACGTTCAGTTGCAGGCTCAGACGAGGCCCGGGCCCATCTCCTGCGAAAACCTCTCAAAGCACGTGACCCTTCTGAAGCATTGTCTGCGTCCGGGTCCATGGTCGACTCTCTGCTCAGGAGTTGATAAGGTACCAAACTGCAAAAATAAAACCAGCAACAAATCCAGCGGTAAAAGCAACTGTGACAAGTTGAAAAGACTCAAACCGGAAGCTAGGTTTCAATGCAGCAAAAAGACACTCGCCACGGTGCTTGGGAGTGCCCCTACGAAGCACCTTTCCCCTGATTCCACAGAAATTGTCCATGGCATGTAAAAAGGACGCACCCGCCCACCACACCCTTAAACAGGGACAGCCACACGAACATAAAATTGATAAACACTTTCAACATAAAACCGATACATGTTTCACATGTACAGTGAGACATCACTGGAAAACGACATGTAAAAATAGAAACAGATTTGTGGTTTTGACATTGTTTAGGTTGAGGTTTAAGTTGTTATGTTTGGCGTTGTGGTTTAGCAGGCGCTGGGTTTAAGCATAGGACGCACAGTTAGGGACGCATAACGCAACTACAAAGATATTTTACAGACCGGACTGCAAGTCCTGTTTGGGAGGTTAGAGAGAAAGTATTGTCAGCAAGCTGAAATTCCCAAGATAGCAATTCTTTTTGCCGCGCTGATGGATGAGTGCCACGCAAGTTTGAACGTAAAAGTCCAAAATGTAAATTGAATTGCATTGTCAAAGGAGTGGATGTAAGAATCCAGTGGGTACAAATCAGGTACTGCTGGAGCTCCGAGCCCCACTGAAACGGAAGCAGACCGTCAACCCCATTTTGATTTTGCAAACTTCTGCGACGATCCTGAAGCTTGGTTGGGCACGGGCTCAATCTTCCTTTTCGAAAAGGATTCAGTGAAGCCCATCAGCAAATTGATCATGGGAAATTTCAGCTGCTTCCAAGAAATATCAATACGTTTCTCCAAGTCAAATTTGTCAAAGACTTGATTGGTCAAATCATCTGCCTCAGTATTCGTTTCTCTCGGTCGCCATTCCAACTGGCAACGCATGCGTCTCTGCTCACAGATTGCTAAGTACTCCATCAAAACGATCACCAAAGGAAATTTCGTTGTGAGCCCTTTTGCAGCCAGAGATTCCGCTGCTTTGTTGTCCGTTCCCGCCCCGCAGTGAAGAATATGGGATGTTCTGCGGTTAGGGTCACCTCCAATGTCAAAAACCTGCAAAGCAACAACTGATGCTAACATTTCCGCTGAAGTACTTGCCCAAGATGAGCTCTTCTCCGGGCCCCTGAATAACCAAGGGGCTTCATTCGCACCAATCTCCAAAGAAAACCAAGGTGCACCTTTTGAAGTCGGCGTGAGGTCTGCGCGCCAACCTCCCAAAATCACACGCCCATCAGCACACTTTGCATCAGTGCGGAAAATTTCGCCCATGTGCATTTCCCTGCATCCGCAAGGTAACTTTCTCAGACCAGAGCCAAACTTCTCTTTGATGAAGGTGCAAGTGATGGCCAACAACTCTGGCACTTTCAACGTAGTAGCTTTTGCCACCGCTGACAACCACGCATACCCAGGCCCCAAAAGGGGTTTCAGCCAAGGCAGTACCTGTGATGCGAATCCCAATCTACCATGAAACTCTTGGAATTGTCTAACGCCTGTCAGCCATCCATCGCTCTGCAAACTTTCTACAAACTTGATCAACCAATTGGCTCTCTTCTCGGACAGCCCAATCTCAAAGCGGCTGTAATCCATCCAGTAGCCAACATAGTCTAGCTGGAATCCTCCTCTGAATTTCAAATATGAAAAGGGTACCCCAACCAGTTCCAACGCCACAATGAACCTCCAAATGGAGAGCCATCGGTTTTTCCCT
>CAMXCT020000412.1:0-5000 GCA_947184155.2 Cladocopium goreaui
CAGAATATATGCCAGAAGAAATGTCAGAAAGAATGCCAGAAGATATGTCAGAATATATGCCAGAAGATATGCCAGATAGAATGCCAGAAGATATGTCAGATAGAGTGCCAGAAGATATGCCAGATAGAATGCCAGAAGATTTGCCAGATAGAATGCCAGAAGATATGCCAGAAGATATGCCATATCATATGCCAGAAGATATGCCAGATAGAATGCCAAATAGAATGTCAGAAGATATGTCAGATAGAATGCCAGAAGATTTGCCAGTAAGAAAATGTATAAATGTCATGGTGGGGATCACACGAAGTAAAGTAATTTTTTCTAAAAGGTGCTTTGTTTCGCATTTTGTTCACTTACCATCCTGGGACGGTCATCCGGACATTCGGTCCCCCGGGGCTTTTTGACCACCAATACTGCCGCATACAGGGAAAGAAGTAGTGTGATATAGTAGAACTACACGTATCCAAAGCTGTCTTCGATTTAAACAGCGGTTGTTTTCCTTATATTAAAAGTCTGGTGGATTGAAACCACAAAAACTAGAACAATTACTTCCTTCGAGTGATCACCACCCTACTGAGGCATTATTCTGACATAGTTTCTGATATACCATCTGGAAGCATATATTGGATATATATATATACACATTTTTTCTGACATTCTATCTGACATCTTTCTGGCATTCTGTCTGACATTCTCTCTGGCATCTGGCTGAGGTCTGGTCTGGCAGTGACCACTGAGCTCTAGGTTGAAGTCTGGCAGTGAGCTCGCGGTTGAGGTCCGGCACTGCTCACTGAGATCTGGAGCTCGCGGTTGATGTCCGGCAGTGCCCACTGAGATCTGGAGCTCGCGGTTGAGGTCCGGCAGTGCCCACTGAGATCTGGAGCTCGCGGTTGAGGTCCGACAGTGCCCACTGAGATCTGGAGCTCGTGGTTGAGGAGGCGGAGGTGGATGTAGAGGCGGAAGGCGGCAGGACGCACCTTTGATAAAATCTAAAGACCTTCATCTGGCAGGTGGGGAGCAGCAATAGCAGCAACAACAACAACTACTACTACTGCTACTACTACTACTGCTACTACTACTGCTACTACTACTACTACTACTACTACTACTACTACTACGGCTGCTACTACTACTACTACTACTACGGCTACTACTACTACTACGGCTACTACTACTACTACTACTACGACGACGACGACGACTACTACGACTACGACTACGACTACTACCACTACAACTACTACTACGACGACGACGACCACCACCACTACGACTACGACTACGACTACGACTACCACGACTACGACTACGACTACGAGTACGACTACGACTACGACTACTACTACTACTACTACCACTACTACTACTGCTGCTGCTGCTGCTGCTGCTGCTGCTGCTGCTTCTGCTTCTGCTTCTGCTGCTTCTGCTTCTGCTTCTGCTCCTGCTTCTGCTCCTGCTTCTGCTTGTGCTGCTACTACAACTGCAACTACAACTACTACTACAACTACAGCAGCAGCAGCAGCAGGAGGAACTAAAACAACAATAACAACAAGAAAAAACAAGAAGAACAAGAACAACAAGAACCACAAGGACGACTGCCGCAACAACACCATCACCATCACCATCACCATCAACAACAACAACAACAACCACAGCCACAGCCACAGCCACAGCCACAGCCACAGCCACAGCCACAGCCACAGCCACAGCGACAGCGACAGCGACAGCGACAGCGACAGCGACAATGACAATGACAATGACAACGACAACGACAACGACAACGACAACGACAACAATGACAACGACAACGACAACGACAACGACAACAACAACCCGAACAGCAACATCAACACCAAACAACAATATTGCTGTATTTGGTTACAACAGTTGACACGGTTACATGTCAATAACGACCACAATTCCTTTCCGCTGTTTGCTGTCATGCCCCTTTCTCACTCACAGCACCTCTGTTTGCTGATCTCATCCAGGTTGATTTTGGCAGCAGGCCGTTTCTGTAAATCTAATTGTTATATATATACATGTATATTATGTTACGTCCATATAAGTCAACGGTAGATAGATAGATATATGGTCGGTGCCAGAATTATAGAACGGAAGTTGAGGAGTACGAAGGTACGGTTATTTACCGTACCCTGTTGTTCCATAATTCTGTTTTCCTCGGAAGGTGTGAAAAAATATCTGAACTTACTCCTATTTTTTTCGTCGTTCTGTAAATCTTGTTTGTTCTATAATTGTGTTTTCCCCTTTTTCCCACATTTACCAGTTTCGTTCTATAATTTATTTTGGGCAAACCGTTCTATAATTCTGGTATCTGTGTCACTTTTTTCTGGTGTCCCAGAAAGATACATAAAATGATGCAAATTTATGTAAATAACCTCTTCCGGGGTCCCAGAAAGATACATAAAATGATGCAAGTATATCAGTAACCTCCAAGGTCCCAGAAATTATAGAACGGAACAAATACTTATAGAACAGAAAGATTAATTATAGAACAGGATCCGAATTCGCGCGGAATTGGGTTCCGGAGGAGTACGAAGGTACGGTATTTTACCGTACTTTTGTATTTCTAATTTCGTTCTCTAATTTTGGCACCACCTGTGTATATATATATTGGTTGATTGTTTTTTACATATTAATATTACTTCCAGATAGTGTCGGCCCGCGCCGGGACGGAAGTTTCGAAAATATAGTGTGGCTATAGGAAATCAATGGCCTATAGGAAAGTTTTTGGGATGCAGAAGCAATGAAGTATTGAAGCTGTGAGGTGCATAAACGAATGAGCAAAAATGGCTGTTGAGATGCCAATGAAATGAGCCGATGAACCAATGGACTACGCAATGAATCGATTGATCAGTGAGTCAATGAATCATTGAAGCAATGAAGCAATGATTCAACGAACCAAAGGAACAGTGAACCAATGAATCGATGAATGAATGAACCAATGAATCAGTGTATGAATGAATCAATGAGTCAACGAACCAGTGAATCAGTTAATAAACGAATCAATGAACCGATTTGGTGAGTTGATGAATCAATGAATCAATGAATCAGTGACGCGATGAACCAAGAAATCAATGAACCAATGAATTGTGAATCAGTGAGTCCATGGATCCATGCATTATTGAACCAGTAAACCGTCGAACGAAGGGATGGATGGATGGATGGATGGATGGATGGATGGATGGATGAATGAATGAATGAATGAATGAATGAATGAAATGGATGGATGGATGGATGGATGGATGGATGGACGGGCGGTCTACTTTCTTTGTTGAACTACTTCTTCACTGAGCGACCTCTTCGCTGAGGCACCTCTTCTCTCAGTTTCTTCTTCTCTGAGCAGCCACTTGTTTGTGCTACTTGTGCTCTGAGCTGCCTCCCAGCTAGCTTGTGTGTAGCTTCTGCAACTCAATTCTTCTCTCAGTGCGGCTGTTACGTTGCGTTTAGCAGCCTCCAGCTGGAATCTCCGCATAGCACAAGAGTATAGCACTATGTGGTCAAAAGCTACCTTTCGCGCAGCTGTTACAATGCGTTTAGCAACCTCCAGCTGCAATCCGGCTTGCCAGGAGCGTCGCAGCATCACTCATGCTTTGCTGCGCGCGCTTGGCCACTGCGCTTTGTTGCAGCCGGGTTCCCAACCTAGCAGGAGCGACGCACCAAATCGACCACCATTCGCGTACCATCAACAGTGCAAACTTGGGGCTGCTCCGAACATCCCATTTTTTTTGCGATTTTTATGTGGAATCGAGCTCTCGCTGCAGTCTCGTGTGCATTTTGCCGACCTCATCTTCCAAAAGTGCTCCGAATGTGACAGCTTTTATCTTTTTAAGTGCAAATCGATCTCTTGCCAGTGTCCGGCGCACTTTTTGCAGACCTCATCTTCCAAAAGTGCTCCGCCCCCTCCTTTTTGTTAACATTTTGAAATGCAAATCGATCTCTCGCTACAGCGCGCGTTTGCTTCGATAATTTTCACAGATCGAACCCAAAAACCACGGAAACAGAGACCCTATTCAGCAACCACGGAAGCCGTTTTACCTGAAAAAATACAGGGTTTCGCGCCCGAGAGGGTTGCACCCGTGAGTTCACACGCGGCCGAAGTGTTACACTTCCCAACTGCTTGATTATGGGTGGTTGACATGATGATGGGGTTGACATGATAGTGCATGGTAATGCTAACCATATCAATCATCCGTAACCCGGAAGTTTTTTAACAAAATTTCCTATGAATAGATGCTAAATAAAAAATCATATTAGTCATATTATTTATTTAATTTTGTATATATATATATATGTATATATATACACACATTTTTTAAATTTCAGATTTAACTTGTTGAATATAGCTATACAAGTTCATATGTTATCCCGTTGTTTGATGTTCACCCCTCCCACCTTTTTTTGAAAATCATTGCGCAGACCAAGGCAGGAGCGCGCGCCAATCTTGGTGTGAAGACAGGCCGGTCTTGGTGGGGTACCACCGGAAAAAGTGGCGATAAACTGCTGGATTTCCTTGATATCCTATATCCTGTGTTAAAACAAAATTAAATCGTTTCAGAAGTGGATTGTTTGGATCAACCGACTGGATGGATAGTTAGTTCGAGTATTTTAGTACTTCAACATGTTGTACCATTTTCTATAGAAAGAAGTATTGATTGGTCGTTGAGCAGAAAAATGGGGAGTATCCAGGACTGGCCATGGGTTTCAACAATCATGCGCCAAAATCATTGACTAGGTAAGGAACAACGCTCCTATCTTTCAATGGAACCTCATACAAGGGGAATTATACATGGTGGTTTGGAGTTCTCAGTTTGCCCCGTATGAAGGAGTCCTTGAACAGTCAGTGATTAAGTGATGGATCCTTTAAAGTTGCAAATGCATGTGAAACTCTTAAGTTGTATTTGGTTATAGGTTAATTTGTGTTGTACCCCATGGAATTTAGTGGTCAAAAATGACAACTCACTGGTTCAGTAGACCTTAAA
>CAMXCT020000412.1:10000-55000 GCA_947184155.2 Cladocopium goreaui
ATTCAAGCGATTGGTACTGGGATGATGATGATGATCCCACTTGACCAATGCTGGTGTTTCACCACGGAACACCGAAGCATAGGCACAATGATTGATAGCTCCCACAAAGATGATTTGGTGTTGATTCGGTTTGGACTACAAGCCAATTTGGAAGTTGTGTTATCTGGTTGGTGGTTTCACACATTTTTTTCCATAATATATTGGGAATGATCATCCCAACTGACTTTCATATTTTTCAGAGGGGTAGGTCCACACCAACCAGTAGTGCCCCAAGGTGCCCACAGTGATTTTTCTTTGATACCCCAATGAAGTATAGCTAGATCTATGCGATATCTATGCGATATCTACCAGGACTCCTAGTTATGGTTGGTTATACCATGTTATACCCTCTGGTTATTTAAGATAGCTATGGAAATCGGCCCATTGATAGATGATATAGGCATGATGATTTACCTATTAAACATGGTGATGTGCCAGTTCGCTACGTTAAATCACCAGAGGGTAAACTATGATAAAGCAATTTTTCGTTGCCGATTCCGAGCTCTGCTCAGCATGCCATTGGCTTCGACAACGAAGGGTTCCTTCTCCATGGGAAGGGCCGAAGTCAGGCAGCTGAGACCCGAGTGGGTTGGTATGAAGATTTTGTTTCATAGGGAAGACTTACTGGTGCCAAACGCAGGGAATTTTCGGGAATGATCCCAGTCATCACTAGTAATCATCCCAGCAATTCCCTTTTCCATCCATTCCCTACTGAGCACCAGTAAGAAGATAATGATGATCCATTCGATTGGGGGTTCTTATTTCAGAGCCAAGTGGATTTGTGAGGAGTTGTGTTGCAATTAGTAGTAGTTTTCTATAATGTTCTGTGATTTTAATAGGAAACATGGGGGAAACATGGGAACATGGGAACATGTTGATAAACCCAATCGGATTTCAATCGGGTAGCCTTTTTTGAGACACTCATTTAACATCATTTAACCAAAGATTCCGAATTCTTCATTTCCCTGATGCACCTCATATTGTCAGCATCTATGGGTACTGTACTTTGTGGGTCATGTTTATCCCACAGTGAAGCTTTGCGAAGAAGCGTGGTCAGCGTTGTGATGACCCGTCAACCCCCTGGGGCGATGATTTGATGATCCACACTACCCTCTGGTAAACATTTACAGTTTAAATTTGCTATTGAAAATGGCCATAGAAATAGTGGATTTACCCATTAAAAATTGTGATTTTCGTAGTTTTTTTGTATGTTTACCAGAGGGTAACTTGTATTGCTGTTGATAGTGAATGGGTTCACAACATGAAGACAGCAAGCAGATGAGTTGCGCCTGACCTGGTAGTTTGGAGGTCTTGAAGTCTTGAAGCTAAGGGTTTGAATATGTTGTTTTTCAGCCGGATAGGTAGATAGATAGGTAGGTAGGTAGGTAGATAGGTAAAATAACAATTCTTTGCAAGGCTTTTGTTGATGACCGTAAACCGGATCCGACTGTAAGAAGAAGGCTGCAATCTTGTTACTTCATCAAACAGTTCTGCTGAGTCCAACCATCTTGGAAGGGTCAGGTGATAGCCCAGCTATAGATGGGATAAACGAGTTAGGGGACTTATCAACTATGGTAATCAACCAGATAGATCAGATAGTAAATGGAACAATCCATCACAGCATCCAGAAAGCAACACATACCTCCTAAATACATTATACATCATTATACATCCTTCCACAGGATTAGATGCTTTTGATGGCATGTTTCCAATATCTCAGATTTTATGTTTATATATATAGTTCATTCAGTTCTGATGTATCCCACCCCCCTGGTGGTACCCCGACTGGGATCTGTGTATATATATATACATTATATACATATCAGATTATATGTATAGAAATATAGTAGTAAATATAAGTGTAAATTATCAGATTATAAATTATCTGTATATATATATATTTATAGAAATATAGTAGATGTGTTTGTTGAGGTAAAATGCGCAACACCTATGATATTCAGGGCCTTTTTTTTTGCTGACGCATCGTCCCGTAACGCCAGGTGTCGCAGAAATTCAGCACCGGTGACGTGGTCGCAGTGGTGTGGTGCTCAGAGGATGGGACTGTTGCTGCGAGTCGGACTTGGTACTCTATATAATACCCTCTGGTAATTTAACATAACTATGGAAAATCACAATTTTTTAATGGGAAAACTCACTATAAATGGTCCATGTTCAATAGCTATGTTAAATTACCAGAGGGTATCTGGTTGGTGGTTTCAAACATGTTTTATTTTCCATAATACTGTATATATATGGGATGTCATTCTTCCCATTGACGAACTCATATTTTTCAAGATGGTTATTGCACCACCAACCAGATATAGTTATTTAGCGGTTTTCTACGGTAAATCACCCTTTTTAAGAGGTAAATCATCACCTTCCATGTTTATATGTATATATATATAGATCATCTCTTTTCAGGGGCATGGGGCATGGCTTCCATCATCTATGTTTAAAGAAACAGATGGTAATGGGAAAGGTTTCTGCATTGGCCAATAGCTAACCTGTAGAAACTGGAAATGGTAATTTCTCATATAGAATAATCTATGACTTGCACAAGAACGATAGGAATTTGGATGACCTATCGATCTGGTTCAAGTGTGTTGCAAATATCCCTGTGCTTCACATAAGTGTACTTACCAACAGTTGCAACATGCATGGAGCATATGAGATAGGATGTAGCCCGCTCATCATGGAGATACTTTATTTACAGAAGGGTTCCGACGTTCCGACCTGTACAACAATAGCTAAACACTTACGAAAGGCCTTTTTGCTTTCAGTGGTTTAATGGGGTTACACTTTCCTAAGATTGTTGTTGTTTTGATTTTCACAATTCGATTTGTTTTGCCAAACCAAGAGTCCTTTCAAACCAATTGTGATTCCAGCTTTGTTTGACATCAGGTTCACCAATGATGCCCGCATTGGGCTTTGCATAGACCTGGCACGACCAACCCCAGACGGTTTGTTGGTCATGCTGTATCCCATGTTGTGCACCCCTTCTATTGCGTTCAGAATGCGCTGGTGCTGTAAGGAAAGTCCATGCAAAAGCGCTGATAGCGCACACCTTCCTGGTGTTATGGACCTTGATTGACCAAACATGTTTAGAAATTTGAAATATATATCTCGTCACTTAATCATGACCTGGCTGGTGGTTGCGTGTTTGCTTCGCCTTTGTTCCACATTTTGGATGATGATGATGATGGTGATGATGATGATGATGACGACGATGACGATGATGGTGATGATGATGATGTTGATGATGATGACGACGATGACGATGATGATGATGATGATGGTGATGGTGATGGTGATGGTGATGGTGATGGTGATGGTGATGGTGAGTGATGGTGATGGTGATGGTGATGATTGTGATGATTGTGATGATTGTGATGATTGTGATGATTGTGATGATTGTGATGACTGTGATGATTGTGATGATCGTGATGATCGTGATGATCGTGATGATCGTGATGATTCCAGTGACGATGAATTATGATTGTCTTAATCTATATGTTTTATTCATATTATTTTGTTAAACCCCAACTAGTTCAGTCGGAACCCGCCAAACAGTTCTGCTTGGCCCATCTTTTGTACAGAATGAGGTTCGCCTCACTCACCTCACCTGACGTTTTAGTGCTGTTTGGCAAGCTGGGTTGATATAATCATATCACTGCGATGTTTCATACCCCATCAGTTGGGATTGTTTTACTGGATGCATAGTTAGCTCATATTATATAATATTCTGTAGTTATAATTTATAGTAATATTAATTAGATATCGTCGAATATATACAATATGTATGTATATATATATACATAGATAGATAAATAAGCTACAAACTGATCCCCAGAATGTGATTGGATGCTAATGGCGGCGCCTATATTTGATAGTTTGACCATGGTACAGTCACGCGACTGTCTGGACCCTCGGCAAGGTGTTGAATCTGAACAGCGCCAGTCCCAACGCTTCTTGCCCTCCAAAGGGCCGCAGGGGTCTGACAAGTCTGACGGGAAATTTGAGAGGATCTTAAATATTGATGACCAATGAATATAGAGACTGAGATATTTCAGAAATTGTATGTCTGAGAGTTGTTTCATGTACTTACCTATGCACCTGGCTTATTTGAGCATTTTTCCGGCGATTTGAAGACTTATTTTGCCTCTTGAGATGTTTTTTTGGACAGGATGGGACGGGATGGATTGTTTTGAACTCAAACTTACCGGCTCTCAAGCTTGAGGATTACAGTAGTTCTCTACAGTGAGAGAGTCGCGTGATCTGGGCTCAGGCTTAAGAGCTGAAACCCGCCAGCCAGTTGTAAATTCTTTTTGGCAGATATTCCTTAGCCTGCTAGTTCGATCTCCAGTATATACCTCCATCTTCAGACCCAAATTCCCCCATGTTTGCTTCAGTTATATCATCTCCATAACTTGATAGTTTGATTTGATATTGGTTGTTGATTAGTTGGCCCTCCATGTTCAATCATTTTTTCCTGGTTCAATCACCCGGGGTTTGTCCATGTGGGGTTTGTTTAAACCTCCCGGCGTTCTTCTCCGCTGGCCCAGGCTCATACCATCAGCCTCTTCAAGGACGAGAACCGTGAGCTCCAGTGTGCATAAGTATGTGGAGATTTGAAGATATATTGTATATACAGCCTGCTCAGCCTATATATATATATATATTTATACATACATGTGTATATATATATGTGTGTGTGTGTCTGTACACATATACATATATATGTATACATCTATATGTATATCATGTGTTAAAGATCATGTATATATATGATATCTAGATTATATATGGTTGTTGTTGATTATTATATATCTGTGTATATATAATTATATACACATGTTTGTGACATTGTTTACACACCATGTGTATATAATATATATATATACATACATACAGTATATGTCGTGTTGTATATTGTATTAATATAGTTTGTATATCATATATATATATATACAATATCTATATACCTTCTTCAGGGGTCAAGACCATCAGTGTTCTGTTTTCAGACCACATGGGAGTCGCCCACAGTATTCTGCAATACGTGTGATTTTGTTGGTCCTTCAAGGCTTCTCGGTCAGAGACAGGACATCACTCGGTATGTTGGTTAAGTGCCCCGGAACTGAGGCTTAACTCCCTAAGATTCTGCAGTGGTTTACTTCTTTCAGAGGAGATACATTTTTATTCAAAGGTAATATCATTTTCACGCGGACTCCTCTGATATCCATCAAGTGCCCCTCTGATATCCATGGCAAATGGCATAAACTTCGTTGTAGTCTCCTCTGCAACCGCAATAGTAGACCTCCCATACGGATTGATGGTTTCTAACACCCATTTCATGGTAAGTCACTGGGGATGGTGGGGTACCATATGATGAGTTGAGAAACCATCAGAAACGGGGGTGGAGATCCATTGGTGAATCCCAGGAATCCAAGAACTGTTGCTTTCCTCAGATTTGAGGTTGGAGATCAGCATGTGAAAGTGAACCTTTTCAGAATTTGTGAACCAATTCACAACTTTTCAGATGTTTAAAGCAAAAGGAAAATGATGGTACGGCATTTATTTGCTCTCCTATTCATACTATGCTGTTGCTCAAAAAAAATCATTCAAAAAAAATCATGTCCCTAAAACATAGGGACACAAAAGGGGGACCGCACCCTACGTTCCCAGAACGGCAAACGTGCCTCGCAGCCGCAAGCTCTGCCAGAGATATTGAAGGACAAGGTACCGCCGGGATGGCTGCGGGTACGCAACACTAAGCCCGGGCAAAATCTGCGGCCCCCGGGATGTGCATCTCTGACCGGCAAGTGGATTGGAACTTGTTGAGCCATCGCTATAGATGGTGATTGTCCTGGATCATCAATGCAAGACCATTGTTATGTGTTTTATCTCTTTGTAGGTGTTTTAATATGTTTTAATAAGAAACAAAGCATAAGAACACTCAAATATCTTTCTTTAAGGCCAACATCATAGCATCAATCCTACTTTCTCGTCGCGGTTCTTGATTGCTCCAGGCGTTGTACCCCATCTTGACCTTCAAGAATGCGCTAGCCACAGCCACCTTCGGGACTCACCAGAGAGTATGATGTCTTGGGATGGTTGGATGGTTGAACCAATGATTAATGGTTAATATGGGTAATTAAAACAATAATAAGCCACCCATTTGGAGATGTGAATCATTGTTTTCACGTCTAAGCGGTCACATGACAACCAACACATGCCTGTAGCAGTTGAACATGGATATGAAAACTACCCCCGACCACAGCTTAATTTTCTATGATTTTCCAGTTCCATGGGTTGTGTCCCTTATGAAAATCAGAAAGGAGACCATATCACACAATCTGCCAAAGATCTGGGCATAGGGCAGCCCTTTAGATGATTTTACGATGAACAAACACGGAGTTCATCTCTTGCGATTCAAGGTTGAGGATAAATGAGGCATACACATCACTGCAACTTCAGATCATGTTGTTTGCATTACAACTATAAATGAACATGTTTTAGTTGCATATTTAATGCACACAGTTGCTGATATATTACCGGTATTTACCGATGACCCCAGCAGTTGGCTTCAGGTCACGTTGCACTACAACTTCGGGCCGCATACTATGGCCCCTTTGCCCTTCAAGTGCCGTAGCATCAACGATGCTCGCCGTTCGGGCTGGGGGGTGAGTTGAAGTCACCGTGGCTGGTTGAAAAAATGGTTCAAAGTCTATTGGAAGCAGTGTCGTAATATCTTAAATGAAGAAGATTCATTGAATATTAATAATGATACTATTATACATATTATACTATTAATAGTTTTAGTTATTAGATACAGACAGATAACGAATATAAATGATCGTACAAGTAAATGGATATTCATGGTGAGTTTGTGCCAGCCATGGGGATACCACCCACCAAAATTACCAGTATGATTTTGGGAAAAACACATATACATATTATACATATACTGTACCTCCTTCAGTTGGGAGTCATTTGATTTGATATTTGATCCTTTTCAGCAGATTGCCGCGAGGAGTTTTGTTGGATGAATGAATGGATTGAACAAAAAATACCAAGAGTCCCTGCCATTCCCTGCCTGGAGGTTTGTCAGGTTTGGATGGTGGGAAAGGGTAACATGCAGACATATACCCAAGCTGTCAAAGTTTCCGCTACTTATCATACTGACATATACTGACAGCATCTGACAGCTGAAATATGCTGAAATGAGACTATCTGTAGTCGATTTTGGAGATCCCCATGTTTAGGAAGCCAATTCTGATGCAAAAAAAAAACATATATAAAAAACTATCCATGAACCCATGAACCCATCATTTTATATCATTTTATGGGCTAATGACCTCTGTACTCTTCAAGGTAAACACCCCAACTTCGGAGGGCACTCTGGGGCTTTGGTGCCCGTGATTTACCTCCGGTCGCGATTTCGCAACGCGGGTGATGCGGTGGCGGATTTCCCTCGGAATACAGAGAAAAATATATTTCATATATAATTATATATACTGTATACTGTAGATGTAATGTTTATATATATATATGTATTATATATATACATACCTTTTTTAGCCAGCCACAAGGCCACAAGCTTCCCATTGTATCTGGGAGTTGAACATCCGAACAAAGCTGTTGGCGACATCTCCCCATGGGCCGTTGTGGTTCTTGGTCGTTTCAGGAAGTCTTACAGCCCGACGTCAGTAAGAAGAAGGAACACACAGCCCACAGTGAGGGGCAATACGAGGTGGGGACCGGATGTCCTGGGCATCCAGTTTGTGTGACTGGTTGGGTTGCCATCAAAAATGGGGAAAATCATGATAAGCAAATAAACCTTAAAAATTCTGGTGGTTTTCATCTAATCTTTTCTAAAGCAAATGGAAAGTACCAAGATGTAGCCCAACCCATTCCCCCGATTGGATCATCCCAGTGGGGTGCAACTTGGTCCTGCAGATCATAGGGACCTAAGGATTAACCTAATGATTAACCTCCAGACCAAACAGGGGTTTCCTAAAATGGGGGTACCCCCAAATCAATCCAAATCATCCATATACCAGTAGTACCGCACAAGGAGGTGGCGGAAGTTTCAAACATAGGAAACCTATAGGAGAGGTTGGTTGTTGTGAATCAGGGATGGCAGAGCGAAGCCACTGATGGAGCGAAAGGTGATTGATCTCTCTCACTATTTCTCTGACTATCTACCTACCTACCTACCTATCAATCTATCTATCTATCTATCTATCTATCTATCTATCTAATTCTACCTATCTAATTCTATCTATCTAATTCTATCTATCTAATTCTATCTATCTAATTCTATCTATCTAATTCTATCTATCTAATTCTATCTATCTATCTCTCTCTCTCTCTCTCCCTCTCTCTCTCTCTCCCTCTCTCTCTCTCTCTCTTTCATCTAATTACCTACCTATCTATCGATCTATTTATCTATCTACCTATCTATCTATCTCTCTCTCTCTCTCTCTCTCCCCCCTTCATCTGTCTAGCTGTCTACCTGTCTATCTGTGGTGCAGTGTCATTGAGTGTAATGTAGTGTGGTGTAGTGGAGTGTAGTGGAATGTAGTGTAGTGTAGTGTAATGTAGTGTAGTGTAGTGTAATTTAGTGTAGTGTAATTTAGTGTAGTGTAATTTAGTGTAGTGGAGTGTAGTGGAGTGTAGTTGTGTAGTTGTTTAGTTGTAGTTGTAGTGTAGTGGAGTGTAGTGTAGTGTAATGTAGTGTAAGTGTAGTGTAGAAGGTAGTGTAGTGTAAGTGTAATGTAGTGTAGTGTAGTGGAGTGTAGTGTAGTGTAATGTAGTGAAGTGTAGTGTAATTTAGTGTAGTGGAGTGTAGTGGAGTGTAGTGGAGTGCAGTTATGTAGTTGTAGTTGTAGTTACGTTGTAGTTGTAGTGTACTGGAGTGTAGTGTACTGGAGTGTAGTGAAGTGTAGTGGAAGGTAGTGTAGTGTAGTGTAATGTAGTGTAGTGTAGTGTAGTGTAATTAAGTGTAGTGGAGTGTAGTGGAGTGTAGTTGTGCGGTTGTAGTTGTAGTGTAGTGGAGTGCAGTGGAGTGTAATGTAGTGTAGTGTAGTGTAGTGGAGTGTAGTGTAGTGGTAGTGTAGTGAAGCGAAGCGAAGCGAAGCCACATCTGAACCTCCAAAAGTGGTCCGAACCCCTAGTGCTTTTAACATGTTGACTTGGAAATGTGCTTCGCGCCACAATGTGCACTTTTTCGACATCTGAACCTCCAAAAGTGGTCCGGACCCCTAGTGTTTTTAACATTTTGACTTGGAAATGTGCTTCGCGCCACAACGGCGTGCACTTTTTCGACATCTCAACTGCCAAAAGTGGTTCGCACCTGGTGTGTTTTGTACATTTTCACTTGGAAATGTGCTTCGCGCCACAACGGCGTGCACTTTTTCGACATCTCAACTGCCAAAAGTGGTTCGCACCTGGTGTGCTTTGTACATTTTCACTTGGAAATGTGCTTCGCGCCACAACGGCGTGCAATTTTTCATCACTCATCTGGCCAGCTGGCTCCGCACCCGCCGCTTTAGCGAGCCTACTTTTCAACCCTCCGCGGCCACAAATCATTGGAAAAACACAGTGTTTTGCGACTTTCCTACCTTTTCGCGCATCTGCATCTTCTTTCTTCTTACTCTTTCTCTTCTACTCTTTTTTCTTCTAATCTTCCTCTTCGCTCTGCCTCTTCCCTACTCTGCTTTTCATCTGTCCATATTGTCGGAAGTTTGACTTCTAAACTTCCTTCGATGATAGGATTCTCTATTTTGGATGATTTTGGGGTGCCCCCATTCATGGAAGCCTCCGATGCTGGGGAAAACGTACCAACTGCTGCCTTGCTTCAGGCGGGTTAGTCCCTAGTCAGGGACGAGCCTAGCAGCTCGATGTACCATGAACGCACCGTGTTTCGTGTTTCACAACGATGTTTTTTTGTAAATGGGTTTGGTTCAGAGTTCAAGGTCCAGAAAATCGCACATGTTGTTCATGTTCAGTGGTAATCCATCTCAGTCTATTGCAATGTTTAAATATTAACCCACAGAAAAATCAGGCCAAATAAGAACATATCAAACTGATATAAAACCAAGAAGTATAAATACAGTACGTATACAGTTTGATAACTTGATATCACCATACCGACGTATACCGACCATCCCATTTTGACTGCAACATAGTAAGTTCAGTGGGATTCAGCCATCCAAAGGCGATTTGTAAACATGATGCCCCGTCTCTATGGTTTCATCAAAAGCTTCAAGACGGCCAAGGTCTTGTTCCCAGTGTCACTCCCCGATGAGGGTGGCTTTGATTGGTTGGATCAGTGAAGGAACCCAGCTGGACTGTCAACAAATTGGCTGGAAAATCTGGGCGTTTCGATCTTGGTGAATTTGGTGAATGGTATACAGTACACCCAATTTTCGGGGGCATGATAGGATAGTTTCGGATGTTCAATTGCATAATATTACCTATTAGTAAATATAGCAAATTATAACAATGTCACTGCATGCCACTGCGATGTCACGTTGTAAGTGATGGGAATGATGGCTAGTGACGGCGAGAGGGGAACCACTCCAAAATGTCATAAAATGTCCAAGTATGTCAGCTTGTCGCATGACGCTAGTTGAAGTCGAATATATGGGTGTGCCTGAGAACCGGGGAATTACACCCGCACTTTGTGCTAGTTTTAGTGTGTTATACCTATACCGTTATACCTAGCCACATTATCATCCACCATGGACCAAAAACTGGAACAAAGGATGGAAGAAAGATTCGGAACCTAATTCTTACATATTCTTGCAAGGTTGAAGAAGGATCCAAATTGTGCATGCGTCTTGAAAGGGACCTGAGAAGTTTTTTCCAGGAGATGGTGTTTTTGTATGCCGACCCACAGTCTTTTGTCATTTCTACCCTTGCACCACTCCATGATTTTCCGAATTTCAAGCATCTTTGCGAACAGACATTCATTGAATTTAACCAAAAACATGTCTACCCTTTCTTGCTCTATTGCGACATGGCTATGGGTCAAAATCATCAACCCAGAGGACCCATACCCAGATATCTAACGTGTTCATCATTTTGACAAATATTTGACGCATCTCGTCTACAACTTACGCCCCTGCCATCATCCCAAGGTTTCTCCAGAAGCATCCGCACTATGTTGAGCTCAGTGACTTTGTCTTCTTGCTTTTGGTTTTGGAGGAATCCCAGATTCAGACTGGATGATCAACTATAAGTCAGAGGTTCCATAAATTATTCTGGTTGGTGGGTGGTTTGGAATTTCATCATCCCAACTGACGTTCATATTCTTCAGCGGGGTACAGTAGGTCAACCACCAATCAGTTATTGGATATTCTAATTATTTGTAATCAGAGCCAACAACAGAGATCAACAAAAATTCTATAAGTCTGGCTTCACATGTTCATATATTTTGGACATTGAAGAATCATCGACAGTGTTGACACCAGGGCCCATGGTGAAACAACTATATCTTTAGTCATACGGGTGGAAATTCCCCATAAACTAGACTATATTGTACGTCTATGCCCTATATAATCTTGTATCTTCTGATACAGATGCATTTGTTGTTTCGTTCCACTGCATAATATGTATATTATATGCACATATATATATATATATTATGCATATATATATATATGTATGGATTTACATATATGATCATAATATATGTATGTCTATATTATATATATACATACGCAGTATCTATGTCATATGTGGTTGAGCATGATTTCATTGAATGGTTACCGTGGACATTTTCAAGTCAGGACAAGACCACTGCAACTGAAACTAGTCTCTGAGTTCTTGTTTGAATCACAGCATGTGGTCTGGGGGTTCCTCATGTTTTTTGTTCCAGCCCTGGGGGATAATGCAAATTGGGTATCTTGGAATGGGTTGTTGAAGCCACCAATGTTGAAAACTAATCACAACCGAAGAAAAACCGAGAGCTCCTGGTATTGTTCCTCTCCAGTTTCATCGTTGGAGGCTCCGGCTGAAATCACTGATTTGTTGAGTGAGGGCACGAAATTCAAAAATGGCACACGAGGCATCCAATAGTAGATCAGATATACATCCTCTCCAGTTCAGCTTTGAGATTCTTTACCTTTGCAAACACCTGCTGCCTTTTCAGAAAAGGACAGCAGCATGCCACCCCATACAGGGGGATTTGCAGGGTATAAGACCAGAGGATGAAATATTACCCCATAGCTGTCAGTCAAAAAGATGTCCACTGTGTAGTATCCTTTGAGGTGACCGGTCTCTTCTTAATTGGTGCGAAAAGAGCTGGGGAACTCAGCTGCTGCTTGGTGGAAAGGTTTTGAAAATCCTTAAACCACTGGGGATCACATATATTTGTTCACCAAAAAAAATGAAATAGCAATAAATGTTTTATATATATATATTTACACATATACATATGTTTCAACCAACTGAACTTTACAGCCCATAATTGGTCATATAGTTCCTGTTGTTTTTTTTGCATGCCCTGCAGTTTTCTTTACTCCAGCATTAAGGTTCTGGAGTTCGCAATCTTCAATTTTGAGTCAAGTTTGTGACAGATGTTTTTGCAGCAGGTGGCTTGAGCAGACCCAAGGGCTATGGTCTCTCGGCCCGGGGCTCCAACGACAAGCCGGAGATGGGTCCCTCGGTCTTCAGGCAGTGGAGACCGGTTTTTGATAGCCATGACTGGAAGATCACATGGGTTCACAGGTTGATTAATAATTACGTAGTTCAGGGGCTACTGTACCCTAAGTTTTGGGGGATTGCAAGTAAGGTCTATTTCGATATGTGTTTGAGACTATTGCCATTAAATTTGAGCAATTTGGGATAGTCTAAACCACAAAGAACAAGTTTCTTTTACGATTTAACATATAGTATAGAACCCCAAACGGAAGAATGGTGTAGGTGACAGGGAACTTTGGTTGGTGTGGCCCTTTTAGCCCTTTTAAATACAATATATATTTATTTTTGAAACATCATGAAACATGATTGAACATGATATATAATGAAATACGGCTTTTTGTGCCCCCCCAGAAGGCGATTGGGATGGAAAGCTGCCATGAATCCTCCGATGCTCATGGTGACGATACTCATGTGTGTTATTTGTGTTTAATGTGTATAGCTCAAACAAAGGCTGGGGAACGTTGGTCAACATGTCCAGCAGTCATGTCAGGCCAAACAGGATGAAAAAGATATGATTGCAGGGTAATGAAGTAGGAAGGAAGGATGGTACAGGTTTGTGCAGCAAAATGCTTGACCAGTATGATGCAGGCCTGAAGATTACAATCCATTGGGTCGCTGCTGAAAAACAATTGATGTCGTGGGTGTATCACACATCAATGGCGTGTTCAAATAGGATTCAATGTCACAGATATCTCAGGGTCTAGGAGTCTAGGCTGGTCTCCCCATTTTTCTTTGGAAAGTTATTGTTAAATCCAGTACAACCATGTTGATGACTACTCCTGATTTATCCTGATTTCACAAGCCTCCTATCGGTCAACTAGGTCAACAGGGGTTTGGGAGTCATAAACCTCCCTTCATCCATGAAGGGTCAATTCTGCTGGAACTAGCTGCATAGATCTGAGTCCTCAAATGGGTCAAATGGGGTCAATGTTGGTGAAGTTGGCTGCATCTATGAAATCGATGAGGGGTCCATTCTATCGGAATCAGCTGCATATGTGAGCACCATGGGTCTAATTCGCTGGAATTGGGTTGCTTTCAACATTCATTACTGTATATAACGGTCGATGCATCCAAGACGGGTTAGATTTTATGAAATTAGCTGCTATGATTATGAATGAGGGGTCAAAATGAAATCAATTTGGAATTTGATGGAATTAGCATCCATTGACCGTCCAAGTGACAGACTTTAGTAATAAGGGGTGAATTGTGAATCTTACTTCAACATTAGATCCAGTTCAAGTGATGTTTTCCCCTGATTCACCACCCTGTTCAATTGCTCAAGTGGACCCCGGACATTTTGACGTCCCAATCTAGTGAAGTCTATCTTTTTGTTCACATGACCCCGTTTGGTTGGTGAAGCTCCTGTGTTTGGTTGGTTCAGCTCCTAGTCAAGAATTAGTCCCATGAAACTCCCATGCATATTCCCAGCAAAAATCCGATTTGATGTCCCTTGAATCCGACGAATATTCCCAGCATCCATAATATGAATCCCAGAAATCTATCTAAATCTGATTCATATCACTCCCATTCACGGTTCATTTGAGGTTCTGAAAATCTGGGATCACCAAAAGCTGTTTATATATATATATATGTATACATATATATACACCTAAAATTGCCGATTTGGATCTAGGGATCCCTCCAATTTAGGAAACCTCCACTGGTGCACCACGAGCGCCGAAGCGTGGCGATCGGTCCCAGGCATGGGCATTGCGGCTCTGGACGATCTCAGTGTACGCCGGGTGCTCTACGATGCGGTGGCGCCGCTGCAGCAGAGGTGAGGAACGTAGAGATACGCCGCGTGGGAACGTGGGGAACGGATGACATGATATCTGGGCAGTTTCACTACGTAGTTAATTAATGTTAATTAGACAACATTAATATATATATATATATCCAAAACAATAGTATGCCATCGTTATAAAGGTAACCATAGTATACCAGAAATTGTTGATTACATAGCATTACAAAACCAAAACCGTAGCATACCATATACGCGGTTTACATCTTACTTTGTCGGGATTACGACACCATGGTTGTAGCATGTTGTAGCCATGAACATAAACTGAAGTGCACACCCCCAAGTATGACATGGGGATGGGCCAAGAATGGGATTGAGGCAAGCACGAATTAGGGTGATTCTTAATCACACATCAGATTTAACATAGGATTTTGGTTTTCGGCCCATCAAAACTGTGTGTGTGTATAATTATTTATATTATTTATGTTTTTTTTCTCCAACAACAGCATTGTTTGACAACAATAGGATTTTGACCGATGGAAAATGGGATTTCAGCCAACCCAAAATTGTGATTTTCCATCCAAGAGCTGGATTTAGCCAGCCAACAACGAGATCCAACAACCAAAAATTGATGTAGCGGAACAAAGAAGATTAACGAACTCAAGTGTCTAAGGGTGATTCTGTGTGAAAACTCGAAAACGTGAATAATATGACAATGTTTTGTCATCAAATCCGCTGTGTTTCTTGACTCGCTGCTGCAATACTATGGGAGAACATTGAGAACAGCTGAACTATATGATATTCATTTGCGTAGCATGTAGGGAATATTCTCAGCCGTTTCTTAACAAAAGTAGACCCTTGGGGAAGGACATTCATCAGTGATAGGATAATTAGATATAATTAGTTCAATCGTGGAGATTATTGAGCCCCTACTTAAATAACAGATGGGGATAATGGGTATGTCAACCAGCAAATTGGAGATGTTTGAACAACAAAACTGAAGACAATTCGAAACGAACAGCACGCAAAAAAAACATGGAGTCTGGAGGATCTGGAGGGTGAACAGGTTTCAAGGGTAGGTTGCTGAGGCCCCAAGGATTTAAGGGGGATCGATTTGAGCCATTAAAAATTGGTTGATATACGGAGTTGTACTACCCAATTTATATAATTTTATATATTGGTAACAATATGTAACAATGATATGCCACTTCCACCCAGGAGTGTCCAGAAACTCTGACAGGAACTACGTTGTGATGGAGGTTAGGGGCAATTTGCTGAAGGACCACTGCCGGGATCCACTGGATCCAGTCACAAAGTCGCTGAAATTCAACATGGAACCTGGGTATCCGAAGAAAACCACCAATCAGGCAATCAGGGTTCTATTTGTAGATACCAGCCACTACAGTAGTTTGCAGGTAGATGGGCGCAGCTCAGAATGACTGACCCAAAAGAACGTGTCATGTTTGCTATTCAAAACTATGAGCTCAGAGAGAGAGAGAGAGTCATAGCATGTCATTGTTTTCTTGCGGGATTTTCCGAGATAGTTTGCTGATACCAGCATCATTTTACTGGTTGATGGTTTGGAACATTTTTCATTTTTCCATATATTGGGAATAGTAATCCCAACTCCCAGCTGCCTTTCATATTTTTCAGACGGGTAGGTATACCACCAACCAGTTTCAAGACAAACCTGCCGGTTGCTGCTGAAGTCACCTCGCCCACGCCAGGATGAACGTGTTGAGCAGCTGAGTCGATGGAACGGTTTCAAGCGCCCGGGGCACCCAGGTCCCGGCAAAGTTCGGCCAAGTTAGTGAACTGGTCAGTAGCATCCTGAGAGTGCTTCGAAAATATGGAGTCATATATATATATTTTATTATATATTATTATAGCCATTATGACTTGGGATGTTTACACCATTTCATGGCACTTAGAGGGTCAAAGTAACCCCTTACAGCTAGCCATTATATAATGGGTTTGGCACCCATTTATGATCACCAAGTAACCAACTCCATGACCCGTCTGAGAAGGGAAGTGGCAGAGGCTGGATTTCTTTGAGTATGTTTGAAAACTATACTTGTAGCTCGCCACAAATGGAGTGTGTTTTGCAAAGTTTACGTCATTCCTCTGCAAAAAAAACCGGACAGTTGATCTTTGCTGGGATATGTTGGATATGTTGGATATGTTTCATCAGCACTTGCCACAGATATTGTCCACATTTGTCCACTATATCCCTGGATCCCCGAGATCTCTTCATATCGTGGCCATGAGATGCTGCCAAGTGAACCTCAATGGATCGTGGGCGTATTCCTGGAAGAATCCGACCTGACAAGGCGGCTGTGCGCAAGAGAGCTCCCAACACCAAAATCGTCAAATACAGGTCACTCTATGATATTATATACATATATATATATATATGATGTATATTATATTATATATATATATGATGTATGTTATATTATACATATATATATATGATGTATATTATATTATATATATGATGTATATTATATTATATACATATATATATATATATGATGTATATTATATATATATATGATGTATATTATATTATATATATGATGTATATTATATTATATATATGATCTATATTATATTATATATATGATGTATATTATATTATATATATATGATGTATATTATATTATATATATGATGTATATTATATTATATATATATGATGTATATTATAATATATATATATATAATGTATATTATATTATATATATATGATGTATATTATATTATATATATGATGTATAATATATTTTATATATTATATTATATCATAAAAGCTATTCCGTATCCCCTATTTTGAGACGTTTTCGAAGCCAGAAACCGATGTTTCGTTGCCCTTAGGAGTTGGAGTGGTTCTGTTGGGCGAACCAACCGCTGCCTTCAAGAAGTACGGTCAGGACAAGGATTTGGCCGGTCAAGGAGTTCCCCAGAAAAATTGGCCTGGATTTTTTCAGAGTTTGCTATGGAACATGGATGAACATGGCACATTTTATGGATGAATTTATGAAAGAACGATAACACAAAATTGAGAGTTAAACCTGGTGATTTTCCAGCTATGTTAAATTATCAAGGGAGGATTTTGAGCAAATGCTATGCCATGGGCTTTAAGTTTGCATGCGTGTGCTATTTCTGCGAAACATGTGCAACAGACAAGCATTTGGTATCGCATTGCAACTTCTTGAAAGAGTGAGCTCACCAAGAGTTCTTTGATTTCGAGAATTTGTACAGTAGAAATAGGTACAGTAGAGAAGACAGCCAATCATTCTTCTGATTGCTGCAGTTGGTGACCTTTCACCAATCAGCAAATATAGCCAACCTTCGTGTACAAAGAGACAAGCGGAGTGGCTAGTAGCTCCTGCTCTCACCCTACTGGGTGATCATTGTGACCTACCTGCCCAAGGGAGGGATGATTGTGGTGTCTTGAAATTATGGTTTGCTGATTGATGCTTACGATTTTTGCTGTGGTTAAGTGGTTGACAGTTTTGGGCAGTCTCCTACTATTTAAAGGCGCCCCTCTTCTGGTGAGCCGCTAAGCTTGCAGGTTATAGGTAATTACTTCCCACCAGAAGAATCGTAGGACGGTTGTTAAGCCGTTTCCAGTTTCCCCACAGAGCAACCATGTCGTGGTCAGGAAGTCACCCTTCGTGTGCAGGGCCCAGCGACGATCAATGTGAGCATTGAGTATTGAGTTTGGGATAACAATCCTTAAGTCGGGGCCCATGGAAGGCACATGGACCCGCAAAGATCTGAAAAGTGAAAAGGTGAATTATTAGAGATGAACGAACAAACTGTAAGAAACTAGACATTGGTAGGAGTGCCATGGTCAAAAGTTGGATTGGACCAAGCGTATCAACCGGATTGAAGGGCATTGTCATATCTTCAGGGAACCGAGCGCTGGGGCCTCGAATCCGAGTTGGCGTTTCTTGAATTTTCTTCATGGGTTCTGCAGGGGGGTCGTACGAGTCAGATGTTGATGGCTTGATGGCCTGACAGCCCCAAGGAAGCATAGTGAACCAGGCCAAAGACCTGCAGGGTTGATTGCAGGTCAAACAAGAGGTTTCTGATCAAGACTTCCGAGCGAAACAAGCTCAGGCTTTCGGGGCGGCAGTTTTTCTGGGCTTTTGTATGAATAATGGCTGGTGAGTTCTGACAGTGGCAACATGGAAACATGATCCGCAAGAGAATAGCTGGTTGGTGGTTTGGAACATTTTTTATGTGTCCATATATTGGGAATAATCATCCCAACTGACTAATGTTTTTCAGAGGGGTTGAAACCACCAACCAGATAGTTGATGATTTGAACAAAATTGAGCATGGTTCCAGCATTTTACATCAGATGCGGTCACAATTAGATAATCTGTGGTAGACTACACGGCCCAGTTGTGTTGAGAAAAAACATGTCAAGCGATAGGGCTCCAAAAAAGACTAAAAAATATGTCAACGATATATGATATATGAGAATGCATGAAACTTGGTGTAAACCAAGAAAGCATTGTTGTGCAACTTCACGCAATGGGCGAAATTGAGGAAAATTCAACCTGCAGTGCCCGTGTTTCTTGCAGTTGCTATATGAGTGTTGTCCAGGGATGTCCAGGGTATATTGAACGGTTCCTCTTTCTTCCACGTTCCCCATGAAATCATTTCTTGATCATCCAGGTGTTTTAAATTAGTGATAACCTCAGCGATAACCTCGCGATAACCTTTTGTTAAAAGAGGGATCCCGGACGAGGGATGATCATTTGATCCCATTGGCACCTTTTTCCAAAATAACAAACAGGCAACAAGAACAGGAAATGAAGGATTCTCACAAAAAAAATATTTGAACTGAAATTTTGGAAGAAGCTGGTCTTGGAAATCTTTGATGAAAATCAGTTCCGTTGCATTTGTGTATGTTGTTTAGTGTTGATTTGTACAAAACACTGTAAAGCGATAGGGCCAAAAAAAACGATATCCTGTGTTTTGGTTCCAGGCGTAAACAATCAACTTTAACGGCGGCTCACATGTTCCCTCGTGGAATCATCCTTTAAAATTGGATCATGATTCATGATTCCATTTCTTTCTGGCGGAGGATGAATTGAAACCACCAGAAAGGAAAGTCCATGTGCCAAAATCAAAATGGAATAGGGAGCTATGAGCCCCAATTTGCCAAAGCCCTCAACATCACAGGTCAGATGCCATGCGACGTTATCTTTTAATTCTTGTTTATGGAGAAAGATCGCAACCATGTGGGTGCAAAGACGGGTGCCCCTAATAGAACCCTTGATTTTCCTAGCCATTCTTTGGGCGCCGGATCTCGCAGGAGAAGCAGCAGTTCTTGCTGCAGAAGAGGCAAAAGCAGTTGGACAAGGACAAGACGCCGGGAAGCTGTTGCTCCTGGCTGGTCAGTGGGGGAGGGGCTTGATGAGTGTTTTTGTTGCTACTGAACATCCCAAAAGCGAACGAACATGCGGGTTTCTCTTGACAATAGGATGCCCCAAAATTCCATGCTTAATCATCATTGTCCCCATCGAAAAGCTTGCAATTTTAAGACTTTAAGACGTATATCCCATGGTATCGCCTGACCCCCCACGGTTTCGGCTGAGAGGAGAAGCGAAAGGTGCCTGGCACAACTTGTGTGCTTCAGCTGTCGGGCCATTGGTTCCCTGTTTCAGAAAATGGGAGATGTTCCAAAAATATCCAAAAATGACATATCCACCGAAACCCTCCAAATACACCCGACATGTTACATATACTAAATGGATCTACTGTAAATGGTGGTTTTACACACCATTTCTGTGTCTGGGTACTTGGAGTGTCTAGGTACCCAAAAACATCCAAAAACCATCAACTCTTGGGCATTTTCATCACTGCTGGGGTGATGTTTTTTTTGAAAGAGACAAATAGCGGAATAGCGGAGCAAGATTTTGAAGTCTCCCATATTCCGTGGGTAGAGAATCATCATGGTTAGAAAGTGAACATGATGCCTAGGAGTTTTGAAGATGATCTGATGATTTGGTGCGTAGCCACTATAAATATATACTTTGTGGAATGATCCTACACATATTGTCCAATATGGTCTCCTTCAAAAGACCCAAAATAACATTGACTATATGCAGTACTGTATACAGTATACGATAGTATACCCTCGTATACACTAGTATGCTACAATGATCGCGGTAGCATGCAGTAAAACCCCTTAGGCATGACTTAGGCGTGACTTTTGAAAACAGCGGCGCCTTGCAGAAAAGCATTGTAGGCATGACTTAGGCGTGACTTTCTCGTTTGCCTGTAATATGCCACCATATATACATATTTGCCATTATCAAATTGCGAAACAACAATGTTACTGATATCAATATATATTAATTAATATCGAAATTTGATAACTAACTAATAGCAAATAGTATCCACTATTACTCAATGAGCATGTTTATGTGGTGGGTGATTTCAAAACTGTGTATAGTATGTCTGTCAACAGATGGTTGAAGCCAACAATCATGTATACATAGTTACTGAAATGATCACCAACTCCATCCAACTCCCAGTTTGCAATGTACATTAGTATAATATATATATACAAAATACATACATAATCATAATAATCATACTTTGCATGAGTATGTAACTAATTGCTCTTTAAATCTATTTAATACGTATGTTTCTATCGTAGCTCTGGAAGTCTCCATGGCCATCGCGGCCATCGTGGCCATCGCCGGGCCGATTCCAAAAAGGCGGCTCGCAAGACACAGAAGACCCAAGAGGCGATGCTGAAGAGGTTGAAGTTGCTCGGTTTACTATGGTTTTATATGGTTTTACCATGGTTTACTATGGTTTTATTTGGTTTTATAGGGATGATTTGCTGGGATGATGGGATAATACTGGGATATTGATGGATATACTATCTGGTTATGTCAAAATAGCTATTGAAAATGGCCCAGTCGAAATGTCGTGGATTTACCCAGTAATAGCATGGTGATTTTCCATAGCTAACTGTTAAATAAAAAGCGGGTAACTATGATCAATGGCCAATTTTTCAGGAACCGATTTATTGGAGGTAGCTATGGCCTATTTTTCAGGCGGCCTAAGGGCTATGTAAGGGGATATACCCCCAAAAAAATGTTTCTATATGGTCCTGAAATCGCCATTGATGGGGAAGTCTCAGAATAGAAAGCCAATTTGTTGCAGCCCCCAATATTGAAACATCACCAGAGATGTTTTAGGATTTAAGCTGTTTTGGGGTGTATGTTATTGTCGTTGTTCTGACAGCTTTGATATGGGATTTACGTTGTGTTACTCGATATTGTTTGTATTGATTTTGTTGATAGTTTGATTTCAGCAATTTCAAAATGTTTGCTAGGTTCCGCATGAGTTGGCACTGACTACAAACTGCATATTGATCATTCTTCCATCGCCGGGGTCAACTATATACCAGAGGGTGCCACTACCTATCTACGCCTATTGTGTTGCTCAAGCTATGTTGGGCGTTGTTGGAATATGGTTGCAATTATAATGCAATGTTGTTTGATCTTGACCCCAAGACTTACTCGTTCTATCAGTTCTATTCCCAGCATGCGGCTACTCATACATTAATTAAAAAAAAACACGTTTTGCCAATATGAAGTACCAACCCTAGTTTAGTATTGGATCCGTTCATTCTGGGGGCCATCTGGGGGGGTACTTAGTATATTCGGGGCAAACATTTACGATGTGCCCGTCCTTCGCTGTCACCTGCTCTTCGAGCCGTTGTTCTGAATCATTCCCACATGCCCAAAATCCAAAAACCCTCAAAATCCTCCCCGAGTCTGGGAAAACAGGTGAACATACAACATACTGGTATGTATATATGTATGATTATATGTGCGAACGTGATAATTGATCATTGAATATTTTCGCATGGAACACATTTAGATGTATAGACGCAATCATGCCAGGCAATGGACTCGGTCATTAAACCCATCAAACTTACTTTTTTGGTCTCGCCAATGATGTAGTATGTATTGGTAACATGATCACACCCCTCCACAAAAAAAAACAATGGGTTTTACAGTTATACATGGCAGCCATGGCATGTGTTTTTTTTGGCAATACTCGTAATTAGTAATTATGTAAACTGATTGGTATTTTCAAGTATACATATTATATATATATGCAATTGTTTTTCCATACATTGGCCTGGAATCATGATCACACATGCTTTTTCTCAGTATTGGTCTAAGGGAGATTCTGCGGGGTAACATGTTCCCAAGAGAAAACAATCCGTTGAAACCTCACAATGGTCGGTTTCGCCAGTTTAGTCCCATTATAAACCCATTTTAATCCCAAAACGTATATATATATATATATACATACTATATATATCTATATATATATGTAACATATATGTTTTCATAATTATACATATATATATATATGTAATATTTGTTGAAACCACCAAGGGGCTAAAAGCCACCAGGCAATTCAATGTTCGATGCCTAATCCCGGCCGAGCAGCTGTGCCTCCCCTCTCACAAGGTATGACCAAGCGAAAAAGGAGGCGGAGGTGAAAGGTGCCACAGCCATTGCTGATTCAACTATACCTTGACCCTTCAAGTATCCGTTTAAAATGGGTATGTACAAGATTGTACAAGTATCGCGGTTATAGACAGTGATAGGTAGTTGTAGATAGTCATAGAAGTTATATAATATAACTATATATATGATTATATATATATAGACTATGTAGAATAGATATAGAAAACACAGGATACATAGAATAAATAACAGATATCATTGGGTGAATGATAGCGATCTCACCCGATGTCACCTTGGATGATGCTGTGAGCTGGAGGGCAGGCCCAAACAATGGGATTTACCAAGAGCATTGACCTGCACCTATTCGGTTTATAAAGGTTCATCTATTCATGAGCACTTCCACATGCTCCAAGTATAGTATATGTAGTATGTATATATATATAAGTATATGTATTTGCCTAGTGTGGGACTTTTTCTGGGAATTTGCTAACTAATTTGGGATAGCCATGGGAAATGACTCTTTTGTGGATTATTTACCATGATTTACCTATGAATCATGGCCATTTTGCATGGCTATTAGATCAGTTTATATTGGAGTAAGTCTGATGGGGGTCCTTCCATGACTGTTTGATTACCAAAGGGTAGCCCAAAAGTACCATCTAGTAAAGTAACATAGCTATGGAAAATTACCATAGAAATAGTTGATTTACCTTTTTAAAACGGTGATTTTCCATAGTTATCTTAATTTACCAGAGGGTATACCATATAATATACCCAGTTTTCAGAACTTCCATCCAGGGCAAGTGCTGCGAGGCGAAGCAATTCCTGACCCACCCGAAGAAGAGATGGAGGAGGACGATGACGAGGAGGAGGCTGGTCTTCTTGATGGGTAAATGTGAAGGGGCATGATATTTGGGAAACGGGCTAGTTATGGCTATCATGGAAATATGTTGAGATTTGGTTCGACCTATATATATATACATACTATATATATATATATACGTACTATTACTCTATATATTATTTAATATAATATAATATAATACAATATAATTTAATATAATGTAACATAATGTAATGTAATATAATATAATGTAATAAAATATAATATGATATAATATAATATAATATAATGTAATATTACATAAAATATAATATGTAATATAGTATAATATAATATAATATGCTTTAATATAACATAATATAATATTTTTTAAAATATATTACAGTATATATATATATATGTGATTATAGTGTTTGGTGAGATTTGCTTCGTATGACAAAACCTTTGCAGCATGACATATTCTCCGCAGTTTCTCAGCCCAAAGATCCTGGGCAAAAAAACCTTGCCATACAAGGGGTGCAGACGGTTGTGTGTAGAATATTTAGATATTGAAGAGATAAATAATGTAAAATGATATGATACAATTTTACTATATGATACTCTATCATATATATATATATACATAGTTAAAACTGATATTAACAATGATTTGATATAATATGATCTAATGTACGATAATATAACATTAATTCATATTATATAGTATTGTTTCGTAAAGTACTATATAAGTAATAATTACTACATATACACTCTATATATATATATGTATACACAATACACCAATCTCGGAAACATTTGTCAACATTTGGCATTTCACTATGTAAGACTATATTTTTTTTACATATATATATATATATATATATTCATAGTTCTGTTGGTTACATCATGTGGAGTATCAATGTTCAACATAGATTTACTGTATCCATGAAAAACCGGCAACCTGGCAGGAGATCGAGGAGCCGGAGCCAGTGGAACAGGAGCCGCCCCCTGTGGAACTCAGCGATGAGGAGAAGAAGAGGCGGGGGGTTGAAGAGACTATCGCTAAATGAATTTGAGATTATTTTAGATGGGATTTAGATGTTTATAGATGGAATTTAGATGGATTTTAGAAGTTTTGCCTGTTTTTAACAGATTTTAGATTTTTGATTGAGATGCGGCAATTCTAGATGGATTTCAGATGATGTTAAATTGATTTTGGATGCTTTTTGATAAGTTTATATGGATTTTATAGATTCTTGATGATTTTAGATAGGTGATTCTAGATGTTCTTAAACAAGTTTACATGGAATGATGTTTGGACGTTTGATGTTGAGTCAAATGCTGATCCAGCCAGAACGCTGACAGCGCGAATGCTTCTTTCTTGGGGCAAACAGCCTGATGGAAGCCCACGAGCAAAAGCCCGTTTGATTGTTCGGGGCTATGCTGATGTGGATGCCCTTCATGGCAATTTGGAGACGAGCAGTCTTACTACCTCTCGACTTTCAAGGTGTTGGTTGCTCTCCATTGCTTCCAATATGGGCTGGCTCTTGTGGACAGCTGATATCAGCACTGCGTTTCTTCAAGGTCGTCCTCAAGAACGCCTTCTCTGGATCAAGCTGCCGGCAGATGCACTTCGACTTTTGGGTGCACCTCCTGAGGCCAGAATGAAGCTCCAGAAGCCCTGTTATGGTCAACTGGATGCACCACGGAGATGGTATTTGGAGGCAGTGCGACGCCTTCAATCTCTTGGCCTTCGCCAACATGCCCTTGACCCCTGTGCATTCCTCATCTACGAGGCATTTTGCTTCAAACATATTTGTATATATGTACATGTGACATGTATATGATAATATATGTAATGTAATGTACATTTAATGTAATGTAATGTAATGTAGCGCACTGTAATGTAATGTAATCTAGCGTAATGTATGTAAGGTATAAGGTATAAGGTATTGTAATTAATGTAATGCAATGTAATGTATACATATAGGTATACTTATATAATATATATATATATTTAAGCGCTTACGCGCAACAGCCGGCCAGGGGCCCATGTTGAGGTGATAGGGGTCGAGCAGGGAGCAAGAGCTCAAGGCTATGTTGCCCCATCGGGAGGCTATGTAGGTCCAGCTTGGGGCTATCGGGGGGTAGCTTGGGACTAGGTGGGCGGCGGTTGCAGGGGTCTTTGGGGCGGCATTGTGGTTGTCGTGGTGGCGGTGGTCGTTGTTGTTGTTGTTGTTGGTTGTTGTTGTTGGTTGTTGTTGTTGGTTGTTGTTGTTGGTTGTGGTTGTGGTTGTGGTTGTGGTTGTGGTTGTTGTTGTTGTTGTTGTTGTTGTTGTTGTTGTTGTTGTTGCTGTTGTTGTTGTTGCTGTTGTTGTTGTGGTGGTGGTGGTGGTTGTGGTTGTCGGTGTTGTTGTTGTTCTGGTTGTTGTGTGTGGTTTGGGGTTTGGGTTTTGGGGTTTCTGGTTTGTGGTTCGTGGTTTGTTGTGAACGGCTTGGGGCTATATGGGCCCATCTTGGGGCTATGTTGGCCTATCTTGGCCCATCTTGGGGCTATGTTGGCCTATCTTGAGGGCAATTTGGGCCCATCTTAGGCCCATCTTAAGGCTAGGTTGGCCCATCTTGGGGCTATGTTGGCCCATCTTGCGGCCTATGTTGGCCCATGTTGACCCATCTTAGGCCACAAACTCCGAAAAATACGAAAAAATGGGAACAGCAAAAAACACCGTAAAACGTAGGGGTTTTTGATGGTACGGGGTGGAGGGGGTAGGTCGGCGGCAGGGGCGGCGGCCGCTCTCTCCTTCGGAGAGGAGAGAACTGCCGCACGGCAATGCCACGGCCAGCTCCGGGCCCCGCAGGCCCTGGCCGAATATATTTAAGCGCTTACGCGCGACAGCCGGCCAGGGGCCCATGTTGAGGTGATATGGGTCTAGCTGGGAGCAAGATCTTGAGGCCTATGTTGGCCCATCGTGAGCCACAAGATTCGAAAAATGGGAACAGCAAAAAACATTGTAAAACGCAGGATATTTTGATGGTCGGCGGCCTATCTTGGGGCTATGTTGGCCCAACTTGGGGCTATGTTGGTGTGGGCCCATCTTAGGGCTATGTTGGCCTATCTTGAGGGCAATTTGGGCCTATCTTAGGGCTATGTTGGCCCATCTTGGGGCTATGTTGGCCCATTTTGTTGCCCCATCTTGAGGCTATGTTGGCCCATCTTGAGGCCTATGTTGGCCCATGTTGACCCATCTTGAACCACAAGAGCCGAAAAATTGGAAAAAATGGGAACAGCAAAAAACACCGTAAAACACAGGGGTTTTTGGAGGTACCCGGTCTCCACCGGCAGGGGCAGCGGCCCGTCTCTCCTTCGGAGGGGAGAGATGCCGTACGGCAAGGACACGGCCAGCTCCGGGCCCGGCGGGCCCCTGGCCGGATTTAAGCGCTTACGCGCGATAGCCGGCCAGGGGCCCAACTATGTTGGCCCATCTTGTGGCTATGTTGGCCTATGTTGGCCTATCTTGTGGGCAATGTGGGCCCAGCTTGGAGCTATGTTGGCCCAGCTTGGGGCTATGTTGGCCTATCTTGAAGGCTATGTGGGCCGATCTTGAGGCCTATGTCGGCCGATCTTGAGGCCTATGTTGGCCCATGTTGAGCCAAAAGATCCGAAAAATGGGAAGAGCAAAAAAACACCGTAAAACGTAGGATATTTTGATGGTCGGCGGGCTATGTTGGCCTATCTTGAGGGCAATGTGGGCCCATCTTGGGGCTATGTTGGCCCATCTTGGGGCTATGTTGTCCCATCTTGGGGCTATGGTGCCCCATCTTGGGCTATGTTGGCCCATCTTGGGGCTATGTTGGCCCAGCTTGGGGGGCTATGTTGCCCCATCTTGAGGCCATGTTGGTATGTTGGCCCATGTTGACCCATCTTGAGCCACATGCTCCGAAAAATGGGAAAAATGGGAACAGCAAAAAACACCGTAAAACGCGGGAGCGTTTAAAGACTTTCTGACGCCACGCGGTGGGGTGGGGTGTTCGGCGGCAGGGGCGGCGGCCTCTCTTTTTTTTCGGAGAGGAGAGATGCCGTACGGCAAGGACACGGCCATGGGGGCCCCGCGGGCCAGGGCTGCCGCCCCTGCCGCCGACCCCAGAAATCCTGGTAGTTTCGCAATTTTTAAACTTTTCAATGTCCGTGAGTTCGGGGCAGCTCATTGAATGCCGTGGCACACTGACAAAGTGCCGAACGTCCCTTGTGCAACGAAACCTCATAGAACATGAAAAAATAAGCATTTTATGCGCACGTTGCTGCCAAACCCACAGGTAAGCCTGCTTGACAGCAAAACAGCATGGCACAAGTACAAGTACAAGTACAAGTAGTAGTAGTAGTAGTAGTAGTAGTAGTAGTAGTAGTAGTAGTAGTAGCAGTAGCAGTAGTAGTAGTAGTAGTAGTAGTCGTCGTAGTAGTAGTAGTAGTCGTAGTCGTAGTCGTAGTCGTAGTCGTAGTAGTAGTAGTAGTAGTAGTCGTAGTCGTAGTCGTAGGCGTGGTCGTGGTCCTGGTCGTGGTCGTGCATGGTCGTGGTCGTGTTCGTGGCGGTGGCGGTGATGGTGGCGGTGGCGGTGGCGGTGGTAGTGGCGGTGGTAGTGGTAGTGGTATAATGGTAGTAGTAGTGGCAGTAGTAGTGGTAGTAGTGGTAGTAGTGGTAGTAGTGGTAGTAGTGGTAGTAGTGGTAGTAGTGGTAGTAGTGGTAGTAGTGGTAGTAGTGGTAGGTAGTGGTAGTAGTGGTAGTAGTGGTAGTAGTGGTAGTAGTGGTAGTAGTGGTAGTAGTGGTAGTAGTGGTAGTAGTGGTAGTAGTGGTAGTAGTGGTAGTAGTGGTAGTAGTGGTAGTAGTGGTAGTAGTGGTAGTAGTGGTAGTAGTGGTAGTAGTGGTAGTAGTGGTAGTAGTGGTAGTAGTGGTAGTAGTGGTAGTAGTGGTAGTAGTGGTAGTAGTGGTAGTAGTGGTAGTAGTGGTAGTGGTAGTAGTGGTAGTAGTGGTAGGAGGAGTAGGGGTAGTAGGAGGAGGAGTAGGAGTAGGAGTAGGAGTAGTAGTAGTAGTAGTAGGAGTAGTAGTAGTAGTAGTGGTAGTAGTAGTAGTAGTGTTAGTAGTAGTATAGTGAGAGTATAGTAGGAGTATAGTAGGAGTAGTAGGAGTAGTAGTAGTAGTGTTGCTGTTGTCATAAACTCTTTTTCCCTGACGCGCTCCCGCTTGCGTCAGCCGGAGGCGGCGGTAATACACGGTATAGTATGTATATCTATAAATATATGCTTATATGTATACAATCAGACTCTCCAAGCACCCATGGTTTCATGGGTAAACGTCCCAAGTCACAATGGGTTTCTAGGATTTTCTAGGTGCTTGGAGAGAAGAGGGATATTTATATATTCGTGATACTGTAGTAAGTAAACTATACAATGTGTAGTGTTATTTGCTACGTGTTTACAATTTACAATTGTTATTATCGTCATTGCTGTTTTGAATTGTTAGTTGCTTTGTTATGTTTTTTAATTTCCATTGTTCGTGTTGCTGTTGTTGCAAAAATATTGCCACTATCATGGTTATTGTGTTTGCTATTTACCAAAGCAGCTATAGCTGTTTGCGTTTGCTTTACCAGCTAAAATGTGCGTCAAACACGTGCTAAACTTGAGAGTGGGCCGTTTTTTTTACCAGATTTGGACGTCTTATTTCATGATGTTCACCAGAAAACCGGGCCGGTCCTTTTAAATGTTGTCGCATAGCAATATTCGGCATCAAAAAAACTGGGGTATCATGGAGATTCATGGAAACCCTGGCGGATCCAAACCACCAACAACCACTACCCGGTATGGTCATTGAACATAGCCATTGAAAATGGTAATTTATAGTAAAAGTGTGTTTACCTATAAAACATGGATATTTTCCATAGCTATGTTAGTTTACCAGAGTTTTTGTTCAATTTTGTTTATCGCCTGATGGATGATATGATCAATATTAATCCACCGCAATGGGATATCTAGGAATTGTGGACTTCTATTCAATCCGCCTGCGAACTCCTTGGCTAGATGATCATATGTCATGATTAAAACATGTTTTGTGGTTTGTCCATAGATCCTGTCTTATTTTTCACATGCAATTGAAATATGAAGAGTTAGAAATGATTTTTGTGTTTTCTCACCCATGTTGAGGGATATTTCAGGGTCTAGATATAGTTCATATAATATATATATATATACATATATATATATACATATATATATATACATATATATATATATACATACATTTATATATATATAATGATATACTGATATGTTAGGTTAGGTATTGGATAACTGTCCCATGTTTCGATGCTGCACATTGCTGTAGGTGGTGGAGCAAACAGGCGGTGAGCGACTTGACCATGTATGTGGTGAATCTTGGCGAAACGCTGAGTGGAAGCTGGAAAACGATGATCCGTAAAAAAACGCGAAACAGATGTATGTTTCTTCTGTTACTTCTGGGAAAATTATAGCTCCTTTAACATAGATGTTCCCAGGTTCACGAAGCAAGTGCTAGTTTGATGCAGCCCCTTAATCTCCCAAGCGCATTTGGATTTGGGTACCATTTGCCAGTGTTGGGGTTTGTGACCATGTTTTTCCGACAACGGAAGGTCCATGATTTAGATAGCTCTGATTTTTTTAAAATAATTATAAACGATTATATTAAATAACATTTGCAACTTTACTTGGGATGTGTTTCTCACCCATCAGCCACTGTTGTGCCAGTCATTCTCTAACCCCTGCCCAGCTGTTAGCCGCTTGTACGAGGAAAATGATGACTGTGGATGATGCAAGCCTCATGGACCAGTTCACCATATATTTCCATATAAGACGCGTATGAATTCCCATATGAATTCCCAGATTTCAGGAATTTCCATTGGTGTGACCTGGGTCCGGTGGGTCCGGTCAAAACTCCAGTCGCCGGCACAGCTCTTTTTAGGAACACCACCTTCCAGAAATATTCCTTGCCCGTCAAGGACCAGTGGCAGCAATGTTTTCCGCCCAACGTATTTGGGGTGTTGGGAGCAACCCTGCTTTAGGTCCTGAACCTGCAAATTGTGGAATGTTTCCGTAGTGAACATAGGACTTGTTTTGACATTGGTAGATAGTGTTGACATATATGCCCAAAGTTTCAAATTTCAATTTATAATATTATACAGATCATATATCCAAGACATTCCAAGACTGTTAATTCCAATTCCACAAAGCCTACAATAGGTTGTTTGCAGGGGACAACATATTGATCTCAAGGAATGCTAATTGGTTGGAGGTGTCAGACATTGATTTTCAACCCTCTTTGAAATGGTAATCCCAACTACGGTACGCTCCCAGCAGTAAGTATTTTGATTCTGGCAAGCCCCAGATGTCCCTGCAGTTTTACAACTTTAGTGTAGTGCCAGCGGGAACATCATGGTGAATTGTCGCTGTCACAAAAACAAAAATCTAACATGTATATATGTACATAATCAATGAGCTGTGTCTATATTCAAACATTAAAACTATCATGATGAATATGTTTGATCAAGTGAAGATAACGATAATGATAACAAACAAATACACTCTGGTAAACAAACTTCACTATCATGTTATATGGATTTGGCGGGGTATGCTCCACATTAGTTTTACTGTAAAAATGATTACTGTAAATGGAGGAACAAAATGCATAGCTATGTTTGCAGCGTCCGAAAAAATGATAGCCCTTGACTGCTGTAAAACGATAGCTATGTCAGTGGCCTTCCTTCTATGTTAGAAACCTTGATTGCTGTCAAACGATAGCCATGTTAGTGGGCTCCTTCTTATGTTGGAAACCATGACTGCTGTAAAATAATGATAGCTATGTTAGTGGCCTCCTGTTCACACTGTTCTTATATTATGTTTGTTGTTGATTCGTGTTGATTCTGTCCAATAGCTACAGTAGTGCTCTACGGAAAAAACTAGTAAGGCAGCCCATACTGATAGCCATGTTAGTGATAAAAAGTGCGAGCCGCAACGGCTACATTTGTTTACCTCAGCAACAGCAATAGTCATCACTACAATCTTTATCATCATCAAGATCTATAGAAATGATAAGCTTCACCTATAGTAATGTCCAGTTTAGCGGCCGGATCTTAGCTTCGTACAAACCCAGATTGACCCATCAGTGTCCTCAAACACAGGGCGCCACTGGACCCACAAAATAGTTGTTTGCCTCACTCATCCAAACATGATCACGCTTGGGTCAGAGCTCAGGCTTGTTCAACATATATATCAAGAAGCACAAGGAAAATATGTTCAATGCTGTTTGAAAATTAGACCAGTGTCGATGCTTGGGTGAGTGCTGCCTCACGTGCCAGCAAATGGGAAGATCAGCAAACTGCGTGGGAAACGGAGAAAGATAGAGACGTAAGGGATTATTTACAAAACCATACCCAATGATTAAAGTTTGTGGGTTCTGACTTCCCCCAAATTTCAGCTAGCCATATCCATTGGCGCCCATAGGAGGAGGGTTTCGACGAACTACGGTACCCTTGGCAGAAGGAAGATAAGGCGCGCTTGCGCCGATGGTTCGCTACAGGATCCAGGCGGCAAACGCTGATCTAGGTCCATATTCAACCCAAAGCTAGGATTTCTTTCTGGGTATGGGTCGAAATTCAAGACCTGGGGGACCGACCACAGATTTGAGTTTTTTCTTCGTATTAACCATCCAATTATTGGGGTACCAAATTTTGACCCATCCTCATATGTTTAAATAACTGGTTGGTGGTTTCAAACATTTTTTATTTTCCATGATATATGGGACAATCCTTCCCATTGACTTTCATATTTTTCAAGCTGGTTAAAACCACCAACCAGTTAAGAACAAACCTTTGGCTTCTACATGTTTTTTTGTTGCAACTGTTCCCCAAAGATCGATGTTTTCAGACATGGATCCAGTTTCCGTAGGATGGGTAGGATTGGATTTTTCGCCCAGTTCTATGAGCCCATTTTCGCATTGGGCTCATTGGGCTCACAACTGTGGTGACATGAACCCCATGCCAGGTGAAAGAGTACTTGAAAGCCTGGGTGCAGGACATGTGGATGGCTCGGCCGTGACCTCTTTGCTTGCTATTAAGGGGCCATTTGTAGTGGACGCTTTGACGCATCATGTGGAATATAGAGGTTCATTTGGGCATAATTTGGGAAGTACAGTATTGGATATAGAGCCTTTAAACGTCAGCGCAGCAACACTTCCTTTTTTGTTTCGGCATAATCTGATTGCTGTGGTATGCCATTTATGCCATACATCTAGTTTCAACACGTTTCAACATGTTTCAAACAGTTATGGCCCTTAGCAGTTATATAAGAGGGCTTAGCAGTTATGGCCCAACAGAGGGGGTTTGGTTTTGAGGATGAGCACGCCGCCGGCCGTTAAAGAGTGACTTTGGAGCTGGGCTGCCTTGGACCGTGGGTCTTCGGCGCTCCCACCAGAACCATTAACCCGCAGAACGAAAAGCGCCCAACAAAGGCAGTTTCTGAATCTCTTAAAAAGTTTCTTCCTTTGGAACTGGGCTGCCTTGCACTTTGGAGAACGAAAACTGCCGGTGGCACTTCGGCAATGCCAGAGCCATGGAAACGGCAGTTTCTGCACCCGCGGTCCTTTGGGGGCTGGCTTCCGTTTGGCAAGGTTGCACACCTGCGGTGATCCCAGGCGCTGCCCCGCCGAGGCCAAGGCTTAGGCAGGGGTCGGAAGATAAATGGACTTATAATTCCTATAAAGGTTGTATCAATCCATATCCTTCGAAGGCCACGCTCGCCATGGCCCAATGGCCCATCACAGGACCGCAAGCTGACCTCGCGGGTCGAAGACCTGCAACCTGGAGAGTGGTTCCTGGCCAGACAGAAGGCGGAGAAATATGGGTTTATCTGTGTCAATGTGGGCTATAACTATACATAATTATACATAGCTATACCAAGTTATCCCCAGAAACACCTGGTTTGGTGGTGATAAGGTGTAATTGAATTCTATAAGCCGATCGGACCGAAGGATACTTATTGGTCAGTCATAGTCAATCAGTATACAGTGGCGGGTGGGTTTTGGTGGATCTGTTTTTGTGTTTTACCACCTTTCACAATCTGTGGCCACCCTGATTGAAAGTTGTTGCACTTATAGAACAGTTTCATGGATGGTGGATAGCCATGTCACATGTCATCCCATGTCCCATGTTTGGAAGACTGAAAGAAGGCGAGCCTTCAGCATTAGCAGCCAGGAATGGCAAAAAGCCCTGGCTGTCAGAAGCCCAGGTACTAGTCAGGAGCTACCAAGGCAGAGTTTCTCAGAGGATATGTATTGTTATATATATATATAATTCGATATATGTATATAATAATGAAAATAACAATAATAATAGTAATAACAATAATAATAATAGTAATAGTAATAACAATAATAATAATATACATATATATATATACATATATATATATATACATATATATATGTGCGTTTATTTATTTATTTATATTTAGCACCCAAAAAAAACGATGCCGACAAGTTGAGGAAACCTGGAAATCTCTGGAATTGTTGCATCATTGAATCATTGAACGAATATGCTGGAGACACTTTCCCGGCATCTTTTTGTGGGTCGCTCTTTTACTGCACGTCGGCCAAGGCCTGGCATGCCAAGCAGAGCTCCTGGAAGGCGGGATTGGGTGTAAGGTCAACCCCACAAACAATCATATAGACCATGTTATAGACCACTCACATGAAAGTCTACACTATATACTATCAGTACTAGCATTTTGATATGTGTTTTAGGTGCTTCGACGTGATGTATAAATTGTGTTAAGAAAAGGAGCAATTACCCGCAAAAAGGGATGACATTGCTTGTGAAATGGGTCACCCTCTATCAGTAAACTGAGGGGTTCTTAATCCTGCGTTGATATAAAATGACATTTTAATGGGATATATTGGCCCGCAATGGTTCAGATACGTGGAGCGATACTCCATTTTGTGGGATAAGTGACCATGGGGATAAATGGGGGGAAACCAGCCTGTTTCTTGGGACAAATGATGCTTAGCTGAGGGTATCTTAGGGCTGAGGGAATCCCAAACATGTGGGTTTCAAGCAGCAAGACTTACAATACTGAAGCTGGTTTAAATGGGTCGTTACGGTAGGTACATGTTGCACACATGTTGCATGGATCCAGCTCAAAGTCATATACTGTTTGTACTGCCTGGGCTTGGGAACAGTACTGATTTCCAAATCAGATGTCAACCTGCAGAACTGTGTGGTTTCCTAAATCCAACCCATCACTATATATAGCTGGTTTGATGCGAACCCACTCTTTGTTTAATATGTTTTTAGTCATCGACCAGGTGGAAAAACATCAAACCATATATAAATGCAAATCATATATACGTATGTATATACGTGTGTATGTTTGTATGCCTGTATGTTTGTATGTCTGTATGCCTGTATGGCTGTATGTTTGTATGTATATATGTGTGTATGTTTGTATGTCTGTATGTTTGTATGTTTGTATGCCTGTATGGCTGTGCGTTTGTATGTATATATGTGTGTACGTTTGTATGTCTGTATGTTTGTATGCCTGTATGCCTGTATGGCTGTATGTTTGTATGTCTGTATGTTTGTATGTGTGTATGTCTGCATGTTTGTATGTCTGTATGCCTGTATGGCTGTATGTTTGTATGTCTGTATGTTTGTATGTTTGTATGTCTGCATGTTTGTATGTCTGTATGCCTGTATGGCTGTATGTCTGTATGTCTGTGTGTTTGTATGTTTGTATGTCTGCATGTTTGTATGTATGTATGCCTGTATGGCGGTATGTCTGTATGTAAGTATGTGTGTATGTTTGTATGTCTGTATGTGTGTATGTTTGTATGTCTGTATGCCTGTATGTCTGTATGTCTGAATGCCTGTATGGCTGTATCTCTGTGTGTCTGTATGCCTGTATATCTGTATGTCTGTATGTTTGTATGTCCCCATGTCTGTATGTTTGTATGTCTGTATGTATGTAATGCAATGAAATGCAACGCAATGCACTGCAACACAACGCAATGCAATGCAATGAATGCAATGAATGCAATGAATACAATGTATGTAATGTATGTAATGTTTGTCTTTCTGTTTGTTTGCCTGCCTGCCTGCCTGTCTGTTTGTTTTTCTGCATGCATGCATGTATGCATGTGCATGTGCATGCATATGCATGGATGCATGGATGTATTGATGGAAGGATGGAAGGATGCATGGATGGATGGATGAATGGATGGATGGATGGATGGAATGTATGGATGTTTGTATGTTATGGATGAATGTCCTGTATGTAATGTATCTAATGTATGTAATGTGTGTAATTTATGTCATGCGTGTAATGTATGTAATGTATGTAGTGACTGTAGTGTATGTAATGTGATGTAATGTAATGCCTTTAAAATATGTATGTTATGTATGCATGTAATGTGATGTAATGTAATGCCTTTAATGTATGTATGTTATGTATGTATGTAATGTATGTAATGTTATGTATCTAATGTAATGTAATGTAGTGTAGTGTAATGTAGTGTAACGTAATGTGATGTAGTGTAATGTAATGCAATGTAGTGTAGTGTAATGTAGTGTAACGTAATGTGATGTAGTGTAATGTAATGCAATGTAGTGTAATGTAATGTAATGTAATGAAATATGATGTAAATCCTGTTGTATAACGTTATAATATATATATATATATACGTATTTCTACATGTGTGGTTCGGAGTTCCATGTTCCCACCGAAGAGTTAAGCAACGAATATTGGACCTATAGTGACCTGGGTCCAGTGCACCCCTCTTGGATTTAGTGATACTGAGATCTGTAGGAGTGTGTATCATCAGGGCAGTGAACTTAAAGTGGACTTGTGATGACTTTGCAGTATGTCATCCCCTCAAGGCGGGTGAAAGCAAGAAGCAGCTGGAGGCAAACCAGCGTGAGCAAAAACGCAAGGCCGGCAACAGATGGCTCGATGGCTCGTGAATTCGATTGCAATGAATTCTAACTCCATCCAACTCTTGGCGGATCAATGAGTTTGAATCAATCAAACAGATTATGTATTTAGCTAATGTATTTTAAGGACATCAAGCAGACATGTGTGCATATTACACACATCTATATATGTGTACCGCTTTTAATAGCAGACAGATGTTTCCCCCCACATGTTCAAACGATCCAAAGCGTTTGTTTGTTAGTTGAACCCACTGACCACGTCCCAAAAATTGGCCAACACATGGGTGATGCAGTGACCAGACATCAGGATAGCATTCATCATTGTATTGCATGATTCTTCATTCTGCAATCGAGGAAAGTCCACTCCTTCCAGAGTTTCACAAAGATAGAAACTTATGTATATACATATATATATTATATACATATATACTCCTTATGTATACTTTATATACTCATATACTCATTATTTCATGTCTTTGGTCTGGAAAACCAATGAAAGCCAGCTGGCTACGCAGTGACGTTTCCCTGGAGGTCTACGAGGCACAAGTGCTTGAAGCTCAGAAAGAGGGCAAGGTGCGGATCGCGGACTAACAAGTAGGACTAACAGAATATACTTGTGGACTTATACTCATATACTACATATATATATATACATATCAGTTTTACTACTGGGATATATATAATATAGGATTCATACCTTATATATTTGTATTTAATACATACACATACATATGTATATGTATATATACATAATATACATATACAACATACATTTTTTGATACACAAATGTAATACATATATATATATATACATATACATACACCCATATATGTGTATATTATATTCTGACACAAATATTTCAAATGCGAGAAAAAAACCGCTTCGGTCCCTGACCGGGGCACCTTGACCCGGTCAACGGATGACTGTATCACATCAATCCATATCAATCTCATGGCATGGTTCATATGGATTGAAACAATGTGGTGTTGTAGACTTAAAACAATTTGTGATGTTATTCCTCATTTATATTAGCTACGGTATATACATCATACTACATGAATAAACAATGTGTACTCATCTTGGGGCAGATAGAATATGGACATGTCAAACAACTCACTATAATGGGTATATGTTTGAAAATCCGAAAACCCCATATTCTATCTACATCAGGATGATTATATATATATACATAGTAACTTTCCTACAGCCCCCCCCTTTCCTGTTGTAACGCTTCCAGGAGCCTCCTGCAAAGCCTGAGGGCTTGGACGACCAAAGCCTGAAGGACGAAAAACAATGGGTTTTTGTCATGGGATGTTTCATCGGATTGTAATGGATTTATATAATAGGTTTTGTTGGTGTGATTTTTTTGGGACTTCACGGGATTTCATGGGGTATCATGGGATATATATATATATCCATTTTGCTTGGTATGCTTGGGGGTATTTTGGGGGTTATTCATGGAAAAACATGTGCTTGAAGCATCACCAACTGGGGATTGAATGGGATCTAATGGATGTTTGCCGTCTGGTAATTTGTTACATGGCTATGGCATAGATTCAGTATAGATGGCCAATTTAGTTGAATTGTTTACCTATTAAGAATTTGGCGTTATTTGGGTGTGTCTGAATATGCGGTGGAACCCCCAAAATAGCAATCGAACAAAAAGAAACATTATGATACATGAGTGGATGGAATGGGGTACAGCTATACCCCATGTTCAGGCACATTAGTTTTGATGTTTTTTTCTTCAACCGGGTAGGTCTAGAAGCTGGGCAGTTCCATCGGTTATGTTTTGAGGCACTGATAGCATGGAGCCCACCTTGTATAAGCCGACATGGGGATGTCCACGGCAAAGCGTCCGGGACATGGGACATGGGATTCCTCTCTCAATACCACCAGCTTTGGATGGTTTTTTGATATCCACTTTTTTCGGACAAACCATGGACAATGGACGCAACCACTGCAGTTTACCATCAGTTTACCAAATGTGATGGATATAGGTACTGTGAGCACACTGTGATGGATCACGAAGACAGAAAAAATCGTCAAAGTCTATTCGCAAAAACTCCAACAAATTCCTTTCAAAGATCTGCAAAATAATTCAAAAAATCACGCACGATTATATAGAAAAAGGGATATGTTTGGTTTTTCAGATTTCTGCGGATAGGCCACGAAATAATGAAATCGACTGATGAATATCTTAAGAAAACAAAGCTCAACTGAAATATTCAAGATTTGGAAGGTCCACGACAAGAATACAATATTCCCGGCGAAACAATTTCTTTATGTTGATTTTTCTTGCTCTTTGGCGCGCACAAATTGTCATGTCCAACAGATTTGCATCATTGTTCCATTGAGATATGGTCAAATATGTTTCGGGTATTCCCAATCTTTGAACAAAGCCATGGTAGCTAAATATTTTCATGTAAATCTAACGAAACAAACCTAGTCCTGTAGGAGCCAGCGGCCAAAATCGATGTGGACCTCATTGACGTCTTCAGCGTTGAGGACCTCCTGGTGCCCGATGGAAAATGGTTCACCTCTGGTTTTTTTTAGCGCCCAAAATGGTGGTTTTAGTGGCAAAAATGAGCTGTATGTGCCATGTAACCATTGGCCTGGTGGTAAATCTGCAGGCTAGAATTTCTTGCATCCAAAATCTATGTAATACGGTTGCAAGTGCACAAATTTACATACCTTCTGGTTGGTGGTTTTCATAATATGTTGTATTTTCAACCATCTTTGGGATTATGATCCCAACTGACCAATTACATCAGTGCGCTCTGTGGCAGCAGAACTTGTAGATTTCAGCCCATGGGTTGTGCTAAAAAAATGCATACCCACAGTTAATCCAGTGGCTTACCATGTTTATCACGATGTTCATGCAGCAAGTATAGATATGCTATAAATTGAGTGTAAAAACGTAACTGTCTAACAATCAACATTTGGACACATCAAACACATATTGTATCCAATGAATATAATTTGTATTCCTTTCAATTTCCGTTTGTTTGAAGGTTCTACACGGTTGTATCCCCCTTGTTTGTTGGTAAATTATCCCCTTAGCAAAATATGTGTGGACAAATACCAGGGTCAGATCAATGGTTTGAAGCTGTTACTCCTTGGGATTTCCGCCAAACCTTGCACCTGTGCGAGAAACTTTGGAACGACTGATTGGCACGTTGATGTTGGTATGTCCTGGTCAATGACAATACTATCTATCTATCTTTCTTTCTATTTATCTTTCTATATTTCTATCTTTATATCTTTCTATCCTTCTATGTTTCTATCGTTCTATCGTTCTATTTTTTCTATATTTCTATCTTTATATCATTCGATGCTTCTATCGTTCTATCTTTCTACACCTCTATCTTTCTATCTTTCTATCCTTTCTATTTTTCTATTTATTGTTCTTTCTTTCCATCCATCCATCCATCCATCCAACCATCCAACCATCCAACCATCCAACCATCCAACCATCCATCCATCCATCCATCTCTCTATCTCTCTATTTCTCTATCTCTCTACCTCTCTATCTCTCTATATATCTCTCTATCTATCTGTCTGGTTGGCTGGCTGGCTGGCTATCTGTCTGTTGTTCCCTTTATCTATCCATCTAGATTATCCATTTATGTATCTATCGATTTATCTGTCTATCTATATCTACGTCCATAACTGCATATACGGCATTTACGCCTGAAAACCACATGATCATTCCGTTTCACGGGTCAAAGCAAGGTTCATTTTGGGTTCAAAGTAAATGGTAGTGCGTGCAGATTTGTGCCCAGAGAACAATGCTTGGGGCTTACATGGCCATGGCCATTCCATTCGAATGCCCTTTTGAGTTTGAAACATCTCATTTCAAGATGAGCACTAAGTTTGACCCCATCATACCCCCACCCCTTCCCAAAGTGATTTCGGCAGGGCAGCTCCGAACCCAGGATATCTTCGACTTGGGCAACGGGGAGCCGCTCTTTGCGAACTTTCAGTTCGAGGACGACCGGCAGCCACAGTGGCGAAGATCTCTACCTTTGAAGGTAATTCTGAGTACTTGGAAGCTGACGATTATAACAATATAATTATGTGTAATAACAATGTATGTATAACATATTATAACATATTATGGGAATGTTCAAAGCATTATAACATATTATAACATATTAATATGTGAAGGTTGACCATGTCCCATGTCATGAGACGGTCAACCATTGGTCATCCAGGTCATCCGGGTCATTTGCGCAAAAAGGGCTGGTTCCGCCATGGGAATCCCCGCCGTGATCCATCCATCCAGCCATGATTGCATTCATTCATCATGTAGGTAAAAGATGCTAAATAATGGTAAATGTAGTGGATTTTGGATGATTTTGGTGGATTTATTGTGCTTCAGGACTGGAGTATGCTCTCTTTGCGCTTTGAACTGCATTTGCTCTCCCATGTGCCCTGATGCTCTGGTGGTTTCAGTGGATGATTGGGCAATGAATGACTTGACTCATATCTTACAGGGCGAATCCATCGATCCCAATTAGCTTTCAAGTCTGGAAAAAATCCGGAAGTTGGTTGTGACATGTCGTAGAGACGTCCTCATTACATTTTGTGTTTTTCTTTCCGGCATATTTGTTTGGACATGTTCTGCTCATTCTACCTCTAAAGAGCTCCAAACTGAAAGCAAAACGACCTAGTTCGAGGAATAAATCAAGCTAATCATGTTGATTGGATCTTAATGGATCTTATATATAGATAGTGTTTTTGTTGGGTGGTTGCATATCAAATTTCGATGCAAAACTTGAATGGCAACATGCCAGTTTTTTGTCTCAAGTGATTTGTATTTTTTTTGGCGGAATTCCTTTCAGCATGAAACGCGTCTCCTGTATATAGCCTACATCCAGATGATGCATCGCCTCCTTGCAGCACCCCAACGCCCGCTATCGCCCGCTGGGCCTCCAAGGCCTTTCGGAAAGATGCCAATGATGCGGATCGGGTCCTGGTGCCCTTGGATCATTTGCCTTTCTATTACAATCGCTACTTCAAGAAGGCGGACCAAAAAATCGCAGAGAAGGGTGGAACACGGTGGAACTAGCTTGGCGACCTCAGATGACCTCACCATGAAAGATATGGAGTAGATCCCATCTGGCCCTGAAAGTGACAGATAATTTCATTGGGATTCTCGCTAAATTTTCACGCGAAGTTGCAAAATTTTACCAATGTCCTTATCGAATGGGTTCTGAAGCACCATCCAGCAACTTCTCAGACCAAATCAACAGTAACAAATCCCTTCCCCATATTAAACACATTAAACACCAGCTGTAGAAACTGTAGAAACCATGGTGTACTAAGTTTCGGACAGGATTTACACTTATTTGGATTATTTGTGACCACTTCGGAAGTGTTTACGGGGATGGAGATTACAGGGCTGAAACCTGCTAGGCGTTGAGCACGAAAACCTATGGCGCCGACACAGTGGAGGAGGCCTGCAACTGACGACTAGCGACTGTACAAGGTTTCAATATGGAGACTGTGCACTTATCCGAGAACAACATTTTTTGGTGGTGGGTTACATACATATGTATATATAAATATAATATATGTATATACATGTATAATATCATATCATATCCATAAGCATCTATACAATTCTGTTTTATTATTATACAGTTTCTATGATATATGAACTCCTTCCAGGATTGGAATTTAAGCAACGAAAACATGGATTTGATTTTTTAAGAGTCCTGAGCTCTGCGATTTTAGTGGTGAGCCACCATGCAAAGATGAGGACACAACCCCCCGGTGGTTCATTGATGTCCCGGGCCTAGAGCTAGATTTCTGGCCATCTCCCATCATCTCCCATCCCTGTACCAAAAAAGGCCTCTTCAAAGATTGTAGAGGAACATAGAGGAACTGTATGACATGTTTCGGTCAAATCTGTGTTTATCTATTTTTTGGGGTATATTGAGGATCATAGGGTCCATGTATTTCTGCCTACCGAGCAGGGCACCTTGTAACTGCGCAGGTGGCCAGATTGGTTCGAGACACCATTCTAGTCACAAAGAATCCCATCTCCAAACTTAGGTGGGTCACTGGGGCTGCTGAGCTGTGTCGGCCAGTTGCACTTTTCCGTCCGTTTCATGGGTCGAAAGCACTAATAGTTGAGCCGAGGAGCAATCATGCACATGTTCCTCCATATTTTATCACAATAATAAAGATAATACTGATATATAATGAGAATACATACTATATATATATATATATACATACATATACGCGTATACATAGAGATTGAGAGATATCAGGTTGCAATTGCAAATTGTATCTTCTGGAGATCCAATCTCACCCGTTATGTTCCAGGCAAAATATCAAGCAGGTATGCGAAATCTAAATGATTCATAGGGATTCGAACAACTCACAAGGAATGGTACTGAATCTGTTCATACTATACATTTATAGTATTCAAATGGGGTAGAATATTGACATGTTCATACATATCTGTCAATATTCTAGTTTTGCCATGTTTTGCCCCTCGATCCAAATTTCCCCACAGCGGCGTGGAATTCATTGCGTACTGTGGACTCAGAGGCCCGAGCCAGGTTCCTATGGCTCTGGAAACTTCATGGTTTATGCTACAGAGCATATCAAACTATGAAGAAAACTGCTTGGTTTCAATATGTTTCAATGGTGGCTTGACCACCAAGATCCATGCAGATATGGCTTAGATTTCGCTCACATATCTACAGTTTACATAGTTTACATACGTCTATGTTACATCATGTTGCCCCCGTTTCTGTTAAGCTCACATGAGTGTGCATTAAAATAGGGTATAGTCCTAAATCGATTGACTAATCACAATTTTCACGCCTGTTCATCCATTAATTGGCTGGGGGTATTCCCCGTGACCACAAAAGCTTAGGACTTGGTTTATAGTATCCATACCATTAATAATATTAATATCCATCATATAATATGAAATGGGATATAATATGGGACCATCCATTAATGTCCCATATTTCATATCCTCACCATCAACGATGGTGGTTAAATCAGCATCAAATCCCAGAAATCACCATCAAAGCCGATGAGGGTGCTTGAATCGCAGCTTCCTGAGGAGTGCCTTGGTATCGTATGCGCTGGTGTAGAAATATGTTTTCAGCTGTTGTAAAATATACAGCTGAACATGTATAGAATTGTAGAATATATATATATACACCATATATATATATGGTAAGGGGCCTCTCCAGGGCCTACCTTGAACCCACTGGATGGTACCATGATGTTTACATACCTTGTGAATGAAAGGCATGTCATACATACATATATAAATATATATATATATATATACATATATATACATATATATACATATATATACATATATATATATACATATATATACATATATATACATATATTTACATGTTTGCACATGCGTGTATGTGCACAACATATATATATATATATACACATATAGATATATGTATATACATATATATATACTTGACTATGTTATACACATACATGATCCCATGAATTTGGAGGGTATGTAAGATTGGCCATCAAATTTCAATTTTGCGAGTTTTATCTTTCATGTTCCATCAGTCATGTTGCTTCACTGCGGCAACTTCTTGGAGCTGCATGGACTTCCTGTGTGTCAAAATCGAGGGCCCGTGGGGACTGCTGATTTTGAATATGTTGAGGGTTATGAAATTTAGCCACTGTAACACCACTTCTATGTTTATTTAGCCACTTGCAGAAAGACAACCATCTTTATTGAATATGACTTTGTGATTGCTTGCTGGTTGGATTGAGGCTTCCGCCCTTGGACCTGACAGGATTACTGAGTCTACTGGATCATAAGTTTCCCTATAAAAGTTTGATATTTCCATTTTTGAACACCCAATTATACAGATGCAGAAAATATCAGAAAATCCTGAAGTATATCATTTTGGTATCCCACTTTCCAACATTGGCAAATGGCATGAAATTTGGGTCCCAACCGAGGTTGGAATGTTTGAACATCTTCGTGATGTTGACTGAGGAGAAGGGGCCTGGGGGGTTCTACTGGACTGCTCGGTGTTTCTTGGGTCAAAATCCAACGACCATGTGATTTCGAAAGATGATTCGTACTAGTAAATGAACAGTCATGAGGGAGTCTCTATCAGCTTCCATTGAT
>CAMXCT020000412.1:60000-180000 GCA_947184155.2 Cladocopium goreaui
AGGCTATTCCAATCATCATTAGATTCCAATCATCATTAGATTCCAATCATCGTTAGAGTCTAATCATCATAATTTGTCATCATCCAATGTCTGTCATCATCCAATCAAAATCCAATCATAATCTTTCATTAGATTCCAATATATCCTTAGATTCCAATCATCATAATCATTAGATTGTAATTAATCATTATGATGATTGGAATCTAATAGATGGTTATTGTTCCATAATATATGGGACAATCCTTCCCATTGACGAACTCATATTTTTCAAGATTGTAAAAACACACCAACCAGTATATATATATATATATCAGGATATTTCGACTGATCACGATACATGTGTTACCATATCACGGATCTTAATCTAATAGATGGTTGTAATCAATCCATAATCTAATAGATGGTTATAATCAATCCATAATCTAATAGATGGTTATAATCAATCCACAATCTAATAGATGGTTATAATCAATCCATAATCTAATAGATTGTTATAAATCAATCCATAATCTGATAGATGGTTATAACCAATCCATAATCTAATAGATTGTTATAATCAATCCATGATGAAATAGATGGTTATAATCAATCCATAATCTAATAGATGGTTATAATCAATACATAATCTAATAGATGGTTATAATCAATCCATAATCTAATAGATGGTTATAATCAATCCATAATCTAATAGATGGTTATAATCAATCCATAATCTAATAGATTGTTATAATCAATCCATGATGAAATAGATGGTTATAATCAATCCATGATGAAATAGATGGTTATAATCAATCCATAATCTAATAGATGGTTATAATCAATCCATAATCTAATAGATGGTTATAATCAATCCATAATCTAATAGATGGTTGTAATCAATCCATAATCTAATAGATGGTTATAATCAATCCATAATCTGGTAGATGGTTATAATCAATCCATAATCTAATAGATGGTTATAATCAATCCATAATCTAATAGATGGTTATAATCAATCCATAATCTAATAGATGGTTATAATCAATCCATAATCTAATAGATGGTTATAATCAATCCATAATCTAATAGATGGTTAATCAATCCATAATCTAATAGATGGTTAATCAATCCATAATCTAATAGATGGTTATAATCAATCCATAATCTAATAGATGGTTATTATCCAATATAATGGTTGTGACCATCAGTAGATTTTGCTAATAAATAATATATAATACATCCATTAATGTTACAACTAAATCTTTCATTAGATTCCAATATAACCATAATCATCATAATCTTTCATAATTCCATTCCAATCATCATAATCCAATATACCATCTGGTTATTTAACATAGCCATGGAAAATGGCCCATTTATAGATGGTTTACATATTGAAAATGGTGATTTTCCATGGCTATAATAGATGGTTATAATAGATGGTTATAATAGATGGTTAATTCCATTGATTAATCCATTCCAATAGATGGTTACTGTTCCATAATATATGGGATAATCTATATATAATCCATAGATTTTGCCGTTCCAATCTGCCCAGGCAGTGCCAGCCCCAGTGGCACTCCCTCCGCCGTCTCCGCCGCCGTCGCGGCGGCCTCCACGGTGGTGAGACCCTCTGCGGTGCCGCCGCCGGCCATGGCGGCCATGGCGTTGGGGGAACCCGGAAAAACCAGGGAAAGTGTGGAGTGAACCATGGAAAACCATGGAAAATGCACGAAAATGCTGGATTTCCCGGTGAAAAATAGAAGAGGTCACCTGATTTACAGTAATTCAATGTTTTTTCACCATGAAAAATCTTGATTTAAGCATGAAAAATATGCATTTCACCATCAAACATAGGGAGTAAACATGATTTCTCCCACCAAAATTGAGAATTAACCAGGATAGAATGATGTAATAAAAAGAAGTCAGCAATTATCTGGGCAAGGGATAAGATTGGGATTGGGATACAATAGGGATGTGAACAGTTGCGCTAGTTAGGAATATTCACGGAGTATTACTTGGATAATACTGATACGTGGATATTAAATGGTCAATACCGACATGTGGGTTCACATAGATCCCGACTACGCTAGAGGTTAAATAGCTGAACCAGCACATGTCAGCTTAATTTACAAGAACCATCCTTGCTGCCGCGGGGAGATATTGCCACTACATGCAGAGAGCCAAAAAGAAATATCCAACATGATATTTGGGTGTGTTTGAACATGAAATATACGGCGGAAATTTGCCATTGTAAAACATATCTGATAAGTATGTATGTATATATATATATTATGTGTATATAAACACACACACATGTACATACACGCACATACACGTGCATACAGGTACATACAAGTACATGCATGCATGCATGCATGCATGCATGCATGCATCCATCTACCCATTCATTTATCCAAACATACGTACATACCTTACCCTGCCTTGCATTGCAATGCATTGCATTATCTGACATTACATTACATTACATGACATTACATTGCATGCATAGATATTGGGGAGAAATGCCCAGATATTGGTTGATTCCTATAGTATAAGAACCATACAGGCACCACGTATTTTCAATGGAGGTTTGTCAATAACAAGGTTGGATCCTAATATCTTTAAACTTTAAACATTGTTTGTTTGATTTTTTAAAATATTGATTTAAGGGAACATTTACAAGGTTGCCAAGTTACTCTGATCATGTAATGCGTGGCAAAAGCCAAAATAGAACACAGTGTTGCCTCTATATATCTGTAGAATCTCTATCTTTGGTTGGATCCCCAGATTTCTCTGATGCGGATGGTGGATGTTTGTGGCATATTCAGCTACGGATATGTTGTGGATACAAGCAAATATATCAGTACCATGGAGGGTACAACCCAGCCGGGACCCAAGGGATGATATTCCCAAGGATTCACTCCATTGTGTCATGTCACTCATATTCAAAATGTTTCATAATATATATATATATATGCCATTATGAAACATTATATATATGTATACAACTATATGCCATCTATATGAAAACTATTAGTTGTACTGATATTCAAATGTAAATATGCACAACTATATGCCATCCCCAGGATTAGCCGAGCCGGTAACCGTTATCGTAGTTCGATGACTTTCCCGTTGCCGAAACCTCCATGGCGATTTTTCGTGGCTTTTCCAGCCACGTTTGATTACCGAGTTAGATATCCCAATTATATATATATAATTATATATACTATAGAGTATACATATATGTTATGTATAGTATCTATACATATACTACCCAATTTTAGGTGAAATGCCACTGTCTACACTTCACTGCTGACAAGGGTGCAATGCCTATCCAAGATACATCATAGAATCCAGTTTGCATGAGCTGTGACACCTAAATATAACAAGTGTGCTGAAATGTCTCCAAAAGGACCTCCAAACACTGAATTTAGGACACTTGTAACCGCACCATGGCAGCCATTTGTGGTTGTCGCTCTAACTTTTCTCCAAATCCCATGAAATGCGTTTATCCCCATTATGATCCCACTGTGACACCATTTTTCCCGAGAGCGTCTGAGCGCAGGGTTCTTCCAATAGTGGGGGTCTGTAAAACATCTTCTCATCTTCACATCTTCTCATCTTCACATCTTCTCATCTTCACATCTTCTCATCTTCACACCTCTTCTCATCTTCACATCTTCTCATCTTCTCCTCATCTTCTCCTCATCTTCTCATCTTCTCTTCTCACATCTTCTCACATCTTCTCACATCTTCTCATCTTCTCACATCTTCTCACATCTTCTCACATCTTCACATCTTCTCACATCTTCTCACATCTTCTCACATCTTCTCACATCTTCTCACATCTTCTCATCTTCACATCTTCTCATCTCACATCTTCTCCTCTTGCCCTCTTGCCCTCTCCTTCTTTTCTATTTCTCTTTTGAAGGCGGGAGCAGGGGCAGTGCCAACGAGACGGCACGAAACGCAACCCTTTCGCACGAAATGAGGTTCGATCGTCAAAAACTGAGGTAAAAGTGCGATTTGCAAGTCGTCCGGCGCAACCCTTTCGCACGAAATGAGGTTCGATCGTCAAAAACTGAGGTAAAATTGCGATTTCAGTGTCCGGCGCAACTCTTTCGCACGAAATGAGGTTCGATCGCCAAAAACTGAGGTAAAAGTGCGAGTTCAAGTCGTCCCGCGCAACCCTTTCGCACGAAATGAGGTTCGATCGCCAAAAACTGAGGTAAAAGTGCGAGTTCAAGTCGTCCCGCGCAACCCTTTCGCACGAAATGAGGTTCGATCGCCAAAAACTGAGGTAAAATTGCGATTGCCGTGTTCCCGTTGCAACCGTTTCGCACGAAATGATGGTCGATCGCCAAAAACTGAGGTAAAATTGCATTTTTTTCTTTGTGTACAAAGCTTCTGTTTGTAAAAAGCATCTGTGTAAAAGCGTTTGCGTAAAAGCGTCTGCTTAAAAGCTTTTGTGTGCTCTGCGTCAAAGTGTCTGTGTGTCAAAGCGTCTGTGTGTAAAGGCGTCTGTGTGTAAAAGCGTCTGTGTGTAAAAGTAAAAAGCGTCTGTGTAAAAGCTTCTGTGTGCACAATCTTCTGTGTGTAAAAGCCTCTGTGTGTAAAAGCTTATGTGTGTAAAAGCGTCTGTGTAAAAGCGTCTGTGTATAAAAGCTTCTGTGTGTAAAAGCTTTTGTGTGTACAAGCGTCTGTGTGTAAAAGGGTCTGTGTGTAAAAGCGTCTGTGTGTAAAAGCTTCTTTGTGTAAAAGCGTCTGTGTGTAAAAGCTTTTGTGTGTAAAAGCGTCTGTGTGTAAAAGCTTTTGTGTGTAAAAGCGTCTGTGTGTAAAAGCTTCTGTGTGTAAAAGTGTTTGCGATGCAAACTATTGTCTTGCACTTCCGCTATTTTGTCTTGATACTCCTCTTCTGGACTGCCTATACCACATCTTGAATATATTGTTTGTAATATTGTGTCTCCGCACTAACAAGAGAAGACCCTGCTCCTCTACGCTCTCGGGCCATCCGTTGTCTAGTTTGTTGGTCAATTCATGTTAAATTCCGAAGCTTGACTGATCAAATCATCATTTTCGATGGTTAAATCAGTGAAATCAGTGAAATCATCTGGTTGGTGGTTTGGAACCATGGAATTTTATGACTTTCCAGAAACAGTTGGGAATTTCATCATCCCAAGTGACTAATAAAATCCATGGCTAACTCCCGATGGTGAAATCTCCTGTGACTGGAGGAGTGGCTCTCCCAGGTCAGGTGCCGCGAGCCCGGTGCAGATCCGTGGGCCGCTGCGACCCAGCTTTGGGATGCCAGGTGCATCCGTGGCCGTGGCCATGGAGTGTTTTGTCATTGATTAGTGATCATTGATCACTGACCATTTTTCTGTTTAACACTTGAGTTCAATATTGGTTTACCAGGCCGTGGTGCATCCGTGGCGTGCCATGGAGTGTTTTGGTAAGCTTGCGTTTAACCTTGGTTTAATCATTGATCATTGATCAAGCAATATAATTACTTGTGTTTAATCATGATGAATATTGACCATCCAATGATAAGATGGTATACAATGATAATGTCATTAATCATGTTGAAAACATTGGATGATCATTGGATGATTGCTATCATTGATTCATCATTGGATGATAAATCTTGGTTGATTACTATCATTGATCATTGGATGATAACTTATGGTTCCCACAATATTCCCAGTACGTCACCATTTTGTGGGTTAATCAGCATTATACCACCATGCTTAAAACTTCAGTCCCCATAATATCGCCAGGTGAAAATCTCCACCATGTCAGGTCTATTTATTTTTGCACCTGGCAAGTGATTTAACCATTATATCCCCATGCTCTATCTAAATGAAATTCCACAATATCTTAGTGAAACCACCAACATTGTGAGTTAATCTCCATAATACCACCATCATATTCATCCCCACAATATCTAAGTCAGATCCCGTAATGTAATTCCCATATACATATACTCTATTCCCATAATATCACCAGAATATAATCTCCAGAATATCCCTAGAATATCTCAGTCAAATCAGTTAAACCCCATAATATCCCAATTACATGCGAGTTGAGTCGTGAAATTTGTGGCGAAATCACAACCATTAAAGCCTATATTTGTATGGGGATATTCCAATTCCAGCTAGCAATTTTGAGTACTAGAGGTTTAATCGGTTTACTCCTATAATATCTAAGTTGAATTTCAGCAATAGCCCCCACAATATCCAAGTTAGATCCCATCATGTAATCCCAACAACATATGATAATCCCTATAAATATCAGTATAATAATGACCTCAATATAAATCTATATATATATATACAGTAATCCCATATATATATATATATATAGTAACCGGCTGACACATAGAATATTAAAAAATATATTCCAGTAAATCGAAGATATCATTGGTTGTTATTCTAAGTGGTAGCTGGATAATCCCATCATGTATCAATAACCAATAGAATAAATCCACCAATTATTCCCTTGATATTAATAATCCCTAGCTATACTAAGTTGATTAATCCAGAATATCTTTCCAATAATCCCAATATCAGTATAATAATATTCCCAATATAATTATATAATTGTATATATATGGATATATCTATATCCCACCAATCATAATATATCTTTCTTTCCCACCATTATATACCCCATAATAATAATCCCACTATATATATTAACTATGTATATATGTATATATATATTTATATATATATATATATCCAGAATATCCCACCAATCATATGCCAGGTCTACCAGGTCTACGTCCTAGTCTTCCTGGCCCTGTGCGGATGCCACCTTGGCGGCCCTGGTGAGGCAGGCGTCCCGTTTCGGAAAGCAACGAAAACCCGGGATGTGGCCATGAAAAAATGTGGTGTTTACCGATTTTACCATGCAAAAATGGTATTTTTACCAGGAAAAATTGGGAGTTGACCTTCAAACATGTGGTATTTACCATGAAAACTATGGATTTGACCAAGAAACATTGGGATTTCACATGATTTCACTAGCCGTCACTAGCCAAGCTGATGAATTCACCGACAAATAGTGCGATGTAAATGAGAATAATCCGCAACTACGGTATATGGAAATTGGGGATATGATGGGATATATAGCCAACCTAACATGATTTGGGTTTGTTTGAAATAGGTGACAAAGCCAAAAAACAATTTTGATGGAATGGGGTGATACAGATATGCTTGGACATTTCAAAATTCCCCACATTTGATTCATATCATAGCATTTTTTGTTGAACGCGTTTGTTCGCTTTTCTATGGCTTGGATGTATTGATTTGCAATGGTTGTTGCGGGGAGCTGGTCAAAAAGCTGATGAGTTTGCGGGTGATGATCCAACTGGTATTCCGGTCAGCAAAATATGGTTGAGGTGGTTGGGGTGGTTGGGGTGGTTGGGAGGTTCAAAAATGGATGTTCAACCATGTTTGGGATGATTTGTTGAGATTATTTGTTGATGACTAGCATATTTTTAGGATTTAAACCACCAACCAGTTGTATGGTCAAACAACAGTCAAAAAGTACTTGGCAGCATTGGGTTTGCAGATGCAACATTTTTTGGTCACAACAACATGACAGGATTTTGGTTTGGATTATGAAATGTTGTTGTTGCTTTCTGGATGTTTGAACAACCAACAGTTTTGGCTTAATTGCGGTGATGGTGTGGCTCTCTCCACTGCCTGAACTCTATAGGTAGCAAATACACCCAATAGCCGAACCCTAGCTCCCTTCAGCCTCTTAGTATGCCAGGGTAACAGATTTCATTGGTCGTACTACCCTTGAATTCTCATTCTGTCATGAGAAAACAAACCAGATTTTAGATCAAGGGACCGCCGTTTCATTAACGTAGAAAACCCATGGCTATCTTGCGCAGCGTATTTGGCCAGGCATCGGCAACAGCGCGATGATCCCTGAGTTCCTGTCTATGCATTTTTTTAAGTTGAAATCACTCACCAGTCACATTTTTGGGTAATCACACATACCAATTTTGAATTATTCATCAACCTTCAACCGCCATGCCCAGTAAATGATGATGAATCTGTTCTTCTGGGGTCAACATCCCCTTCATGGCCTTAAATCAGGTTGTTTATTGATGCCCAATCCATCATGAACGGAAAAGCAGAGATCTTCCCGCTGTCCTGCCACCCCACGGCGTGAATCGTGCCGCGTCCGAAAAGCGTGCCTGAACCGAGAAGGGACTTGGGGCTCACAGCCCACAGCTGTGAATAATATCCCAGAGTTTTCGCCCAGAAATTGTTGACCCAGTTCAATGATCAATTCCCTATTTCATGGACGGTGTGCCGCAATGTGCCGCAGACACATCCAATTATCCGTATTTATTGGTATTTTATGGTATTTTCAAAATGTCCCTCCGGTAGTCACACATGGAAATGGAAAATTCACATAACTTCACCATGTCTACATGATTTTCTCATCAAGAAACCTCCATTGAGTTCCGGATTTCCCAGCGCTGAGGATAGCATGGTGAGGATTTTCAGCCTCGGGGAGGGAACCTCAGTGACTGGTGTCAGATTCAAATTTGGTCCAACAGAGATGGAAATGTGGTAAATTTGGTCAGATTTTCGTGATCTTCAGACATCTTCAGACATATTTTTGGATGATTTCAATGTTGTGTGGAGGAACTATGCTTTGAGTTCTGGAATGATTGGGTGACTCAAACGATCTCAAACACTGATTTTGGTAAAGTTGATTATATAATATTATATATAAGTTTTGAGAAAGCCGCAACTGCAATTATTTCGATCTCTTCTGACATATATGCCTTCCAACAAAAAAGCTGTAGCTTTCAACCCCTACACCCTGGGGTCGTTCAGGCTTTCTGATGTTCGGCGCTAGTCAATTCGGAAGTGAGTAGAACCCAAAACGCTGCAAAGACACAGACACCATCTGGAAATCAAACATTGTTTGCTGGAAGAACCATTGTTGATAGATGATGTGTCCATTTGAATGCTCATTTAGACTAGAGGACATTTCACATTGCAATGTTTGATTGTTGGAGGGCGAGTTGTGTAATGTTTTGTTTATGCATTCAATCTACCGAATTTATCAACCATGTGTCTACACCAAGTCCCAAAAGCACTATACAGATGTCGCTTACGAACAATTGTCCAAACACGCACTACCGCTTTACCAGCCGCTTACAACCTGTGTGCCATTGAACATGTGATACCAAACATACAGCGCTTATTTACGAACCATTTACGGCCATTTAAGAATTATTCAGCAATCGCCTCCCCAAAACAATTTCAGACGAAATATATTATCATTTTTTTTCACCGACCCATCCAGCGATCATCAGCGATCATCAGCGGTCACTTCTGACTGTTTCCTCAAAGTGGGTTTCCCAGTTATAAGTTGGTTTATTGGTTTATTAAATACGTGTACGCCGTCGATTAATCCCCGCCGTAAGTCCAACACGTCTAATCAGTTATAAGTATTTATAAGTTATAAACCTTCAATTTCTGGATTCTGGTGGTTAGATATACCCTCTGGTAAACTAACATAGCAATGGAAAATCACCATTTTTAATGGGAAAATCCACTATAAATGGCCATTTTCAATAGCTATGTTAAATTACCAGAGGGTACCATTTGTTAATCTAACATAGCTATGGAAAACCACCATGTTTAATAGGTGATTCATCTACAAACAGTTATTTTCCATAGTGGTAGATTACCAGAGGGTAAACATCCACTAAGTCTCATCATTTGATGTGTAGTACCCATGAATTCCCATGAAATCACCATTTTTGGTTGGGTCAAACGCCCTATTTTGATGGGTCGTTGCGCCCGCAACAGCCATCGGCGCAGGGCCCGGTGAACCCCACTGCGCCGGACGTGATCCTGCAGGGACACGATGCGCGAGCACGGGAGCTCGGTGCGCTCGGTCACTAGTTTTTAAACGTGGTGATTTAATGATGAAATGGGAAGGAGGACTTGAATGGGAACTAATGATTGAATGGGAATGGTCATTGAATGGAACTTAATAAGGAGTTAGTTGGGTTTGTCTGCCTAGGTGGATTTTATGGTTTATGGGAGATATCGATCTAGTTACAGTAGTGGGTATACAGCAACAGACAAAACTGAGGGGTACCACCTTGTAGCACCCCCTGTTTTGGGGGGTCTCAAGTGGCCACTTTTGGGTGCTTTCGTCCCCCATTTTGAGACGAATCCGATTAGACTTTGATTTAAGGTGTTGCAAACCTGGAGATTATATGTTGATGTTCATGTTCAGCATCCTGTTTTGTTTATAGCGGGGTCGGCAGGCTTTTGCATCAAGAATACAGGTAGGCAAAGCATGTCAACCAATGTTCTACCAACTGGAGGATTCACACTTGAACCCATCAAAAACAAGTACATAGTATATATATATATACCGGTAATATTATGTAAGTTGGTTGGACTAGGTATTTACCGGTAATATGTAAGTTGGTTGAGCACTAGGCTGCGAAATTGGTGGGCTTCATTTCACCATGGTAGTGAAGAGACGATTTCCTGCATAGAAAAGGCTGGGATAGAGAAACCGGAATTCATCGGTGGTGGTTAGGTTCCTGAAGGGTGTGAATATGTTGCCAATCACATCCCACTGAAGCTGGAGGAATTGGTTGATTCTTTATGGTGATACCAGCAAAAAACTCCTGCCAGATGGGAAGATACCTTTTTTTTGCATGAATTGTCGATCATTTTGTTCGCACTGTCCTCCCAGTCATGTGTTCTTGCTGACAAAATCGCAAAAAACAATACCTGTTTTTCCATGTTTTATCCTGCACACATAAACAATTGACAGTTTCTAGTCTTGTTACTCTCCAAGTTCATGATCAGACTGCTGCAATTTGGAATGGCCCTTTGATCCGTTGCTCCAGTTGAATCTTCGAATAAAACACAATGCTTGGGATCCTGGAAAAGGGGACTGGGGACTTGTTAAAGCCATTCAGACCCCACCCAAAAAAAAAATGGTTTGAACATACCAGATAAAGATAAACTACCAGCGCTTCTTGGCTAAGATGCACTTCGTGGCTTTTGAAGTATCTTGACTCTTGACTTCACCAGTGGCATGACCTCAACTCAATGGTTCTTACTGCAATGTGCTGCCCCTCACTTTTAGGTTGGCTTGTAAACCCATCTATCTAACTCTATCTATAGTCTATAGATTCTATAGATTCTATAGATTCTAAAGATCAGAATCCCACGCCGCCCATGGCCACATTGGTGGCCCAGCCATCCGCGCCATCCGCGCCATCCGCGCCATCTGCGCCGTCCGCACAGCGTTTGGCGGGGCTGGCATGGGCGGAACGGCAGAAGCAGAGAGGTCCTAGAGAGCCCAACCTGTGCTACAGCTTCCTGGAGAAGAACTTGGGGTCCAGTCCACCGGTCTTGAAAAACCCTCTGGTGAAAACACGGTAACACAAAACGAACTGGAAAGATCCACCATGCTATTAATGGGTAAATCCATGTAAATCCACTATTTTGACTGGGCCATGTTCAATAGCAAACTGTTAAATTACCAGAGGGTATCTCAAATTTGGTGCAGAATGATCAACCAAAATCAACCCTGCCATTGTGGGAAAATGTTAATCTCAGCTGAGATTTTGGAGTATCATTTTTCAGCCAAAGTTTGGGACTGCAGATGTTTGGCCTGTTAGATGTCTATATAGCCATCCATCTTTGAATATGGAATACCTTATATATAATTATAATTAATTATGTTTGATTGTTTGACAAATATACAAGAATCCTGCTGGCTGGCCGCAACGGGAGTAATGGAATTGGAAGGGGGGAATTGTCCCCAAATATCACAGCCCTTTGAGGACTGGCACTGGAGTTATTTGACAACCTTGTGCCCTTTGGCCTTTGGTTGGAAAAACATGTATATATGTATGGTAGACAGTAGCTATACCGGCTATATATACTTGATCTTGTACCTATGCCCATAGTTGGTCTAAAGCTGGCATTGCCAACATGGAGTACTTGGAGATGCCAGCATCAAACATCCCCAGACAACCTTGCCAACAGGGATGGTACATGTCGTTGCATGCCAAGTTTTAAGGGATGGTACATGGCGTTGCATGCCAAGTTTTACTAGGTTGATTTATATAACCGTGTCTTGTTAGAGTAAACTTTACAAAAGGAATGAATCTACTGAATATGTATAGTAATTCAAAGTATAAATATATATATATATGGATATCCGGAGTTTGTGCTGAATATCTTGTTCATGTGGATTGAATGACCTGGCGGGCCACTGAGGTTGTGGTTCCAATGAGCACCTGGCTCGAGCTGCTGGGCACATGGAAGCGCTGGGCCGAATCCCCCGCTCCAAGAAACCATAGGTCCATAGGGCCTAAAAAGGGGATTTACATTGGATTTACCACATATTTGGGACATTTTGGGACCATACAAAGGGGGTGTCGAACATTGGGATGGGTTTTTATATGTTTTTATTTGCATGCAGGAAACTTCGAATTTGGCATGGATCTCATCCCAATCCATTTCAAATATCTTCAATACAATGACCCTGAACTGATGTCAGACTAAAGGCTAAAAGTACACAATCGTAAAAGTAAGGCCAGCATTCAGTGTACAAAGTCCATGTCCATGTCCAGTTCGTTTTTGTTGCTTACAGCAGTCTCCTTTTGGGCCACCATCCTGCACTCGCCACCGGAAAAGACATGATACCAACGGGTGCAAAGTAGTTGGTGCCCCCATTTATTATTTGAATCACTATAGTCACTTCAGTATTCTTGTTCAATCTCCACTACTCCCAATTCACACATTTGTTGCGTTGAGTTTATTTTGGCTTTGTACCATGCTGTGAAAACGCGGCTATACTTATCAAATCTCCACTTTTGTGATTTTCCCTTGTGCGTCCATGTCATGTTACATTATATTAAGTCCCCCAAGTATTGAACCGTAATCAGCCTGCACTGCTATACTATACCTCCATGTTTCGTTGGGCCCCACAAGAAAGGCATAGACAACCCTGGAAATGAGAATCACCTAGAATGATTTTGGATGTTTTTTGTGCCACTTCGGCAGATTGTCTGCTCCCTGCTGCCCCATGCAGACCCAAGAAATCCTGCAGGATTGTTCTCAGAGCATTTGCCATTTCTGTGGCCGAAGTGGTCACCTAGCCCGGCAATGCCACTTTGGGCAAACCTTGGACTTAGGCGAGGGGAAGGGGAGATAGCTATGTGAGCTATGCAAATTCGCACTGGTTATGAGTAGGTATGAAACTGGTTGGTCAAAGGTCTTTTACGGGACGATTGTCATCAACCAACTACAGTATATAGTATGTATTGCGATTTTTCAATCATGTATGCATATAATTGTATTGCATTATTGTCCCATCCATAATATTTGGACATGTTTTGGATGTTTTGGATTTACCACCACCCTGAAGAACACTCCCACTATTTGTTGGCGAAATGTCCAAAATTATGTCCCACTATTGTCCACAGGAAGCCGAGCTTTTGTTCCCCTATTGCATGTTCCTTGACTTTGGGACTTTGCTGTGGAATAACCCCCGCCAGATTGGGTTGTGGATATACCCTCTGGTAATTTAACAGTTTGCTATTGAAAATGGCCATAGAATAGTGAGTTTTCCCATTAATAGTATGGTGATTTTCCATAGTTTTTTGTTAACGTTTACCAGAGGGTAACCGTTTGCCAACCATTTGCTTCATCCCCAGTCTGACAGGGTCCCTTCCACCCACAGTCGCACATGGATAGTCTATGGACATGTCATCTGGCCGAAGGTTGGCCACAAAAAATGATGATTGTGTAGTAGTTAATATCTCCAGTTTTGTTTGTGATATAAAACACCTTGGTTTCATAGCTGGAAATAAACAATTGGATATTCATTTATGTATGTATGTATTTATTTATTGATTTATTTATTTACTTATTTATTTATTGACTTTTTGTAATATATGTATATATTAATATACTTATATATATATGTATAGCCGGTTGAGTATTGAAAAAGCACTATATAGCCGTGTGTGGTTCTTTCTCCATGATATTGACGCCTTACATATGCACGATTATCCCAAAATAGAAATCTAATATCTTGGATCCGTCCCTCAAACACTCTGATATTTCATGTCCACTTAAGTGGTGCCCGCTAGTTATAAGTTGATGAATAACCTCATGAATGTATAGTTATATGTTATATGCTTTTTCCACCATAATCATAATCCATAAACCAACTTAGCCAACGAACTGGGGCACCACCTTGCAGCAGTCCTTCCCCTCACCGCCCTCACAGGTGATCAGTTCATCCTCTGCTCCGAAGGCTGCGCAGCGCGGCGCTTTTTGATGCCCATGCACCACGCGCGCAGTGTGGGCGACGATCTCACCGATGCTTGGGTTGAACAACCCGGTGACCTTTTCCCAACATGGGAGGATGAAGGAACAATGCTGGAAAACTGCAGCTTTCCCCTGGATGGATAGATATGTTTGTTTATATTTTTTTTAGATACCTATATAAACATATATAAACTGTACATTGAGGAAATCTGCGCTAGTCACCAAAAAACATAAACTTTTCCAGGGTATCGAACATTGAGAATGAACAACATGTGGAAAACGCTGATGGAAGATCTCCTCAGGTGGCATAGATATGCCTATATTATAAATGAAAGACCAAGATCTGGCTGGATCTCTAAAGACATTAGGACAACTATATATCTTCCAAAATCTTACCAAACAAATCTGATTTGAGTATATCTTCCGTTTTTTCTCATCCCCTAGCCTTTAGGCATCAACTATCGTCTGGATACCCTCATGCCCCATCATGTTGTCAAATGCTGGTATATATGTTTATGACTTGGGTGCTTCTTCCCCAAAGTCGAATCAAGATGAATCAAAGATGAATCAAAGATGAATCGAAGTTTGTTTCACTAAAAACAGCTCTGGTAACGTCCGTCCCTTCGCCGGAACGACCTCGCCGGAACGGCCGCGGCACCGGAAACGGCACCGGGTGCTCCAAGGACGGCCGGGTGGACGTGGCCTGCCGCAGCGTGACGGCAGCGCTGTTCCGCTCCGAGGCCTATCGACGCAACAGCGACGCTGGCCATGGGATCCATGGGATGCCGGACTTGACCAATAGCAATGGTGATTTAATGGGTAACCATCAGCATCCATCAACATCCATCAACATCCGTCAACATCCATCAACATCCATCAACATCCATCAACATCCATCAACATCCATCAACATCCATCAACATCCATCAACATCCGTCAACATCCATCAACGTCCATCAACGTCCATCAACATCCATCAACATCCATCAACATCCATCAACATCCATCAACATCCATCAACATCCATCAACATCCGTCAACATCCATCAACATCCATCAACATCCATCAACATCCATCAACATCCATCAACATCCATCAACATCCATCAACATCCATCAACATCCATCAACATCCATCAACATCCATCAACATCCATCAACATCCATCAACATCCATCAACATCCATCAACATCCGTCAACATCCATCAACGTCCATCAACGTCCATCAACATCCATCAACATCCATCAACATCCATCAACATCCATCAACATCCATCAACATCCATCAACATCCATCAACATCCATCAACATCCATCAACATCCATCAACATCCATCAACGTCCATCAACATCCATCAACATCCATCAACATCCATCAACATCCATCAACATCCATCAACATCCATCAACATCCATCAACATCCATCAACGTCCATCAACATCAACGTCCATCAACAACATCCATCAACATCCATCAACATCCATCAACATCCATCAACATCCGTCAACATCCATCAACATCAACATCCATCACATCCATCAACATCCATCAACATCCATCAACATCCATCAACATCCATCAACATCCATCACATCCATCAACATCCGTCAACATCCGTCAACATCCATCAACATCCATCAACGTCCATCAACGTCCATCAACATCCATCAACATCCATCAACATCCATCAACATCCATCAACATCCATCAACATCCATCAACATCCATCAACATCCATCAACATCCGTCAACATCCATCAACGTCCATCAACGTCCATCAACATCCATCAACATCCATCAACATCCATCAACATCCATCAACATCCATCAACATCCATCAACATCCGTCAACATCCATCAACATCCATCAACATCCATCAACATCCATCAACATCCATCAACATCCATCAACATCCGTCAACATCCGTCAACATCCATCAACGTCCATCAACGTCCATCAACATCCATCAACATCCATCAACATCCATCAACATCCATCAACATCCATCAACATCCATCAACATCCACCAACATCCGTCAACATCCATCAACATCCATCAACATCCATCAACGTCCATCAACGTCCATCAACGTCCATCAACATCCATCAACATCCATCAACATCCATCAACATCCATCAACATCCATCAACATCCATCAACATCCATCAACATCCATCAACATCCATCAACATCCACCAACGCCCATCAACGTCCATCAACGTCCATCAACGTCCATCAACATCCATCAACATCCATCATCAACATCCATCAACATCCATCAACATGCATCAACATCCATCAACATCCATCAACATCCATCAACATCCATCAACATCCATCAACATCCATCAACATCCATCAACATCCATCAACATCCATCAACATCCATCAACATCCATCAACATCCACCAACATCCATCAACATCCATCAACATCCATCAACATCCATCAACATCCATCAACATCCATCAACATCCATCAACATCCGTCAACATCCATCAACATCCATCAACATCCATCAACGTCCATCAACGTCCATCAACGTCCATCAACGTCCATCAACATCCATCAACATCCATCAACATCCATCAACATCCATCAACATCCATCAACAATGATGGTGATTCCATGGGATGTAGAATGGAATAGAATATGGGTGACCCTCAAAGGTCATTTAGCATATGGAAAATGGATCCATTATTTATAGATGATGAATGATGATGTGCATCTTAAAAACGTGATGGTCCATTGCTACATGTATGTTAAATTACCAAGGTATACTGATACATGGAGGTATAATGATTGTAATGGGGAGCAACCAAGATCCAATGATGGGCATTCTATGTCCTGTTTCGGATATGAATGGGGATGGAACCGAGCAATCCCGATGGCTGAAATTGGGGTGGTATGACACCAATAATAAAATATAATAAGCAACCATTATTTTCATGGGGATACTGTTTTCATTGGTATTAGCGTGGGGCAACATTTTTTGCAACTGTGATTTAAGGGAAAAAGGTGTTGCAACTTGATTTAGGCCAGTGGATTTCGGAGTACCTTAATTACCCTCTGGTTATGACTAACATAGCTATTGAAAATTGCCATGGAAATAGTTGATTTACCCATGAAAAATAGGTGATTTTCCATAGTTATGTTAGTTTACCAGAGGGTGTTTTCAATGTTCAAAGACTCGATGATCTAGTGGAAATAACTGGATGATTAGCCTGGATGGGTAGTTCATCCGAGGCTTCATTGAGAGAAACCCTCAACAAGTCTATGTGGGACAATACATGAACATTTCTATACTGTTGTATACATTTGTAATGTACAATACATACACAGACTAGGGACAAGTCTCCCAAAAAAAAAATGAGAGGAATAATTACCTGGATATATAGGACAACTCTATCACATGAAATGCAAAATTAATGACAAAAAACGAATTTAGGATTTCGCCAAACGAAACTCTGAGTATTTTATTCCGGGATGCTCAGAATCTGGATAATTTACTAGCCCGAGAGGCGAGTCTAGTTTCTTGTTCTACGTGTATGTGTTTCTTAATACAAGTCCCGACCATATATATATAATACACGTATAAATATATCTATATATACTGGTTTGTGGTTTGGAACATGTTTTATTTTCCATAATATATGGGATAATCCTTCCCATTGACTAATATTTTTCAAGATGGTTAAAACCACCAACCAGAATATATATATATATATACCTTTATGGGTACCCTAGTTTTGAGCACCCAGTCGAGGGGCTTGGTCTTCGGCCCCCGTTGGTCCAAGTCTTACCATCGTCGCATACGACCTGGATCCTTCAACGGGGAAAGCGATGGCCGAAAGCTTTAAAACATGTCGGAACACTATGGAACATCACTGGGTTCTGCAGCATGCAGGAATATCTATCATCTATATGTATATAATTATACACGACATTCTCTGATTTTGTCAGTTGTCTCTCCATGTTGCTGAAACTACCTGAAACCCGGAGTCTGCGAGTGTTTTTGTTGGGACTTAGACCTTCGGTTTGTACCCATTATCAAATTGGCAATAGTACGCAATAGTCCCAAAATCATAGGTATGTGTATATATATATACATTATATATATACATAATATATATATATATAATACTTTATGCAATATATGTTTTAATGATATATATAATATACATAATGTTTATAATATAATGTAATAATATAATATAATATGATATAATATGATATAATATTGTTAATAATATAATATGAGATAATAATATAATATAATATGATATGACATATTTTATTATATTAATACAATATAATATGAAAAAATACAATTTTATAATATACATAATATAATGTGATTTAGTATAATATGATATAGTATAATAAAATATAATATCAATATACATATATATATAATATATTACCACAGTTTTCTTGGTACTTGGAGGGTCAAACGGAAGCAAATTTCACCTGAGGAGATCCGTCTGACCTTTTGCGGCGGCAATCCCACAATCCCTTGGGACCAACAGGCGGGGAAGGGTAACAACCCTGCACCTCAGGTTGCCCCATTAATAGGACAACTTGACCCCAAGAATCTTGCTGGTTTTTATCATGTTTTATCAACTTGTGTACTTTTTGGGTCAAGACATGTCAAGACATGTGTTTTGGTTTCTTTTTTCTGGCACATCAAAAGCATAAATAAGACGTGTATTATCAGACTGAAATTGGCTTAAGTTGTTTGTTTTGCATCATCATTTGAGGTGATAGGCCCAGCTGACCAATATATAGTGCAATGCCTCAAAAAGTGCTTGTGTACGGTTTGAAAGGGTTGTGTATATAAAGCGCTAGACCATGTACAGAGATATATATATATATACATACATACATATGATGCTTACATACACTTACCTACGAGCTGTTAAAACCAACCACTATAGGGAGACGACAAGGGTCTCGAGCATTGCTCAATTGTTTATATATATATATATACATATTATATATTATGTATGTTTTTTGTGGGGGAGGTAAATGGAGGTAATACCATTGCGGTTTCCAGAGTTGTGCTTGCGAAATGTTATTTAATTAGTAACAGGTATTTCCTTTTTGATCTGTTGAATGCTGCAGGGAAGAGGTATCTTCAACGTGGATAATTACCTTCAAAATGTTGGTGCAGATGTGATTTTACAAAATATCAGAACCTTGTGTATATATATATATATGCTACACCCCCCCCAGAACCTATGTTTCAGAAGATGCGACCCTGCTTGAAGGCATACTGCCATGTTGCAATGATTTGAGCAAAGAAGACGGCAGGTGCTGTTGATGACACGGCCAAGATGATGAGTAGCAGTCCGAAACAAAATGACATGTTGTTTTTTTGCAATGATCAGTATCCAAAAGTCAACTGACAAGGTGGTTTATGATAATTACCCCTTGCATCTTTTCTGAACACTATTCATGTGGTCAAAGGCAACAGTGACAAGGGGGTTCTGTGTGGACTTTGAGAAGTGAGCTAGCAGGTTGTTTTCCTGAAGACGTTGATGAATGACCAGTGTTCAAACATAGAATGAACTGGTGGCTTCTGGTGATTATCCCCTAACTTTTTTTTTGTTTGAACACTGCTCAGGTGAATGTGTAAGGCAGGCAGCAATGCTTTTGACACAGATGGCGATGCGATGACGTTTTCAGGGACGGAGCTGGAATTTGACCATTTCCCAGGAGCAGAGCACACCGGTTGCCAGCCAAAGGTCGTCGTTCTTGTGCCAGTACTCATACTGGGCGGACCTCAACTTGGCACGGAGAGCTGCAGAACCAACTTTGCAATTCTGGTTAAGAGGGAGGCGATCCTTCAAAAACTTCCAAGCTCGGTCAATGATCTGCGTACCGGCCTTGCACTTAATTGGCTTCTTCACACCTGGAACTTTGTGCGTGACGATGCGGACGTAGGAAGGGTTTTGCCACCGCCATTTCCCATTGATCTTCACCCTCTTCTTGGCGTGGATGACATTGTCATGGACGACGCCAGGGATGTGCATCTTGTAGGTCTTTGCAGCATCGATGTGCAAGATGGCCTGCTTGTCCTGAAGGTAAGTTTTCGCAAGAGGAGCCCACTCCACCTTGCGAATGGCACCTGGGCCAGGCGCGCGTTTTTCGGACATCCTGGGCACCAGGCGCTTCAAGACCAAAGACTTGGGATCGCCCCTTTTGACAAGCCCACACCACTGTTCCCAAACAATGGGCAGGTTCTTGTCAGGAGCCAAGGCCTTCAGGTCTTTGCGATCAAAGGTAGTTTCATCGGCTTCGACATCACACCATTTCGGGCCACCACCAAAGTTGATGCCTTTTTCCTGGTGCTCGACCCAACGCTTTCGAAGGTCACAGAGCTTCTTCTCCATCAGCTCAATGGACTTGTGGTTGATACCGAGGAGGCGGTGGATCACCGGATGGGAGACCTTGTTCAACTTGAGGAGAAGAAGCGCAGCCTGAATCCGGAGAGATGTAGAACCAGAACCATTGCCGTCTGTGAAGAGCGGGTGGAGGTGGTGCGGATTGATGTAGACTTGGCAGCGGAACCTGTTGCAACGATGTTTGGGCACGCCGCCAACATCAATCTTGGCCTTGGACAAAGTGCCTTCTCCACACCGAGGGCATAGCTTACCTTCCCATGACGTCAGCAAGCCATCCTGTAGAAGCATATTGATGATCTCCTTGTCAGACGCCTTGAGCAAGTCCACCATGGACCTTTTCCAAACATGTCTGTCCATCCTGAGCCCTGTAGGATCTACCTCAGCAGGCTGTCTAGTGTAGGGGACATTCAAGAAGTACGGCTCCCTTTTGCCACCATGATGTCAAGGCTGAGAAGACTAACAAGTCTTGGATTCGGAGATCAAAAATGGCTGCAGAATACATCATATGACAATGTGGTCGAATGCGCCAACATGTGTGACAAGCAAGGAATGTGATGGCTTTAGAATTGGAAAAGGCACTGCATATGCTTATGAAGCACAGACATGACAAGATGAAGCTTCTGTATGCAAAGGCAATGGGCATGAACTGAAACTCACAAAAGGGATGAGGCACACCTTTTTTCCTTCATTGGTATAAATGGTGAGATACGCAGAAGGCATGAATGAACGCATCATATGCACAAACACAATGTCCAGTTGATTGCGTCAAGATGTGCAATGTGCGGGGCTCAAAACTGAACAGCTACACCTCCAGCTCACTCCATGGCGCCAAATTCGAAGACGTCAGGGCATTCTTCTTCCATGACCCTCTCCAGAGCCTGTTCCAAGGACTCTTTGTTTTGGGGAAGCATCATCGTCAGGATCAAGGTCAATGACAGATTTGCTGGCTTTCAGCTCAATGCTCCAAGCTCTGGCAGCCTTCAAGGTCTTCCTTTCAACAGACTCCTCCCGCTCACGTTTGATGGCAACCCGCGGACCGTGACTCTTTCCAAGCAACTTGGCTCAGGACGACTGTTTTCAAGAAGACCACGCACCTTTTGACGATGAACCCAGTCAGGCTGCCGCTGCTCCTGAAGCTTCTTGAAGATGAGGGACAGCCACGCCTGTTCCTTTTGAACTTCTGTGTCGAAGCTGGGGGGGAGGTCCTTCACATTGTTCTTAAACTTGCCGTACCACTTCTTGCCTTCGTCCGTCAAGTAGTCCGCCCCAGGAATGCACTTGCGAGGGACTTGGTCATCATTCACACAATTCTTCCTGTAGTAGACGAACTGCTTGGTATTGACAAGAAAAGTGGCACGTTTCAAGATGGCATCCACATCAGCTTTGGTGGCTTCTTTGCAAAGGCAAGGACGCACCATTTCCCAGAAGGTGTCGAACTTGAGCACAGGGATGAAAGACTCGCCTTCGTCGACACCGGCCTCATATGCATTGGCAGCCAAGGCACGAGGTTGGTTCTGAACCCATTTCACAGCGCCCCAGCGAGCCCATGACATACTTTCATAAAGGCCGACATCAAGCAAAGACTTCAAAGCTTTCAAGCCCAGGGTTTGGGTGCATGGATCATCTAGGAAGTCGCCCATGATAACAGTGCCTGCCTCACCCCTCAAAAAGTCAATCTCTGGACTGCACCTGATGCAAGGCTCGCCATCCACCTGGTAGTTCTTCTTGTTGAAGCGGCATTGGGCCATCAACACGCTCCGGCCAAGAGGACTTTTCCCACAAGCAGGCTCACCAAGCATCACCAAAGCAGAGAGGTCGAAGTTCCAGATGCCCTCCAAGATCTCCAGAAGCCAGGGCTGAAAGAACATAGGTGTCTTTCCGGGCCAAAGCACCTTCAGAAGACAATTGTCGAAGAGCCTGCTGGACAAGGTTCTGCGGCCAGCCGAAGATGGGGGAGGTCGACTTGCGAAGCTCCTTTGTTTGCCAACGCAGCTGAGCAAGATCACAAGAGCTCCTGGGAGCATGTTTGGCGATGAAGTCGAAGCCTTGGTCTAAGCCCTCATCTTCCAGATCATCAAAGACTTTGCGGCTCTTTGCTGTAGGTGCATCGGCTGCAAGATCGAAGCATCGCAGCTGTGTGCCACCCATGTTCTGCAAGCAGTACTGCAAGATTTTGCGGCCCACGGTGGGTACGTGCATGAACAATGGTCTGTAGACAGTGCCATACACAAGCTTTTTCACGACAGAGAGCTTGGACTTTTGAGGGAAGATAATGTGCTTGATGATGATGTAGGAGCCTTCAGCGAACTCGGACAAGACAATTTGGATCTTGCAATCGCTCTGGACCTTGCTACGAAGACCGAAAGGCGCAGGAAGGAGCTGCAAGTCTTTGTTGAGGATGGCGTCCTTGTACTTTCTCTCCAGCTCTTCAATGGTGATGTCCAAATGGTAATTCTTCACCACATCCAAGTAGTGCACAGAAGGGTTGCAATCCACAGAGTCCGCTTCAGTCATGGGGAAGTTGAGGTGGTGAAAGATGCCTTGCGGCGCCTGACAGGTGAAGGGCGATGCCAAAGATCGACATGCCATACCATCGACAATCAGGTTGAAGTCGTCCAGGGTCATATCCTCAGGGGCCTTAAGCATGGCAACGAAATGGCGCCAAGAACTTGGAGAGAACGAAGTTTGAGTTTGGCGTGCTGAAATGGCATTGAGAATTGCATATGGGAAGGCAAAGTGCTGGAACCAGATGGTATGAGAATGCTTCCTTATGCGTGGTTATCATTGTCAGACAAAAGCAGATGTTACAGTATCTGTCAGTATCTGTGATGGTCATACGAGACTTGAAAACTGCACAACGCTCACACTGCAGTCTTTTTTCAGGCAGGCTTCAAACTCACCAGCTTCATTTCACGCACCTTCTGGCGTGCAAGGCGCGACTAGACCCACCAGAAGTTCTGGCGGCGTCATGGGTGCAAAGGTCCTCGGGGCGGTAGGTGGTGTAGGTGGAGGCGTGCCCGGAGGAGTGTGTGGGCTTGGGGCGTCGGTGGCGGGCTGCCCGGTGGTGTCCCAGGCCAGGTGGTTCGAAGCATCCCCTCGTGGAATCTAATTGGAAAAGTCCACGCAGACCTGTGTGGCAAGGTGCTTGAATCTTGAAGCTGTGCAGAAGTGACGGTGCGTGAGTGGAAGCTATGTATCCGTAAGGAAGCCAATGCAGACCAGAAGCTCCCAGAAATCATCTTCATACCTTGGTTGGGGCCAGTTCGGGCGTTGTGTGGCTACGTGTGCATGAACAAGCGCATTCTGACATGACGAACGTGGAGAGCCAAGGTGCTGCCACGATTCCTCTGCCAACCTGAGCCCGTAAGGAAAAGGCTGGAATGTTGGAACATTGCAAAGCAGAAATGCGCAGGTCCCATGCGCAACCCATGCTGCAGACAAGGGACGGCAAGGATTCGGGATCGAACCTCAGATACTTAAGCGGCGGCAGTGGCTTGAATGACGGTGGTTTGTATTCAAGTGCATTGTTGAGATGACAGATAGTTATAGCAAGAAACTTTGAAGACGGAGACATGGTCTTCTCGCCGGTTCCCTTCAGGAGGCCCGGCTTCTTCGTCACTTTGCCAAGAGAAGGTTTGCATTTGCGTGCACGCAATCCCATTGCAGAAGCACAGAGAAGTTTACTGAACTGCTGGATGGTAAATGGCTACAAGTTCAGGTGAAATATGGCATTCTGTAGCAGAATAATTATTGACACAGCTTGGGTTCACTTGATTTTTTCAGTTTTTTCAGCTTTTCGGGTTTTCACCTTTCAGGAGAAGCCTAGAACTGAAAACTGAAAAACTGAATTCCACAAGAGAAGAATGGACCCCAGACTTCTCCTATGGAATTCAGTTTTTCAGTTTTTCAGTTTTCCCACTGTTGGTGCCTCAAATTTAATCGGAACAAAATCGGTGTCAAAATATATAAAATTCACTGTAAATACCAGTAGAATTGAAGTCTGCATAGGTTTTTTTGGGGGGTACCATATATATATATATATGTCATATATATATACATATACACACATTGATATATGTACATATGTATACACACTAAATATATGATATTTGAATACATATAATCCATAGTACATCATATATATATATATATATATTCATACATATATATATATATATATATACATATATATATATGTAATTTAGATATCATGATGTGCTTGTAATGCACACAATTTTGTGAATTGCTCCCGGATCCCTCAGATTTCTCCAGCTCCTGGGGCCTGCCAAGATGGCTAGGTGGACGTGAGCCGTGGGGACACCGTGGTTGTGACAGGCGGACCGGGACCGTTGTTGCAGAAATGAGGGACGTGGACCTGGACAAATTCGGGTCTGCAAAAGGGATTACCTTGGAAAATATAGGTTTCAATGGGAAAATCATTGGAAAATATGGGGAAAATGAACTTTTGGTTTACAGGAGGATATCCATCCCAGTCATCCCTAAATTCCCTTGGTGTCTACTGGCTTATCATCACTGTTTATCATCACTTTTCTCGAGCTAAAAATTGCCAAGACTTAGGGTGTGTTTTGGACAAACCCAAACATATGCTTGTGTTTCCTTTCACTTTGGCAAGTCTATTTGGCAAGTCACTTTGATAAACATTGATAAGCCATTGATAAACCACACCAACTCAGAAACTAATGGTCCAAGGTCTGGCTGGACTCTGGAGTGCCAAAATCTGGGGTGTTTGCATGTCTACCAACACATAGATATAGACAATCCACCATTTGCAGTTTTTTAAACTTTAAACCCTAGGGAAACTGTCAGTTTTCCACATCCACGTTGATTTACTGGAAGGTAGGCTGGAGAAGCAAAATCACCCCAATATCAAAGCACAAATTCATTACTGTAAATCGGCATCTGCGTTTCCCTAGGCCACCGGTTGATCGCCCAAACATGCCCAGACTATCCGGTCCTATGTTGCGGATGGTGCTATTTGAATGTTTTAGATGTGCTATATATGAATATATATATATATGTGTGTATATATATATATGTATATATATATATATGTATATATATATATGTGTGTGTGTGTGTGTTCAAGCCTATGTCGGCATCATGATATTAACCGACTGATTGGTTGTGGCTTTTCGGGTGAAACCATCAAGCAATGTTCGCTCAAGTTGGGTAACTGAAGTGCAAGCTGCTCCTCACAGGGTGGAGGACGTTTTACACTTATAAACTCACCGCAAGCAATGCTCACCTGAAGCAGCCCATGTAACCCATGTATATGATATCCCCATCAACTTTAGATCATTATCGCTGCTAGAATTGGGGCTGGTGTCTCACCGTTTTCACTATTTTAGTGCTTATCTTAGATTCCATACCAGTTTTTTTAAGCACCCGTATGGCAAGGAAATTCAAGATTCATCCAAACGACCCTGTGCTCAACTTTATTGCTCGATGGGTAGTTTGGCGGTAATCCAGGTAACAATCAGAAACGGGGAGACTATGAGCATCCAGATCAAGGATACTTCTGAACGAACACATATGAAAAAAAAACATGTTTCAGTTTCACCTATTTCTGATCATGCATGTTTCACCATTCCTAGCCTTACACCATCCTTTTCTGTCGGGTAATTAGAGCTAATTCAAAAAAAGAGACTTAGAGGGAGGGGGAGAGAGAGAGAGAGAGAGAGTGTGAATGGCATCAAAAAGCTGGAGACCTAAAAGATCATGGGGTAATAAGTATCTATGAATTTGAATATCCTTAATTTTTGATGTCCCTGACAATCAACAATGTGCTGATTGATGTTCACCCGACTCCAGTTCTAGAAATGTAGAAATACCATGGTTTCCTCCTTGAAACAAAGCACATCGTTCGAGGTCCCACTTTCTCTTGTGGTTTTAGCAGTTGGGAAGCGCTGCCCGTTCAACGGAGATTTCAGCGGCTACGGAGTTGGCTAGAATTTACGTCAGTGAGCAGCTGAACTCCTGTTGCTTGATGATTATATAGGATGTTGTGGGAAATGGCCCATTTATAGATGGTTTACCTATTGAAAATGGTGATTTTCCATGGCTATGTTAAATATCCAGATGGTATATAGGATGTTGTTTATATTACCTTTGATATAGACTGATAATCCTCTCCCCCTAATACTAAACGCGCCCCCAAAAAATAATAAACACCTCAGGTAGTTTTTATCATTAGGGGGATATTTAGATTAGGAACCAAAGCGGACCCTAATGATAAATTAAAACCCTTAACCCAACCAAAACATTTTTTGGATTTCAAAATCAATTCAATTTCCTTTTATAACGCAATTAAAATATTGCCAAAAATTGAATTTCGACGACGCGGACCCTAATAATAAATTTAAAGCCTTAATAAAAAAACACCCCGGGGCTGACTAGTTTTTATTATTAGGGGTTGAAACCTACAAATAGTAGCTTTTTTTATTGTTGTCTAAAGGGGATCAACTAAAAGTCAAATTGGCCAACCTGAAATTTTCCGAAATTGGAGATGGACCCTAGTTTTTTATTATTCGGAAGGGGTTTAGTAATAGGGGAAGGGAATATGTATATATATATGATATATATATATGTGATATATATATACATGATATATACATGATATATATGATATATATATATGATATAATGAATAATGTATATATATATATATACACATATGATATATATATATGATATAATTAGTAATAATATATATAATATACAATGTAATACACATATACAAAAATTTAATATATAATATGATATAAATATGATATATATATATATAAATATGATATATATATATATGATATATATATATATATCATATATATATGATATACAATATAAATATATATATATATATAATTTATCATATTTATAATATAAAGTTTCTTGGAGATGATCCTCATCCATGAACCAGGAATTCCCATTCTCAAGTTGTTTTTTGTCCAATTTGGTTACGTCTTTTCCACTAAGTATAGGTATAAGATGGTATAAGTATATCATCAACCATCTTCAAGCCACAGGTGGCCTCATTCGTGGCTTGCGTCCGGATGAACGCTCCGTGGCCTCCCGCTTACACGATGCACTTGAGGCGAAGGGGTTCAGGGCTGGCGGATTCACTGCGATTTTTTCTCTTAATAAGATATGTTGGTTGATTTATGATCATGTTATAGGTATATTGTCAAGTAATTCACTATCACACTTTCAGGATTGACAATCTATGGTTGGAGACTAAATATTGATTCTGAAATTTACAATAAATCTACATCATTTGTAGACAATTTCCTGGGGGGCATGGATTTTCCATTTCTATATCAAATAGATGAAAAGAAAACGATTAAATTGTCGGTAAAAAAGCAGCCCAATGCTGCTCATCATTCCCCGAAAACAATTGAGCCACGTGTTTTTTCCAGATGATGGAATTTAAGATTGAGGAGGAACTAACATCATTCATGCGTAGGCTGTTCTGCTTGGTGCGTAGGTCCTGCGTAGGCATATGGCGTAGGATGACGTAGGAGAGGCTGCGTAGGCAGTCTCGCGTAGGCGCTTGTTTAGGTGTTCTAGATTGTTTGTTTCTGACCTCGGACTCTTGTTTCTTCTTGGTGGGTTACAATGATTTTGCATGCAAACTGGATTGTATGATTCATATAGCTGGAAGAAAGGGAGATTAAAGAAACAATCGCTTTTTCAGAAAATTACAATGCCAAGTTTTCAGAAATCCATTTTCGGTTCGGACTTTCGCGTAGGCTCCGCGTAGGCCCTCGCGTAGGAAACCCGTAGGCCCTCAGTTCAAATTGTGGCCCATAGCCCATCCAAAGTTTTTCCAAGGTCAATACCGATCTCGGCAACTAGGGTTTAACATCGTCAGTCTAATAGTCAGTTCAATAGTGCTTAATCCGCAGAAAGCTGATGTTTACATAGAATATAAAAAGGAAACCTGCAGCAATTCCCATCAGCATGGGTCAAAACATGAAGATCTTACGTGACAATACACACCTGTAAAACGAAGCCAGGTCCCAAAAAACAAAACCTATATAGATATACTTTTTTGCTGCCTGTTAATTTACCAGGTGGCTGATACACAGTTGTTATGTATCACCCCATAATCATCCATTTTCAGCATGGACGCCCCCATCACTTTCAATTCCACCTTGTAACAGGCCGGCGGCAGCGGTGGATCGCGAAGGGAGCTGGGCTTGCGGAAAGTGCCTGGTGGACTCAGACAATCTATGAAGGACAGCCATGGTCTGCTGTGGATCCATTTGGCGTTTTGCTACGTCACAGGGGTACCCCAAATCATCCAAGTCATGGATGACCATTCATGGCCATGATTTAGTATTGAAACAACCATGGTGACTTGGGGATCCCTCATTTTAAGAACGTCCCATTTTGGAGGCAAAGGTGCAGAGTGTAGAGCAGTTTAAAAAATTGTGTTGATTTAAACAATACTGGGCTCACTAATAATATATTACCCTATTCAAAATGAAGTCTGACAGGTATCCAGGAGTAGCCATCCAGCTGTTGTGATGACCAATTTGCTGGGTCACCCCCATTACTGCAAATTAAATCGGATAAAATGAGCATCAACCAAAATAAGGTAGTCAATGGTAATCAGTTTCTTGGTGTTCACTAAAACAGATTCACCTTTTTTTTTGGTATTTCTTGCGTCCCAATACGGGCTCGTTGGAGTAGCAATACCTGCGACCGGTCTTTTCACTGGGTTCAAATCTGGCTGCTGTGGGGGATCCCAACAGCGATGAAAGCAGAGCTTCCTACTGGCTTTGGCTCATGTTGATGTTAGAATGGGCACTTAAGGTCTAGATATATATATATACACTGTAATATATACATATATATATTATATTTATATATATATATATTATATTTATATATATATTATATTTATATATATATTATATTTATATATATATATTATATACCCTGTTTCATGCTTATCTCAATCTAATCTCCACCTTATTCAGCTCAGATTTCTTTGTGAAGCGGAAGCATCCTCAATGCTATTTGGTCTCAAAAATCAAAACACACATTTTTTTTATCTTCAGATGCGCAATGATAAAACATGACAACACCATACAATACCTATTCTATCCGGTCTGAATCACAGTTTTCCACAAAGCTGCCACGCAAAATCCCCAAATCCATCATGGTTTACCACACCAAAACTCTCCCAAATTCTTGGCCCGGATTGCTTCACCAGCGATACAGTGCTGCTGTTACTGGACCCTGAAGGACAGGACTTCGAGGAAGTTGCCTTGGCCTTGAAAAGGCGAGATCAGAAAATGTATTTTCTTAATTTGAAAACTCATGATCAGCGAATGGATTTTCGGATATTTTAAGAATTTAAGAGTACTTCATTGTCAGACCCAAAATGATATGGCGAAACTACCGTTGGAAGGGCGTAACTTATCTCGTATTTTATTAGGTTGGATACCAGCAAGTTTGGTCATTTCGAAAAGCTATTTTTGGGGTGGACTTATGTTTTTCTGTTTTGGGATTGTTGCTTGGATTTCTGTTTCCCTGCTTCTTTACTTTTTGGCATTTTCCGCGCTTTTTCACTTCTTTGCTTCTTTGCTTGTTTGCTTCTCCAAGATTTCTGCTTTTTCTGCTTCTCTCTGCTTTTTGCTTTTCTGCTTTTCCCTGCTTCTTTTCTTCTTGGCTTTCTGCTTTTCCCTGCTTCTTTGCTTCTCTGCTTTTCTGCTTCTTTGCTGTTCTGCTTTCCCTGCTTTTTTTGCCTCTCAAGCCAAAACAATCCCTACAGGTATGATAGACTATATAAATAAACTCTAAACCACCCTACATAGATTCCAAACCAACCAAAAAAAAACTAAAACAACCCAAAGTAATCCCTAAACAAACCCTAAAGAAATCTGAACACTTGCCCCAAATAGATCCTAACCAAACCCTAAATAGATCTCAAGCCAAGCCTGAAAAAACCCTGAGCCAAGCCTAAATAAACCTTAAACAAACTTTAAATAGATCCTCAACAAAACCTAAATAGACCTTAAACCAGGCCTAAACAAACCCTAAACCAACCCAAAAACAAACCTAAAACCAACCCCAAAAAAACTAAACCAACTCGAAAACCAATCCCAAGCCAACCCCGAACCAACCCTAAACCAACCCTAAATGAAACCTAGGTGCAATATACCATGCGACATGAACAGTTCGAGCACCAAAATGTTGCAAATATTACGGAAAATCAGAGGTTCATCGATTCATCGAAAACTAAGCTATTCAATTCTGATCAATCAAATTCTGGACAGTCAAAATTTGTAAGAAATCGACAGCAATGGCCACAACATGCCACAACTATGCGGCAAACTCATCCGCACGGGTATCGGACATTCGGCACACAGAACAAAAACCTTCAAATTACCCTGCCAGGCCCCACATATAATCCTATATAATCCTATGTATATATATACTGTAACGACATTTAAATATGTGGAGGGCGGGCCAGACCTCGAGGCCCCGGAGGTAGTATGAAATACCAGTTCGTATGTTTAAATGTAGTTGCAGTATGTTTAAATGAATTGGATTCCGTATGTTTAAATGGCTGGGCGGGCCAAGGAAAACCTTCCCGGAGGTAGTCTAAAATACCTGTTCGTATATTTAAAAATCCATATATTTAAATGTAGTTACCGTATATGTAGTTCATATACCCTATAGATACTATAGATGATATATAGATTATGATCATATATAATCATATAATATCATATATATAGTTCATTGCCACTTCAATCTTTTCAGCACTACTATATATAGCACGGTCGGTATCCCGAGTTGGTCATCAGCAACGGCGAGATGACGGTCATGTCCAGGCGTGAACCAAGCGTAAAGCAGGTCTTAGTGCTGCTGGGTGTCTTGCCAGCAGGTATGAGCAACGGACAATGAAGATGTTTACATATATATATATATATACTATATATATAATTATATATATAATTATATATATATAACTATATAAATAATATATATATATATAATTATATATATATAACGGAATAATGCAGATCATAAATCTCTTTACTGGGAAGTGGTATGTGGCTAACATCCCACTGCCATCATCCCAAGTATGCAAATGATTGCCAATGTAGTTCCGGGACGGTTTGGGATTATATATATATATACTGTTGTCATTTCCTGGTTCATTGGGGATAATGAGCAGGGACCAAAACATGTGTCGATTGGGAATACTGGTTGGGAGGGGGTATTAGCCTAGCCGTTTGATTGGGAATGATAATGACCCAGTATGCAAACCCTGCAAAACCAAAAAGTCGAGGTTTGAACACCGCTCATGTGCTTGACCACTTCAGCGGGTGCTTCAACCCCGAAGGGAAGTGGAGACATGAGATGAATCAATAAGTGTGGAACCAAGATTGTATGATAATTGTGTGGATGATTGTGGATTTACATCCATTTACTACTGTTGTTATTGTATATTATTGGTTATTCTTTGTTCACCAGGGCACCAGGGTACAAAAAAGAACCAGTTCAAGGCATGGAAAAGCAACCAAAGCAAAACGGATTTCATGCCCGTCATGTATACCGCAGTGTATCCGATTGACACACAATTCTGACCAAAATGGTTTGCCCCAAACAATTCGACATCCCATGTCCCAAACAAGTCGACAACCCATGTTTTTCCTCAGTCAGGGGTTATGTACCCTCCTTCCAACATGTTTCTTCAATATATGTATATATTCAGCCTAAATTGGGTTGGAAGACTACTTTGGACATTTCTCAGTGTCTATGTTAGTTGGTAAATTCGTAAACAAACCATCGGATTCCCGATTCCCAGTAAATTCCCCGAATTCAATGTTCACTCCCCAATCCATAGAAAATCGGTTCTTCCGCTGAGGCGACGACAAAGGTTTGGCGCCCGAGGAGTTGAATGAAGTGGAAGGGATGCCGTCAGGAGTGGAGGTCAGCTGTCTGTGCCGGGCTTTACTTCCGCGGATTTTGGGAAAGCTGGGGCTTAGGGTCTGACGGTTTCTACGTGGTATATGCATCTACATGCCATATATATATATACACATCCGTCGTATTCCGTAGTGGTTTCTATATTTCCAGGTCTTGTGCTTTTGAAGGTGATGTTTTTCTTCAAATTGGGCAATTCTCTGGGTCTCTATGTTAGTTAGATGGTATACATATATATATACATATATAATTATATATATAATTATATATATACATATATATATATATAATTATATATATACATATATATATGTATAGATAGACATATATATATATATACATGCACATATATATATACACATGTATAATATGTTTTTATGTATATGTATATATAGATATGTGTATGTATATATATATAGATAGGTGTATGTGTATATATATATATACATACACATATATATTGGCTATATTTTGTAAATCGACAAGACTAACTAACACAACCAGTACAATTGTCCATAGATTCCCATGTTTTTGCCATAAATCTTCGTAGATTAATTCCCACAGATTCCCACATGTTCTCAAATTCATAGAATTTCCCAGGATATTCCCATCGTAAATTCCCATATTTAACTATTGTAAATTCCCATCGTTTCTCATGGATCTTTTCCAACACCGGAGCCGTCTCCTGCACGGCGGCGGGCATTGCGCTGGGCTGGCGAAGAACCCGGCTATGGAGGATCGGCAGGATATTTATTCGACTTAGTTGGTGAGCACAACTCCAAACAATATGGTTTATGACACTTATGACACTTGTTAACTATGACACTTATGACACTTATCGGCAGGATAGATTCCACAAGCCCCTCTTATGAAAATTGGTTTATTGGTCTATATAGTTAATGGGGGTTATAGCCCAATAAATCCAATAACTGAACCCCACAGGGATGTCATGATGTCATGATGTCATGATGTCCGCAGTGTTGGCATATTCTATCGGGACGATCTAGTTGAAAGTGATGATAAGCTGATAGTTTCGCATGATGTTGTTGGGGATACCCTCTGGTAAACTAACATTGCTATGGTACTATGGAAAATCCCAATGCTATTCATGGGAAAATTCACTATTTCGACTGGGCCATTTTCCATAGCTATGTTAAATTACCAGAGGTATGTTCAGACAAAGCGATATGCCCACTGGATGGATACGGATGAATTTCTTGAGCCGGGACTAGGATTTGTTACCCCAAAACATGTATGGCGGAAGCCGACATTTGCGATGATCACCTCAGCGGTCAAAACCATGGTTAGAACATGTTATAGCCCAGCTCCAAAGCGGGATATCCATAGGTAAGAAACTCAAAACCGATGGGTACTGAATCTTGTCACTTTCCAAATACTGGGATAAACATGGCCGAATCTTATCATTTGGTTCATCCATTCTCTGGGAATCGCATCGGTATTGTTGTGGAAGAATCTGAGCATTCTTACATTGCAGAACTCCCAAATTCCATGGTGCAAAAACATGCTTTTCCGCCTTGAAGTTGCCATAAACTGAAGGGTAAATCCCAGATTATTGGATAACTCATCTAGTTGGAAATATGCATATATATATATGCAGTATATATATTCCACCGCATCTCCATTATATCTCAACATATCTCCACTATTATAGGCAATCATTATTTCGCCTTGAAACCCCTATTGTATTACTAGTTATATCCCCATTAAAGACTCAGCAGCACCGCATTATGTATGAGGGTTTGTCTCTGTGAAACCCCAACCTCCAGATGGTTTCGAACCTCGCTTTCCCTCTGGCAAAGTGCAATGTTGGGGATATATCATGATATGTCCCATTTTCAGTCACGCCCATCAGTATATTGGTGTTGTAAGTTGTGTATGTATATATATATATCACTAATAACCATCAACTTGAACATCTTTTAATTCCCATTCTATACTCACTATATTGCCACTATAGACTATTGGAACCCGCCCAGATCCTATTGTATGTATCTCTCCCGCTATATACAGTATGTATGTATAATTATACATATACACACCCCATGGTTAGACAAAGACAAAGCTAGTGCTGTTTTGTCCCTGCAGGAGCTACGGCTGGTGGTGCAAACCGAACGCAAAGAGTTGCAACGCCTTTTTTTGGCCGCTTGTCGCGATGACACTTTATAAACTGTATATAGTTCAGAATAGTTTAAGATATGTTCTTGTATGTGGTGCTCATCTGAGATACTTGTTGTTGTATACACCTTTCACAACACTATGTCATGAGGAAATCGTTCGGACTCAACGGTTTCAGTGGTAAAGAACTGGAGTAAACACTGGTACCTATTGTCCCTGCCCTTTGGACATGGAAGCGAATTACTCAAGGTCTAAAAGTTTTATAAAACGTGAGAAATTCACAGGCAATAAATCTATTAGTTTTGTTTCTAACACGGTTTAAGCATGTTTCACTGCCGTGCTTGCCTGAACTCTAGTGAGTCATTTCTAGCACTATGCTGGAAGCAGTTCGCCAGTTCTACTCAAATTGCAACCGCACTGCCCTACTCAACAGCACGTGAACCGCCCAAAGGTGCTATGCTTTGCTGCAAGCCATTCAGACCCGGGCTTGTCTCAAGGGGATTTGCCTCCAATTTATGGTCATTAAAGAATTGGTGAACATATTGCATGAACAATGGAATAGGAATTCAGATTTTGAGACAAGCCCCAGATGGTTAATCAAAAAATGTCAATTGAGGATGGTTTGTTGGGTGGCTTTACCTCATTAGTCATCAGTTGGGCGCCTGGTTGATAACTGACGCTACTGAAATATTGACCCCAAAGCACAACTGGGCGGTTCTTCAGTCGGTTCACCCGATAAGTCACCAAAAAAAAGCATTCAAAAGGTACGTGTGACGATCTTAATTGGATTATATTGGATTTGACTTTTAGATACAGTGTAGTTTTTGTTGGTTGGACCCTGTATATAGTACATCCCCAGGGGATTCCTTCATGGCAAAAGCAAGAGACTTCGACGATGATCCAGAGTAGTAACTTAGTGAATAACCCTGGGTTAGCAGGCCCCAGTTTCGTGGGCTTGTCACATGTATTGATAAACTACGAGGTGGGATTATCCTCCAAGCGAACGTGGTTTAGCATTGTTGGTGATGGTGATACCCTCATTGATTGCTGCCATATCAGGCCACATCCCATATGATACCCTAGAAAGACAGTTGTGTTTCTCCTTCATATGGGTTCTAAAAATATAGTTGTGTCGCCATTGACCCGCTTGGGGTTTGCATACCTTTGCTATTATGTACTTCAAACAATGGTGTGTGTATATATATATACACGTGTGTTTGACCGATATATTGACTAGTTATATATATATACATATACTACATACACATACTTACATACTGTATACAATAGCATGTATATATATATACATGCTGGTACCCTATGACTTGCTGCTACGCCATGACTTGCTGGTATATGTTTTACATATTGTTCATTATACCAGCAAGTCATATACATTTCTGCATATATATATATATATACATTTCTACATATTTATATATATACAGATTCATTGATTCATTGATTGATTGATTGATTGATTGATTGATGCATATATCTTTTACACTATATGTCTATATAGGTATATATGAATATGTGTATGTATTATACATATAATTTATGTCTACTATGTATATATCTACATAATCATCATGGATCTACTCCAGGATGACTATGGGTTCTATGGATCTGGCTGAAAATTTGGTATCCCTAAATCCATTGGTTCATCATTATCCCTAGATGGCCATATTTCCACATCCATTTTTTCTGGGTAAATTATATCGTCCTCATTGTTTCCCCTCACTGGAATGACACCCCTTGGATTTGGGTAACGACCTCACAAAAACGGCCCAGCAGTTCTTAGTGAAATATGATCATTTGCCCAGATATACGATACGCATCTCTGCGAATATGATAGTAAATTTCAATGGAACCACTTCTGTCAATGACGAGTGCTTCTTGGTTGTAATGTATATATATATACACATACAACTATAGATTAGATCTATAATGATATATATATACCATCAACATAGCCCAAATGTTACCATATATAGCACCCATGGATCCTATGGGTAATGATACTATTATTATACATACTCCATGATTGATACTAATTAATGTTTATTATCATTATTTATACCATTATGATACTATTATCATAGTCATGGGTAATCGATACTATAATATTTCATTATTATGATACTAATTCCATATATATATACATAATATCATAATATACTAATTATTTGACAATGTGGTGACTATCATATATATTATTATATATTTATACACATTATTATGATACTAATTATAATGAAATGATTGATATTCACCCCATGATTCCACCCACGGCGACGTCCCGACGGCCCAAGGCCCATCGCTTTGCCGTGGAGGCCTCTCTGCAGCGCCTGGCCGATGCCGAGCTCCGGGTCGAGCGCTGTCAGTGTGAGGACGGGGACGGGGAAGGAATCCATCAAAAATATATACGGAATATATAAACCAAGTGTGATTTAAGCAATCAATATACATATATATACATGTGTGTTTGATGGGGATTCAACCACAGCAAGGTTGAATCAACCAATATTTATATATATATATATGTTTGATATATATATATATATATGTTTGATGGAGATTCAACCACAACAAGGTTGAATCAACCAATATATATATATGTGTTTGAGATATATATATATGTTTGATGGAGATTCAACCACAACAAGGTTGAATCAACCAATATATATATATATATATGTTTGATGGAGATTCAACCACAACAAGGTTGAATCAACCAATATATATATATATATGTTTGATATATATATATATATGTTTGATGGAGATTCACCACAACAAGGTTGAATCAACCAATATATATATATATGTTTGATGGAGATTCAACCACAACAAGGTTGAATCAACCAATATATATATATATGTTTGATATATATATGTTTGATGGAGATTCAACCACAACAAGGTTGAATCAACCAATATATATATATATGTTTGATATATATATGTTTGATGGAGATTCAACCACAACAAGGTTGAATCAACCAATATATATATATGTTTGATATATATATATATGTTTGATGGAGATTCACCACAACAAGGTTGAATCAACCAATATATATATATATATATGTTTGATGGAGATTCAACCACAACAAGGTTGAATCAACCAATATATATATATATATATGTTTGATATATATCTATGTGCTCGATGGAGATTCAACCACAACAAGGTTGAATCAACCAATATATATGTATATATCTGTTTGATGGAGATTCACCACAACAAGGTTGAATCAACCAATATTTATATATATATATATGTTTGATATATATATATATATTTATGTTTGGAGATTCACCACAACAAGGTTGAATCAACCAATATATATATATATTTGTTTGATGGAGATTCACACAACAAGGTTGAGTTAAGCAATCAATATATATATGTTTGATGGAGATTCAACCACAACAAGGTTGAGTTAACCTATATATATATATGTTTGATGGAGATTCACCACAACAAGGTTGAGTTAAGTAATCAATATATATATATGTTTGAGGGAGATTCAACCACAACAAGGTTGAGTCAAGCAATCAATATATATATATATGTTTGATGGAGATTCAACCACAACAAGGTTGAGTTAACCAATATATATATATATATATGTTTGATGGAAATTCAACCACAACATGGTTGAATCAACCCATATATATATATGTTTGATGGAGATTCACCACAACAAGGTTGAGTTAAGTAATCAATATATATATATGTTTGAGGGAGATTCAACCACAACAAGGTTGAGTCAAGCAATCAATATATATATATATGTTTGATGGAGATTCAACCACAACAAGGTTGAGTTAACCAATATATATATATATATATGTTTGATGGAAATTCAACCACAACATGGTTGAATCAACCCATATATATATATGTTTGATGGAGATTCACCACAACAAGGTTGAGTTAAGTAATCAATATATATATATGTTTGAGGGAGATTCAACCACAACAAGGTTGATTTAAGCAATCAATATATATATATGTTTGATGGAGATTCAACCACAACAAGGTTGAGTTAACCAATATATATATATATATTTGTTTGATGGAGATTCAACCACAACAAGGTTTGTTTAACCAATCAATATATATAAATATATACATGCTTAATGGAGATTCACCTATACATGCTCAATGGAGATTCACCACAACAAGGTTGAGTTAAGCAATCAATATATATATATGTTTGATGGAGATTCAACAAGGTTGAGTTAACCGATATATATATATATTTGATGGAGATTCAACCACAACAAGGTTGAGTTAACCAATATATATATATACATGTTTAATGGAGATTCACCACAACAAGGTTGAGTTAAGCAATCAATATATATATATATTTGTTTGATGGAGATTCAAACAAGGTTGAGTTAACCGATATATTTATATATATGTTTGATGGAGAGTCAACCACAACAAGGTTGAGTTAACCAATATATATAAATATTTGTTTAAATGGAGATTAAACCACAACACATTTGATTCAAGCAATCAATATGTATAGATATACATGTTGAATGGATATTCAACCACAACAAGGTTGAGTTAACCAATCAATGTAGATATATGTATATATGTTGAATGGAGATTCAACCACAACAAGGTTGATTTAAGCAATCAATATGTAGATATATATATACATGTTTAGTGGATATTCAACCACAACAAGGTTGAGTTAACCAAATAATAATGGAGATTCAGCCACAACAAGGTGGATTTAACCAATCAATCAATATATATATATATATGTATTTATATATATTAAAGTGGTGGTTTCAGCAATCAAAATGGGGATTTAAGCAACAAAAATTGTGCTATTATAGTATGGTTTAGTGGTTGTTTATTGGGTATCTATTAGTCAGCCGTCCCTCCACCTGCTTCGGTAACATGGCAATGGTAAATCCTCACAAAAGGATAAAAACGGAAGTTCCAATGGGAAATCATCTGCAAATGTTGAAATGTTCATTTCCGTATGGGGTAGGAGATATCCTGTAGCCCCCAGATATGGGGTATATATTATGTAATACACTGTAATAACTATGGCGTGTGGATAAGTTGTCTAGCTGCCTTATCCCATGCTTAAGCCGCTTGCAACTGCATTTAAGAACCAGTTTCTTTTGTTTGATGCCCACTTCTAATTTGGCTGATTGTTGGTTTCACAAATGTTCCATTTACAGCCCGAACAATGGGATGATGATACCAATTGACTTACATCTTGATATATACACACATATTCAGATGGGTCAGCATTCGTGGGCTAAGTGAGGTTTGGTGGGTGGCCAGCCAGTTTTATAGTGGTATATAATGGTTATGAATCCCACTTAGGGTATTAATCATTGCCGTTACGATGGGTTTGTCTAAAGATTCCATGGGAAATGCCAGGTAACACTGGTTAAACATGGTTTATAAACCATTACCCTGGGTTCAAGTACAAGCAGGGAACTCAATATTGTTGGTTAATCCCAGGGAATCTTAACATATCTTAACTGGTTAATCCTGATGTTACAGTAATTACTGGTCAAAAGTGGTTCCCTGGGCTATCCTATTTGTAGGTGATTCAGCTCCGCTTGGTCATGATTCATGTGGTGACCCTCCTGCATGGATGGGCGACAAGCATAAAGAAATGCTGAGTTGATCCTGAAAAATGTTGATTTTAGCCTGCGAACATGAGAAAACGTGAAGAGATAGATAGATCGTGATAGATCAAATCTCTAAATTTTATGGCTACTTGAATTTGTGTCCCAAGCTGCAGACATCACAAACCTCAAGGTGTTAGCAACTCGTTGGCCATCTGGGATACTCATCCGCAAGTCCCAGGTATCTGTAGGGAACATTATGAGCCCCCTGGATATGATTTGAAGTGGAAATAAGTGGAACAATATCAGAAGAAGCATAGCTGATCTTTGATATTATCTTTGATCAATTTGGATCGATTTGCACCCTAACATCTACAAGGTTTTTTATGCTGGCAAACTGCTGGAATTCCCATTCTTGCGCGTGACACCTCGCGTTAGCATACTCAACTGGGCCGCAGGAGATAGTCTCAGCAGACAAGGAGCTGACACTTGCAACAGGCCCAACGACCAGCACGGCTTCGGCTCTTCTCTAAACATGGCATGGAGTAAAAATCAATTCATCCCAAAGCTTGGAAAATAATGTTTCAGCATGTCAGACAATGATTCATGTTCTTTTCAGATGCTCCACATGCACATCCTGTCTCAAGATCCTTAAAGCTTGCCATCTATATTCTCAGTCAAGGCCAAGAGTTGAACTACCAGTCTGGGGCCCCTTCTGGAGAGTCTACAGCGCACTGATAGCATGCAAAAACCATTGGAATCTACCCTGCGGTAATCGAATATGGCTAGCTGGGAATCCCGAACAAAAGCGAGGTTGGTAGCAGGAAGAGTCATCAAACTAAATGGGTGATTTTCCATCCAGCCATGGAACTGATTGCCCCAGGGTAGCTTGAAATAATGTTGGTTGTTAAATGGATAGAACGAACCATGTATTTAACCCAACCCAACAGGGCGTCGGGTTTGCCATCGATTCCACTGCAGTTTCCGGTTTGCCTCGTGCTGAATTTGGCTCCCTTTCCACGCAGCTTGGTGGCCTCGCGCGACAGAAGGGACATGGAACTGGGCGAAATTGCAAAAACTCGGGATCCATAGCGGTTTCCTAAGTGGGCGATCCCCAGTCGTCACCATGATTCTTTCACATTGTTTCACTAAAATGGCCGACCACCAAATGTTGTATACGACTATCCGGTGTCCTATATTTCTTGTAGATTGTCTCGAAATTTACCAAAATGAAGGAAGTGACATGGCTGTGCTATGAGGATTTCATCGACAAACATGTTGTACTTAAGCAACACAGGGATGAGACGAATTGAGATGGGGATTTATATACCCAGAAAACATGGCAATCCAACCTGATGGCAAGCCAATCAAAGCAAGAAAAAACTATAAAAGACTGATTGCCAAGTCAACTTGTCAGAAGATAGGTATGGTGCAAAGATGGAGTATCAAACGGATCAAGCATGTTCACTGATACTTGTATCCAAAATTCAATTCTGAGAGTTTATGTTGAGAGTCAGTACTAAAAAGGTCCCTGGCAAAAACTGCTTTGTATGGGGATGTGGGGACGCATTTTTTAAAATATGAATATACCCACTCGTAATTAACGAGCCAGGTCCTTCATAGACTTTTGGTAAAAAAGCTGTTCATGTCATGTCCTCGGGGTCCATAAATCGATTAAAGGGAACGAAATACAGGAAGCCACGGTTTTACCAGCCAAATGTCAGGTATTTTTTCTCTTCAGCCAATGCTGGGGCAAAAGATCGAATTAACTCCGATCTCAGGCCCCATGACTGTAAAAACCAAAGGGTTTCCTGCGGAAATTGAAATCGAAGCAGTGAAAGTCCAAAAAATCATTGGCATGTTTCTTGGACATCTATTGAAAATTTATTGAATGAAATCAATTGAACTCACCTGTTGTTGTTGTTGTTGTTGTTGTTGCTGTTGCTGTTGCTGTTGTTGTTGTTGTCGTTTTTCTAATGTTTTCCATATACTTATATTGCTTAAGTTTCAAGTGAAATACTTACTTAAGTTGATCATCCTGAGTTCCCCAGATCTGGTCCCCAAGAAAATGCCGAGTTATTGAGTGGACTAAAATTGTTTGGGGGGGCGGCCCTACACTAATCCGCGTCATTGTTTTGCTTAAGTTTCCGTCCGAACTTTCTCCACATCTATTGGTTGAAATTCACCAACTGAGCTCACAGCTTAGGGCCACCCTCCAACCCTGTGTGTTGGAGAGCAGCGATCCCGCTCCAGAGAACCCCTTCAAGGACATCCAGGAGGCCAGCGAAACAGCCATGGCCTACAGGTCTCCTTTGTTTCATCTGACAATCTGATACAATCTGATAATTTCGGATTCGTCAGATTATTTAGAGATTGAATGTATATATCCAGAACCAATGATGCTTTGCTGCTGGTCTTGTTTTGAGTTGGTGAGCCGCCTCCTCCAACCGTGAAAGCTGACCAGCAATGTCAACCCTGGATGCCTTTGCCAAATAGTGATTTCATCATATTTCATCCGCTACTAAAATGGCACCAATCAAACATTCAACACGCCATTGAGACTTCAACCCTGGTGTTATAACATTTATAACCGATGTCTGCAAACCCTGGTCGCTCGTTTTTCTTTTTAATCTCCAGTTGTGACCAGGTCAACGAGTCCAAGAAGAAACGCGTCTTTTGGCCAATAAACAGAGGGATTTCCGTGGGTGGATTGCAGTGTGATGGGGCAAACTTGGTACACGACGTTGGTGTGACTTTGTGGCCTGTGCGTACTTCAACAGGTGTTTTTGCACATGTCATCGGATTCTGTATACAGATCAGTACTCGTATAATATAACATGCGAATGAAATACACTGTGTACAAAGGAGTTCCCTGCACTATGGAGAGTGTGAAGCAATGCGAACCTTTGTGAAGGTAGAGCCGGGGTCCTATTGATCTCTTTCAAGAGAAATTCTTCAGACAACTCGTTGATAATCAGATGTTCCCTCATTTCTCCGATATCTACATTTACTTTCCTGTATTTTATTTCATGTATGTACGACTTGTTCTACCTGGTTGAACTCGACTATTCACCGATATCGTAACAAAGAAATTCATACACAGTATTTATATACAAATCATATTGTATACACATTTCAATCACATATAATATATAGTATTCTATATAAATTATACATGTAATATCCTGTATTGCCAGCCTTGGTATTGACCACCAGCTTTTTCAGTTGTCACAGTCGTCGCCAGTCGTGACTTATTTTTTGTCGGTGCAACGCGGCGACGGCTGGTTTTGAAAGGTCCTGTATGTAGAGAAAAACACTGATAATCAAGTTTCCAAGTTCTTTTAACAGTGATATATGTGTTTGTTATTGTGTAATAACATAAGTGAAATCAGTGTTTTTCCAACTTTATCACTGATGTTTATATCGGATAAACACTGATAAACATTAAGTTGAAGATTTCCCGCATACCAATCCATGGATCTGGCGCTAAGTAAGGTACTCCACCATGGCTGGAACAAACTGCTGGGGGTTCCAACTAATTAGCCCTGTTTGGTGAACGGAGGGTAAAATAATGATCAACAATTATGAGCATAGATGTACTGTACATCCCTACATACTCACTATGTGATTCTCTGCAGGGATGCACTGTACATACTGTACATCCTTGCAGAGCTTTTTTTCCATCGAGTCAAATTTCGGCCAGCGATGTGGCAAACCTTGGTGAAGAATACATTATTGTATATTATTGTTGTCTCTTGTTCCATCATTAGTAGAGAAGAAACCCATCATAATATGCATGCATTAGCAATGTATTTGCCATCAATTAAAAGAGAAGATTACATCTGTTTCAGACCTCCCCTCCTTGAACCCATATATTGTCTAGTAGGGAATGTTTGTCTTATTAGTCTACAGTAGTCAATTGCGGGTTATTAGCGGTGTTACCAGTCAAAGCCCCAGTGTTTTTACGCAATGTGTGCCACCATCAAAACCCAGGAGTCCTACAGTAAATAGTACCTAGTCCCTTCCCTCCAAGACCAAATACACCAATAGAAATCCTGGTGTGGTATTGAATCTAGTCATTTTCGCTTCCATCACTGGCACATCTTATGCCAGAGAGGTTGGGAGGTTTTGGTGCTACCAAGCAGCTATCCCAAATAGGGCTTGGATGGTCAAGCAGCGAACTATGCCGAATGTGCCAGCACCCCACTCTAACAATCCTATGATGTTTCCAGCATTTACCTATTTTTCTCATTTATCAATTATTTTTGTTGGGTCGTATACATAAAGAGATACATTCCTGAATTCTAACGTAGAACTTCAGGCTATTCCTGAGGGCACCTAACATGGCACCATGGCACGGTGTGGAGTGGATTTTGTTCCCCGGGAAATCATGCAGCTAACATTTTTATAAAATCACTCCAAAATTGACATGGAACCCAATGCAGGCCCGAACTGAACCCAAACTGCACCCTGAAACAGCCAACATGAAATTTGAAAAAGTCACCGCAAGTCGATCTGCAACCTTGAAGGCCGGGTTGAAGGCTAACCTGGAATCCAAATGGTTTTTAAGGCGTTGCTCCTGAAAATTCCATGTTGGTCTTTCGGGCGACGGAATGAAAAAACATACCAAAGAAACAGGTCAGATCCTTCATTCCCTTCAAAAAAGCTATTCAGGTTCCAGGTCTGTGGTGGGGAAAGAACTGAAGCCAAAACGCCTCCAAGAAAAGGTCGTGTTGGCACTTATTTTTCTTTAGCAGTTGTAAAGCAATACTAGGATCCTCAAAAACATTGACATCTCCTGTCAAGCGCCATTGGAAAGCAACAATGACTAACACGGAAGTTTTGGATTCGCCCTGAGTGGCAACATGCGGGGTTCTATGTTAGTATGAAAAGCGCTCAAAAAGATCAAAAAAGTGTCAAACAATATCCAAATTCACCAGGCCTGATGTGCACCAACATGGCACCTGCCCTGCACATATCCTGGTCATGAATTTTAACATAGGTGAGCCAACATGGAACCCAATTATTTTATTTTTGTTTGTTTTGTAAAATGTTAGTTTTCGGGAGAGTAGGTTGGTTTCCCGTTACTTTGAAAAACACGAAGCTCCAAGCCTCCAAGCCTCCAAGCTCCATCGGGGCATCATGGCTTGTCCGGAGCTGTTCTCTAAATCCATTGATCTTCAGAGATGATTTAACGGAAGTTGGGTTTCTCCAAAAAAGAAAGGGTACCCTCCGGATCCCTCCGGTACCCCGGAAATTTCCTGATTCACTTTTCAGACACACCGAATGTCATATTGTTGTTTACATTCCATTTTGTCCCCACTACATCCCTAATCATTCAGTATTCACATTATATATATTATACATATTGTAGTATATACTATTATATATATATTATATATAGTATGTGTTATATTTGATATATTATGTACTATATATATATGATTATGTATTTCATATTATATATCATATATCATATATTATACGTTAAACATTATTTAGGTTTTTTAATGTAATCATACATATATAATATAATCATATACAATACAATTATATAATATATAATTTACACTATATAATACATATATGTATATAATATATATATATAAAGGTTTCCCCATGACTTCAAAGGTCAGTACCGCCTCTGCCAATTCGGGACACTCCGTGGTGTCTGCCCACTCTGATGTGCAGAGCGTTCCTCGGTGATCAAAGCAAGAAAAGTTCCTCGTTTGGGACTTAGCCAACAATAGGGGACATAGTGGGAACCTATATACATCCTATATATTAAATATACAACGTATATTACATATACATATACTATAGATGCATATATTATGATACGTGCTTTATATAGATGTATTTGTTATATATTATTTGCAAATAATATATGTATTATATACATACGTGTTTTTTTATTTCTGGATATTTACATATGTATATAGCTACTTATTTTATCATATCCTGCCATATCATACTATATTGGTGTATGGTATTTAATATTGCATTGTTTTTTTATTGTTTTGTATTATTATACATTTTTGGATGTAATATTTTATAGTCAATTGCATTGCATACTATATTATATAGTCCGTCATTGTGTCATATATTATATTATACGTTGTACCGTATAATTTATATCTGTTTTGTTTTATAATATACAGTTTGTTCTTTCATAGTAACTCATAAAATATGTTTACATTACAATAAGTGTTGTTTAGTACTTGTTTTATTATATTAGATGGTGGTTTCATCATTATTACAACATACTGTGTTGGTTTATTCTAGTATATCAGAATATATTATATTCTATCTTGTTTCCGGTTCATATCTTATTGTTGCCATTTTTTTATATGTTATTATGTTATATATACTATTTGATATTGTATGTTATTGCATTACATCAATATTATATTTTTGTATATTATATTATATCATGTCATATGATAATGATTATGTTTTATTACATTGTATTATTTTTTATAGTGTTTCTGTTTTCAGATTATATGTGTTTTACATTATATGTGGTTTACATTATATTATATCAGGTTATATTATAGTGTACTCTATATTCTAATTTAATTTAGTATAACATAATATTTTATTATTTTAGATCATACTACATGATATTGTCTATATATATATATATAGTTTAATTTACTTGATGAAATTGTAGAAACTTTTACCCCACATGTCGAAGCTGTAGGACACGTACCCACTTGTATGTTCGGTGCTTCAAAAGGTCACTACCTGTGAGGCCAGTCTATGCACCTTGGATGACCATGTGTTTGCCCAGTGAGACGTGCATAGGGGATGATCATTTGTTTGCCCATTCATTAGGGCTGCTGAATATCTCCACAAAACCTGACAGAAAAGGTGAAATTTGGTGTTTTCAATCCATGGCCATTTCAGTAAGTTAGAGGTACCTACCATATGTACAACATATATCAAAGTATGGCCTTCTATGGTACATTTTCTCCATGTTAGGGTCCTAAAAATTTGCCATTTTTGTTTTGGGTCGACCTTCAATTTCGGTCGACAAAAACCGTAGGCCGCGTTGTTCACCTTCGAAGAAGAGGGGACAGTTCAATCCAGGTGCGATGGAAATCCGATGGAAATCACTGGGAAATCGACCCTGGACTTCGACATGTTACCCTCTGGTTATGTCTGTTACATAGCCATGATATACTGGTTGGTGGTTTCAAACATTTTTTATTTTCCATAATATATGGGATAATTCTTCCCATTGACTAATATTTTTCAAGATGGTTAAAACCACCAACCAGTATAGATGGCCCATAGAAATAGATGGTTTACCGAACTTAAAAATAAAAGGGATCTTTCCATGGCGAACTGTTGAATAACCAGATGGTATCTATGATGGATTTTACTGGGAATTCATGTTCGTGCAGGGTAGGGCTGGGGAACCCATCTATCATCGATGTTTTTGAATTCTCCGCCATGAATTCGTCAGGTTTGGGATGGTCTACAGATTGACCTGATTTTGGACATGTGGATCCGCATGGGGCCAACACTGGAGAGTGTGTGCACATTAGAGCCAGTGCACACTAGTGGTTATTAGAGGATCGGTTGTTCTTCTTGTTTGAGCAGTGATTCCTTTTTTTTGAGGGTCTCAAAAAAGGTGTTTGTTATTGGTCCATCATGGTCTATTTTGCCATGTAGGATGTCTCGCCGAAGTTTGACCTATTCTCATTGCTGTTGGATGTGTGGTAAAAAAAAACAACCGCAAAAATCTTTCACTAGCTTTCCTAAAAATACTGGCAAAAAAGTGGTTCTATTTCTGGGGATTAGTTTTGTATGTACCATAGCCGTGTTGTCCATTTAATTATATTATGTTGTCAGAACTCCTCCCAGTACCAAAATCATCCCACTTTTGCGCGTGTCCAGTCCACCGGCTTCAAATGCGGACAGCGGCACTGTACCAGTCGAACGAGGGCAGTCTTTGAGGAAGGCACCTGATCTGGCAGTTGGTGCTGGATCCGTGATTGACACCTTTCCGATTTCACGATATCTATGAATAATTGATGATATTTGTTGATTATATATGTATATATATATATAACATAGATATTATTTAATATAAGCGTATATTTGCACATGTGTGTATGTTTATATAATCTATATATATGTACACATTTATATAGGAAGGTTGAAGCCATAGGCATGAGTCGTTTCATATGCAACCTATTGTCGGCAGTCGTTCTGGGGGACTTTGCCCGATGCCCTATTTGACAGGATATGTTTCTTTGGAAACAAATGGTGGTTTGGCCAAGTGGGTAACACCGGTTTCAATGACAGGCACATTGGAAACTTGTAAGGACAGATCCTTTTTGACCAGAACACATAACATGTTTTTTTTGATTATTTGGCTTTAATATTCATTTTACATGTATATAGATATATAGATTATATATCTAATATATGTTTGTACATGAATATATATATATATATATGTGTGGGTGTGGGTGTGTACATATCGTTTTTTGGGCATACATGTTCATTTGTCCATACTAGGGTAATAGGAAACCAGACCAAACTGCATTTAAGTACAAGTTACGGAACTGTGTGTTTGTATTGTAAAGGGTGCGTTTGGTCGCAAACCACCTGAGAAGGGCCTTTGGGTGCTTTTCTAATCTGATTGTTTCTTTGTCAGCCGGGCTGTTCCAAAGGTCTCTTGATTGCTTTTTTATTCATACTGTAGAACAATACCCATCATTCACCCACAAAATATCATACTTGTTCTACTTAAAAAAGAAAAAATACGTTTTAAATGTGTCCATCTATACATGTATCTGTTTAATTTGGAATCGATGCATATATGATCTGTATATACACATTCAGTATATGTCGCTCCTGAAGGTAATCTGAGGAATTTGAACACTCTGAAAAAAACAAAAACATGTATATATACAATTATATACATACATATGCTCGATTACATATACATATATATTTATGATATTATACTTAATATAGATATATATATATACATAATATATGTGCATCATACTTGTACATACTCAGTATCCCCACGTCCATGATGTTGTTTCGCTCCAACTACCAGGCCGTTCGGGGCATTTGTTCAGCCGGCAACGTCAGGTGACCAACAACGCCGTGGATATCTTCCTGCAAGAACCGCCGCTCCAGGGCTGGGAGCGATGGAAGAAGTGTCTCAAGGTCCGGCGGTGGGATCGCGTCGCGGGTTTCGGTTGATAAAAGTGTGTAATCTGTTGTGATCTGCTGGGATCTGCCCTATGTGAATTTTATGGGATATCATGGGATGTAACTAACCACCTTAATTAATCTGTTTATTCCCATTTATTTTTTGTGTGTTTGACTGATAAAGGGATTTGGCCTGATTATATTGCGAAATTATTCAGGACAATAATGATTACAGTAGTCGTCAAACTTGGGGGTACTATATTTTCAGACAACCCTGTCATATAGTCGAAGGAAGTTTAGAAGTCAAACTTCCGACAATATGGACAGATGGAAAAGCAGAGGTGGGAAGAGTCAGAGAAGAGAAGAGAAGAAGAAAGAAGATCAGCGAAGAGAAAGAGTCAGAAGAAAGAAGATGCAGGTGCGCGAAAAGGTAGAAATGTGTTTTTCCAATGATTTGTGGCTCCGGAGGGTCGAAAAGTAGGCTTGCTAAAGTGGCAGGTGCGGAGCCATTTGGCCAGATGCAAGATGAAAAATGGCACGCCGTTGTTGCGCGAAGCACTTTTCGCAGTCAAAAGTGTAAAAAAGTCACGGTCTCGAAGCCCTGTTGGAAGTTGCGATGTTGAAAAAGTGCACGAAGCACATTTCGAAGTCAAAAGTGTAAAAAATTGACGGGTTTGAATATTTGGAGCATTTTTGGAAGTTGAGATGTTGAAGAAGCGCACGCCGTTGTGGCGCGAAGCACGTCTCGAAGTCAAAACGTACAAAACACCACATGTTCGCGCCACTTTTGGACGTTGAAGCGTCATTTTGCGTGGCAGGCACAAGGGATCGTGCACCGTGTCAAAAGTGAGCAAAACGTGAGGGTTTTGTAGCATTTCCAAAAACGATGGCAGGCGTGGGACATTTGAAGAGGATCTGCAAAGATGCATTTTCTGTGGCAGGCGCAGTACAAGAGACATGTTCATCAGAGCTGTTCGGAGGTCCGGGCGCTGATTTCCTGAGAGGGGTTGCATTTCGGAGCATCAGATCTTCAAGTTTGCTAAGATGATTTGGCGTGACAGGTGCAGCACTTCGTATGACCTGGAATCACTTTTTCGTGTCAGGCGAAGTACTTTAGACAGATGGAGTGGAAAAATCGCAAAACGCATTGGTACAAGGCCGTCAGCTCTGCACTCAACTTTCCATTTTTGAAGGAAGTCTCGCAGAATTGCTTTGTTTTTGATGTTGTCAATTTCAAGAAATGAGGAAGTCTTGCAGATTTGTTTCGTTTTTGACGTTGTCAAGTTCAAAAATTAAGGAAGTCTCGCAGAACTGCGCTTCTGATGTTGTCAAGTTCATAAACGGAGGAAATCTCGCAGAATAGCTTCATTTTCAAGTTTGCAGATAGACAGATGGATAGATAGACATCTACAACTACCACTACCACTACCACTACATTACACTACTACTACTACTACTACTACTACTACTACTACTACTACTACTACTACTACTCCTGCTACTACTACTACTACTACTACTACTAGTACTACTACTACTACTACTACTACTACTACTACTACTACTACTAGTACTACTACTACTACTACTACTATTACTACTACTACTACTAATAATAATAATAACAATAACAATAATAATAATATACTACGCTACATCACACTGCACTATACTAACTACATCTAATTACGCTACACTACACTAATTGCACATAATTGCACTACAACTACAACCACTACTACCACAGCTACAACTACAAGTACAACTACGCTACATTACACTACACTACATTACACTAATTACACTGCAGCACACTACAACTACAAATACAAATACAACTACAACTCCACTACACTGCAACTACAACTACACTAATTACATTACAACTACAACTACAGGTGCGCTACACCACAATACATCCAGCAGTTGTGGGCGAGGTGACCACTGCAACCATTGCAACCACTCCAAAAAACACAACCCCAACCAACCACCTTTCGGTCCATCAGTGGATTCGCTCTGCCATCCATGCATCACAACAACTCACCTCTCCTATGGCGCCCTAGCTTTGAAACTTCCGCCACTGCCTTGTGCTGCACTACTGGTATATATAATGCATGATTGTTTGATGATGAAAATGATGATGACGACAGTGAAAAGGACGACAACCATGACGGTGACAGTGGCAATGAGGGCGATGACGTATTGATGTTTCTGAAGCAACCGGGATACCACCAGCGAAGCTGGTGTCCTGCGAGCTCGAATCGAGGGGCGCAAAGCCGAAGGAGAACTGCATGCAAAATCAAAGTTCGCCCTCGGTAGCACCCACTAACAACAAGGGAATGACCAAGATTGCCCATTCGCCAATCGGCAGCCCACGCCGTACAGCGGTGGGGTAGCACACTTCGAACACTGCCACCAACCCATAGGCGGTAGCCCACCAACTTGTTCGAGATGACACACGGCCATCATTGCCACGCAACAACTGCCCAAGCAATCCATGATGGCGATGATCATGATGATGACGACGACAACGATGATATCAACACTGCGATACTATACTGTATATACATGGTGCCATCAAACGGACACAACAAATAACGCATCACATCGACGATCCAACCAAAACAAACCAGAAATCAAGAATTTACTACATAAGAAAGCGGCAGTGTTGATATGTCGCATGTCCTACATGGCCATTACTCTGGGCATCGCCAGGCAAGCATTGATTACGTTGCGGCCATTCTGGTGTTGCTGAATTCTATCGTTCTGTTGATGGAGTCACTTGGCCAGCCATTATCCGAAGGGGTGTTTTTTCAAGGAAAAAACACACTGTACTTGTACGTGCCTGCATATTATAATACATGAATTGGCAATCATGACAAGTAACCGGTAAACTCTGCATAAGGGATTGTCCCTTTGTCACTCACCATTCACCAAGCTCTTAGAGCATATCTGCTGATTATTCTTCGTGTTTGTTGTTTATTTTCCTCGCTTTTTGGGCTGAACACAAACGTAGATTGGACACCGACCAGCTCAACCACCAACACTGCGTAAAACACAAATTAGGTCGAATCATTTTGCTGGTCAACCCGCGCATGTTGTTGGTAGACATCCCGATATCCCATCATGTTTATTTTATCCCTGCATATCATCCAACTTTACATTTTTGGGCCCAGCTCAGTAGACAATTATGGACCACCACTGGATCCAAACAAATCTTCAATGATTGACCAATGCGAAGAGAAGCACACTTATATAATCTGAGTTTTGACAACTCGAAAATCTGCATGAAATCTATGGAAATCTCATATTTGTGCGTAGGAATGCGGTTTCCTGTAAACAAATGCCTGCAATTCATTGAAATGAAATTGACAACAGAACTATAGATGATTGCAGTCTGATCACACGATCAATTCGTGGCATTGAGATTGAAGAGATAAACCCTGCAAGAATAGCCTTTCAAGTGATTTCGGACGGTTTCGCTCACACCATCCAGCTATATTATGTGTACAATTATCCACCATAAATCCATCCAATCTTTACTGTAGCCTAGTTGCAGGGTGGTATCCCCCAGTCATGAGTACGTTTTTAACCCCATGAATGAACTATTTAGATGTATCTACCATAGACCCAACAGTTGTTAGGGTTCAAACACCACGTATGTAATCCACTTATTACAAAAATCGGGACATCACCATTATCATCCATCACAAAAAATAATGCAGATATATTCCATTCGAATCCCATTACATCTCCTTGAAATTCCATTTCAGGTGGTTAGGAGGGCCTATTCGGAGCTATGGAGCTATGCGCAGCCGTTGTTGGAGTTACGAAGAGTTTCCCAAGCACATCATATTTAAATATATTTAAAGATGTATTTCATGTTAGGTTTCAGCAATGTCGTAAACCAGCCATTTTTAGATAGTTTTATACTAGCCATCAAAATGATAAGTCATTGGGGGTGGATCCACAGGTTCTTTGCTGTGCAGGTTGGAGTTCAAAGGCAACGCCATCGGTGCCAAAATGGGTTTGTCCTCTGGACCTTCCCTGGATGAGCTGCTGGGTTTCCAATCGGGTCAGACCGGTCCTTCTCGTTAAACCGTTAAGAAAGGGATAAACATGGTATATTGTTTCACATTATTCCATTCGTTTGGTGATTTTTCTATGTACACTACCAATTGCTAGTTCATTAATTAATCATATCCATACATATCATCATCGTTCATCATCCATCAGTATTTTCGATTTAGATCGATTTAGATTCTTGGTGGGTATCCATATTCATTTACATCATCCATCATATCCATAGATCTTTTTGCCTTTCTAATCATGAACCTTAAAGGGGTGGGTCAAGGCCCTGGCTCCCGCTACGCGCTACGCCGAGGATCCAGCCCGTGTTCCAGGGTTTGGACAGGCCGAAGTCTGTGATGCACCGTTGATCTCTGGAGATTTTTGTGTTTTGTTTTCCATATTTTGATGGCTAAACATCCTATGAATTCCCTATTTTTCTTGGATTTCCTATGGAATTTCCGTTTAGACAACAGGGTTCCCCAACCGAAAATCGGGAATTCTTGTTGGATGTTTAGCCCATGAAAATTAATGGAATTCACCACAAGAAATCGGTAGGTAGACCCAATTTGCACATCCCATTTGGGGATGGTTGGGTTTACCGTGGATAAAATGCAGAAACCAAAAAAGTTTTCCAAAAACGAATGCTTTTTTGAAGAAATCAGCTAACCAATTGGTAGATGGGCAAGATCCCATTATGATTGCACTAATTATGATTGGTTACTGTTAATAGTGGGATTATAATCATAATGGAATTATAATGATCCCATATTCCATTATGATTTTAATCCCACTATTAACAGTAATTCAGAAAGTACGTCTGGAAACATGTGGGAATATGTTGATTTTTACAAACACATGTTTTTTGCTGTTTTTATATTTGGTGATCCACTTTTCCGGGTTACTGATACTGGGTGTGCCAAGTGACACAATATGCTGCATATGGATTGGGGTTTGTTGCTTTATGCAGGATTATTCGGCCATGATCATGATCCCAACTTCACTCTGGTCTAGGACGGTTTCAAGTATCTTTGAAATGCCAACGTGGGAAAAGCAAACCTTGGCTGATTGATGAGATGATTGGAATAGTTCGGTGCGGAAAGTGGCCTATCATGGACCCTTAAGAAAAACAACCAGGGGGTCTGCATTTGGGGCTGACATTACACTCAGGAGTTCATGGTACATATCTGTGCTATGTTGATGAGTTCAAAGGTTGTGCATGTTCCATCCCTGCTTGGGAAGACTATGGCGCAAGACAGAGATGCATTCGGGTGTTTTTTTTAAGTGACCAATGGGACGTAAACGGTCCAACTGTCTGTCCTACTATCATCACCTTGATTAAAGTTGTAAATGCTGTAGCATCTCATGGTCTTTAAACGATTGTCATTTTGAGGGGTGAAGTTGGTGTTGAGACCTGTGCAAGATTTCCCCCTCCCCACAGTTGTGGATTGGTTTATAACCTCATCCGACTGTAGATATATCCACATTAAATCCATCCGTTTTGTATAGCCTAGTTATTATAAACCAACATTCCGTACTTATCAACAGGCCCGTTCTTGTGTAGGTTCAAAGTTGATCGGCCGCGTCCGGTTGTTTTTGTCAGTAATTGGCAACTGGCTGCTCACCGCACATGACTCTGGCTCCGATGTCTAAGATGTATTAAAGGGCCCTTGCTGATACTGTATCATGGGCCATCTTACTCGATGGCAAAACTTTATATGTGCCGTTATATGCCTGCGGGAAGTATCAGATTCAGAATTGCTGACCAACTTATTCAAACATAATATCCACTTGAAACTAGGTATCCATTTGAAATTTAGTTTCCCAAGTTATGTTCATAATTGGATTGGTGTATCACCATCATTTATTTCTCTGTTTTGGGTGCTACACTGAGACTATTTCAAATGACCCCTAAGTGAGCCTGGGATGGAGATTAACCACGAACCAGCTGCCCTTACCCAGACATATTTGTCAGACTCCCCAAAGAATTCTTGGTCGTTTATGCCCTCAGTCTGACTCAGTTTGTTTTTCCTGGTTAAGCCTCCTGGCTGCCTGCTGATTAACTCCCTTCTAGTCAATGAACTACAGTTTCAAGCCTGCTTGAAGCATATCAAGCCCAAGCTTTGTTTGCTTAGCAAGTTTATTTTTGCTGATTGCCCTTCTTTTCTTTTGGTGGAGGCCCTTTGTAGTTGTTTCTCATCAACCCTCTGTTTTTTGCCAGTTAATCCACATGTTTGGTCAAACCTCGCTATTGGTGGCAATGTGCCCATTCTTTTGACTCAATTCGTTTGTTGCTTGGTTCAATTCCTTTGTTGATCTCTTAAACATTCCCCAAAAAGGTTACACATATTATATACAAATATATACACTATATTATCCAAGTTTTGCGTACCTTTGATCGTTTTCCCTGGTTTTGCTGGTGAATGTTCATTGGAATCATATAGCAGAAATCCATAGCTTTCTCGAAAAATATCTACTTTTCCCTTGGTTGATGAGTTTTCCTCCGTTTTACTTTGAGGTACTATAGAGAATTGCCCAATTTCACCACAGGATGGTGATTTTCCCACTGATTTCCTCCAGTTGTCCATGTCGACTTGGGGCAGATTCTTCGTCTTCATCTTCCTCGCAGAGCTGCTGATCCGCATCACTGTGGAACAGAGAGACTTCGTCAAGGCAGGGAAGCCGCTGTACAAAGGGGAGATGTATCTGTAGACAATGTCATAGTTATCATCAGTTCCTGGCATATATATATATATATATGTGTGTGTAATATGTGTATGTATGTATGTTAATAGTAATTTATTAAATTATATATATATACATACATAATCAATATACGTATATGTATATATGTGTGCATCTCTATCACTGTACAACTATAATCAAGTATATATACAGATAGTATGATACAATATCTATTTACACATGATTTGATACAGGGTATGCATGTAGATGCGACGAATGTAAGTTTTTACCAAAAAACTGTACATATTACAGTATATGATAGGCCATATACTTTGTGTTATTATATATATACACACATTTTTGCTATGTATATATATATATACATACAATTACATACATATATTTACACCATACACATAGTTTACCCTTTTTCTGTGTAATATCACATGTGTACATAGTTGTGCATTTCTATTATGCCTTTTTTTGTGTATTCGATAGATATATCATGGCCCCATGGCCCCATGGCATATCAGGAGTGGACCAATTTCCTGGACGCCGCGCTGGTCATCTTGGGTCTGGTGGACTTTGGCTTCAGCCTTCAGGCGGATGGTGGTGGATCTCTGAGGACCCACTTGGATGGATTCCATGGTGATTTTCTGGGGGTTAAAGGGTCAATTCAAACAAAAAAAATAACACTAGTTAACCATGTTTTTTTTCGGGATGTGGATTTGTGGGTGTCAGTTCAAAAAAAGAATATACATGATATAACCATAGAATAGATGGGGATGAAATGGGTCATACAAGATACTATAAACATCTCTACGAACCCTAATTTGAAGGGAAGAACATCCATTTAAAAATTTACCAGCTAGTTTGGTGTGAGCAGAAGGGCTTTGAGCTTTTGACCGCTAATTTGTAGATGGGATATGCATATATTGACCATGGATACACCCCTTAAACCTTGCGGTTGTTGAAAAATTGGGGACATGATGAGAAACCACTGAATTTATATAAATGTTTTTGGGTTATACAGCTTGTAAATGCTTGTAACCTGTTATACACAATGTTTCCGAAAACGCCATACTGTATGATAGTTGTTACTTCCCTGGGTGTCATGCAGCACACACCATGCCGGGCATTTCAACCAGTTTTAAGTCATAGGATTTTAAGGTACCCAATGGGCGTAGTAGGAATCATTGCAATTGCAAAATGGCATTCAGTGACACCAGAACAGAGAAGATGAAGCTCTTTGAAAGAAGGTCATAAAATAATAGCTGCATTTTCTATATGGTCAAGTATCAACGTTCATTGGGAAAAACATTGTTGAAATCACGTGTTGGCACGTACCTAAATTCAGCCAAATTTCATGGAACAAGTGTATTATTGTATTATTCATTTTGGTTGAAACACTAGAGGAGTTTGTGACTTCAATCCGACTGACCTCAGACCTTGAATTTGCTCAGCAGTTGGCATAAATCATGATATTTTGAGGATGTCTACATGTTTTCATGTTTGTATGTTCTGTATTTTTAATGTTTGTATGTTCAGTATGTTCAATCGCGGTACTGGTACTTGTACTTCAATATTTCTGCGATGTGTATATCCTTAGGCTGTTATTTGAGCCCGAGACCATTTAGGCTGAACTTTTAACCGGCGTTTGGAACTTCTGCCTGTTTGAGTGTTGTGCTGTTTTGGGCAGAACATATAGGTTCATGATGGTTCAGGTATTTCCGCCCGTTTCATACACTTTTCCGCGTGAGATTTTTGGGTGGCAACATCGGACATCATCGGAAATCCCATGGGAAATCTGGTTTCTCCCAGACATTTCACCAGAAAAATCTGCTGATTTCTGATTTCGCAATTCAGGCGGAAATTAGGACCATTAGGAAGATGTAGATATATCATAGTAATTATGTAAGATGTTTTTCCTGAAACCCTTGGTTTTTCCTGTGCAAGCAATGTGTGTTGCGGCAATTGACTCAGCATTTTTTGGTAGCGAAACTCTCCAATGGAATGGCAAACATGGGTCTTACAACGGCACGTAACGGCTGCCTCATGCAGGGTTCTCCCCCCAGCTGATGGAAACAGCCGGAGGATGGTTGAAATGAAGTTACTCACAGTTGACTTCAGTTGCGATTCGTCACCAACTCGTAGTTTCTCGCTGCCAGGTGTCTGATGGTGATGTGGTGCCCAAGGATATTGTTTTGCTGTGACTCGGCAAAGAAACTTTTGGTTGGAATCTGTAGGACAACCACATCTTAATATAGATCAGTGATCATCAATGTATGGTACATTTTTTCGCCTCAGATTCAGTTTCAGGGGTGACCAGAGGTGACCTCGCAAAAGAACCAACCTGAGGAAACCAAAAAGAAAGCAATGGTTGAACATGGACCCGGAGTATTTTTGGTTCAATCACATCCTTGCTTGGAAAACTGACATCTTTTGTTTTGGGAAAAAGGACTAGTGACTATGTGTTTTAGATGTTTCTTTGAATCCACATTCATTTGTTTCTTTTTGATATGTTGGATCGATAAGGATCAATTGCATTGCCAACAGCCTCAACAGGGCCTGCGTCAGGCGTCTCATGAGGGCCTTGAAGTCCCTGCGGGCCATACGGATGATGCGCAGCTTCCGACTCTTCCGGGGCCTGCGCTTGTTGGCGCCCTGGCGTTTCGTTGCACCGCCGTTGGCATCCGTTGAAACTGCCGAAAGTTGGATAAATCCAGACCTGATTGGTGGTTTGGAACATGATTTTTATTTTTCCATATATTGGGAATTTCATCATCCCAACTGACAAATCTTTTCAGAGGGGTAGGTCAACCACCAACCAGAGACTTTTTGGATGCTTGAAGTTGAAATAAGTTGAAGGATCAGTATAACACTCAAACATACACTTCCTGATTTTGAACTGGTGTTTCATGAGATTCTGCCTCACTTGACAATGGTGTACTCAGTGTACTCTCACAATTTGCCAGGTCTACTATTGTCCATATACTGCAGACTATGTATGTGTATACATATATATATATTAATATATTGTTTCCATGGATCTCCCTTTCAACACATCCATTTGATTCTGCACAGGACTTCCTGAGGTATAGCTGATGTCACCATATCCACGACGACACACTTGGGTAGGAGATCCAGTGGCCCACAGAGAATCAGTTTTTCATGTGATGGAGATCTAGTGGAACTTTGTCATCCACAGATATGCCCCAAAACATTTAATTACATGGTCTTGTCCGAAAACATTGTACCCAATCGATATTCCATTTCCCCACGAAGATGGCAATCGTCGGGGAAAGATTTAGGGGCTGTCAGTCACCATCAACCCTTTTGTAAGCGGCAACCATTAAAAACACTGAAAAAAAGTTGGGGCGAGTACATGTGGGGGGGGCACCCCTGTGATATCGATGATCACGACTGATCATGTTTGCTGCCATATCACCCAGACCAGATTTTGGCTGGTATATTTCCATATATTTCCCTACACTAGTGAAGCTTCAGTGGGTGATCCGTCTCATGCTTCCGGACTGGCGGAGAACACCGCTGATCCTCAGCCACGGCACTAGCTTCGGAAACCTGAGGTGGGTAACCGGTACGAGTTAGTTCTAATATGTTCTAGTATCTTCGAACCCCCGAGAACTGGATGTAGATTGACATTATGCAGGAAACCTTATATATATATATATATACATATAATATATACAGCCCGAGCGCTGGTTAAGAATCCGAAAGCTTGAGGCCCAGGGTCCCTCAAATTCTTATTTTTAAATTCAGGCAAATTTACATCACAACAGGCTGAGGGTCCCTCAAATTCTTGAGGCATTCTTAGTATTGTATTGCAGGCATCTGCATAATTTGGAGCAAGCTTAAACGAAAGTATGTCTTCAAAATCGAGCTACAGCACGATTTTGCGTTATACCGGGGTTTTGGCCGCGCTGGGCTCTGTCGTGGCCGGAATCCTGCATAGCTGTTCCGGCTACGCTGGTTTGCGGCCTTGGTTGCTTGCAGCGGCGCCGTCACGGCGCCAGGAAAACGCAAAAACGCACGTAGATCGACGATCTACGCGCGATTTTGCGTTATACCGGGGTTTTGGCGGCGCTGGGCTCTGTCGTGGCCAGAATCCTGCATAGCTGTTCCGGCTACGCTGGTGGGCGGCCTTGGTTGCTTGCAGCGGCGCCACGGCGCCAGGAAAACGCAAAAACGCGCATAGATCGACGATCTACGCGCGATTTTGCGTTATACCGGGGTTTTGGCCGCGCTGGGCTCTGTCGTGGCCAGAATCCTGCATAGCTGTTCCGGCTACGCTGGTTTGCGGCCTTGGTTGCTTGCAGCGACGCCACGGCGCCAGGAAAACGCAAAAACGCGCGTAGATCGACGATCTACGCACGGTTTTGCGTTATACCGGGGTTTTGGCCGCGCTGGGCTCTGTCGTGGCCGGAATCCTGCATAGCTGTTCCGGCTTCGCTGGTTTCCGGCCTTGGTTGCTTGCAGCGGCGCCCACTGGAGAGGCCATAAAGGCTCGGGACCGCCGGGCAACCCCGGCGGCAGCGGCTCGGCGGTTTATCCAGCGGACAAAAGTTCAGCGCCCGGGCGCCGCAGCCGCGCCAAGCCTCGATTCTCCCCCGGCGCGCCTTCACAGGCTTGGGCTTGACGTTTTTTTTGCTTGAAGGAAGCGAGTCATCACACGGTCCGTGTAGCAAGTCACGCTCGTGGTCATGCTTGGCATTCGTTTTACTATTTGATATTTTCTATTCTTGCAATGCGCTTGCCAAGCAGACTTGACAAGAGGCATGCGAACATATGATTTTGTAGATCCTGGGAAAAAAAGCTTTGTTTTTTTGCTAAGCCAGGCTTGTCTGAGTTTCGTGCGGTTAGTGCGCAAAAAGAACGTTTTGGTCTCCAGTACAAGGGCTCACGCCTAAAAAATAAACGCAAAAAGGAGAATTTCAAACCTCACGTATAAGCAATAATTTAAGAATTTGGCAGTCCTATTCCAGGGCCCCTCAAATTCTTAACGTACTATGTGTTCTGTATAGCTGAAAATATGTAGCCCGCCTTGGATTCGAGCCCCTCAAAATCTTATACAGTGATTTCTTGTACAGCACTCAAGCTGTATATATATATATATACATATACACATGGTTGTATAATTATATAGATACGTTGATAAATGATACATACTATACATGATTTCTAATATATTACCCCCCATGGGTTTCTTAGAACTTGTCCAGACTTGAATATACCTCGCAGTTATGAAAAGGCGCCGTAAAGCCGTACATCTTCGCAGGGTTTATCCATGGGTACTATAGTACGCCCAACTGGCGGATCACAGCCAATCCAATGGCGATTTTGGAGGTAGCTAAATTGGAGGCAGCTATCTATTTTATAAGTAAAGCCTAACTTTCAGGGAATCTGGCCAAAATATGGCCAAAAATTCTGGCACAAGAATGGCACAGTGAACATCAGTGAACATCAGTGAACCATTCTTTTGCGGCTTCTTTTTTATGTTCGAGTCCGTCCCATTCCAAGGTGAAAGCCTGTCAATGTTTCTTGCCTTCGCTCTGTTGGGCCATGGTACTGCTGGGAGTTTTCATGACCATGGGAGCACTGATCATGGGCACCTCGGCGCCGAGAGTTGGAATGGTGTATGTACATATGTACATAGATATACACATGTATGTATTATTACGTGTTATATATATATAACATATATATTTATATGTATGCATATAGATGTATATATAGTATGTATATATATGTATACATATATATATCATATATATATATATGCATTGTTTATATATATATACATCCATACCTGCAAAAAATGATGATCCGTACACATGGCGGTGCTACTGGGAGAATATGATTCACCAGGATAACCATGGATGAACTACCAAACTCCTAAAAATCACGAAGAATATTCTGGATTTTCAAGTTCCGCGGGCGGTTTTTTTGGTGCCAGGGTATTTGATCTCAGATCAGCATCGGCATGCCACGAAATATGGTTACATTATGTTACACTGCCATATTTGTACCAAGACCAGGTATCTTAGCACACATGACGAAACATGGAAACAGATCAGCCAAAAAGCCGGGCAGCAGATATTTTTAATGACCTCAATAGACGTCGAATCACGGGGAATCATCCCCATAATTCAGCGGGATAAATCCACCTGTTGGATCCTGTGCTGAAGAACTAAGGCAATTTGCTACAAAGCTTCCTCACGGACGAAACTTAGCTGTGGATCATCTCAGTGTGTGTGGCACCATTTTTATGGGCGGCATCAAATGCATCAACTGGGGCTACTGTGAATTAATCTAGCTTGGGAATTGTTGTATTTGATTTTTTGTTTACTGTATGTATGTTCTTGACATCTTTGTTTCTTTTTTTAGTATAAACAAAGAGCGACAAACGTGTTAGATGATTCTTGTGCATGTCTCCAAGCCGAACCCATATCATCCCAGTTCCATGCATGGATGTATCAACATCTACTGTACCTCTAGCACAAGGCAAGTTTTCAGGCCTGCAAGTAACTCGACCATACATAGATGACCTGCCTTGTTTCATAGACAGATACATGTAGAGAAGCTACATCTGGCATGGAAAATTGGTGGATACCCATGGTAGCTAGATGTGCACCCAGTTACCAAGTGGGTAATATCAATATGAGAATCAAGATACCGTGTTTTGTGAATGTTTTTTTCTCCCCCAGTAGTATTTCATGGGTTATGGGGAGGGTTCCATTCAGTCATGGTTCTACCCCCAGTCATCCAGTCATGGTGCCGACCACGACTCGTATTGTTCAAGCCATGGTGACTGGGGATCTCCAATGACCGACTGGGATGCCCATAGCTTCTCAGGAAACTGCGAACTTCGAAGATCGGGAGTGGATTTGGATGAGTAGCTTGGGTGACGAAGGACTAGACCTAATCTGGCTGGTGGTTTGGAACATGAATTTTATGATTTTCCATATATTGGGAATAATCATCCCAACTGACTAATATTTTTCAGAGGGGTTGAAACCACCAACCAGTAATTGCATGAATTGAAGGCATGAACTACTATAATAGCATTTAATAGGAATCAGTTGTTTTTTGTTCAACCAGTTTAAAAAAATAAAAATAAGTGGGAAAATGAGGGATACCCCCAAGTTATGGCATGTTACTATGGGGAAAGCCGGGGAAAGCCGGGGAAAGCTATGATAAACCATCAAATTTTGGGCTTCATAAGAGGAGTTGTTGCTCAACATGGTTTCGGCGAAAGTTTGACATGAAGTTCGCAGAAGACTTGCGAAAGATTTTGTTTATTCGCGAAGAATGGCCGTTCCCGGATAAAGGAATTTTGATCAACCATCATATATATATATACATATCCATTGGGTATCCATGGCAGACGAAGCCTCAAAAGGCAGTACAGTGGCTGAGCCAGCAACCTGACAAATGCTGCTCCTGACATGGTGCGACAAACCGTAAGCAAAGATAACATGACATAGCCTTTGGTAATCAAACTCGGCTTGCTGGGGAATATCCTATAATTGGAGGTTTTAGTGGGAAAATCATCTACAAATTGGTGATTTTCTGATTACCGGAGGGTATATTGTACTGTACAACATTCAACAATACTGGTACTGTGCTGTGCATCGGATGATGTGCTAATGATTTGGAATGATGATAATGTGGTTTTGCAATGTGCTGTATCTGTTATTTTTTCAAAAGATGTTACAGTATATTGCAAATCCGACAGTGCCAACAATGAGAATCTGCGGTAAACTGCCAAAGAAACGGACGAAACGGAGATCTATATACTTCCTAGTACTCCCTGCATCGCCCTGGGAATCCAAATCTCTGGAAGAATCTGGTGTTGTTGTTGATGAATGGTGCACAAAAGCCCCATAATAAACCTCCACTTCCCCACTTCGTGTTGATGATTTGTTCAATACTGTGTATAGCGGCGTTTTAAACTGACCAATACGTGGTCAAGACAAAGACACACAACACAACGAGGCTGATTCGTACCACTGAGGCTGATATGTCCGTAGTCAACTTTGGGACTTAGGACATTGACTCGCAAAGTATCCACTTGGATATGTTCTGACAGAAAAGGAGTTGAGGCCCAACTGAGAAATTCAGGTCAAACAACTGTATATAGGTGATTATGTGATTTGATGATATGTATGCCAGTGATTCACACACACACCACATGTTGATTCCATCCAAACATATAAAAAAGTTTGTTTTAGTTCATATATCTACATACCACGAAAGAAGCCAGTCATGTAGGTCAACATCCCCAACATTCATGGTATGGGTGTGACATGGTGTGACAATGGGCATTAAGAAAAAATCCCACTCACCAATGATCCTTGAAAACAACATGTGTGGCAATTTCTTTGAAGTCCGAGCTTCTGTTGGACTTTGTTCAAGTTCCTTTTTTTCATGAGACCCCAATCCCAAATGAAATGTGAGGAAGATCTGCAAGAAACCATGGGTTTTTGCATGCATTTCTTCACAGAGATGCAAGGATATGGCACCGCCTATCGCGCCACCTACACTCTCTACGAGAACCTTGGCGAAAGTAAGAGTTTGCTATGGAACGTGATCAATTTGTAGTGGATTTACCTTTGAAAAATGCTGATTTTCCATAGCTCTGTTAAATTAGCAGAAGGTAATACAGTAAGTTATATGTTTATGTTTTAGGCGGTTCAGCTTTTGCGATCCAATCTGATCCACTACTGAATGGGACGGTACTGAACAGTGGAGTCATTCAACTCGCCAAAGGATACGCATCTTTGACCCAAGCCTAGCTCACTCACTGTTGTGAACCCGCTAGATCATGCCAGCTGTTCAACAACATGCGCATTCATTTCATGCCCCTAACATTGGACACCTCCTAAATGTACCGAAATTTGCGCAACCGGGTACTAAACCATGATTTCTGGGATGTGTTTAATATTGGGGAAGGGATGATCGTATATATATATATACATATATATATAAATATATACACAGTATTACACACTATTCATCATTTGTTTTTAATATTATATATATACATATATATATGTGTGTATTATGGATCTATATAGATATACACATTCATAATATATATATATAGCGACTCTGCTCAACTCACTTGCACTTTGAGAACCAATACGTCTGTCAATCAATCCATCAGTTCAGTGTAGGCACTGTTCGTGCATGATGTTGGGAGGGGTACTGTACTTGGATTACGTTCACAGCGCCAAGGATTACGTTTGCTGGCAATTGGTATCTTGGCCTGACACGATTGGCTGGCTGAGTTTTCCATGTAATTCCCGGTAGACCCATCAACCTAATGGTAAGAACTATTACTGTATCCGTTTCTGGTGGCAATTGGGATGGTGTATGATTGGTTGTACCACATGTCGATACATTTCATGGTTGTCCCTGTTCAAACCTACACATTCTACACATTCGTATTATGCGATCGTTTTCCCAGCGGTCCAGCCACGACTTGGACCCATCATTTCGGATGGTTATCCATTGGCTAGCCATTGCACTGACGACTTGTAAGCAATGACAGTTTTTGTTTGGTTTGAATCATGCCATATTGTGCACATGTTTCATTACCATATGTAAGTCATCAAATTGTTTGGAGACTCTTCTGAGGAAAATGGATTGTTTATTCCTTGTAAGTCACCAAGTTGTCAAAGTCTCATCTCATCAAATATTCAGCAGTAGTTTTGGATTTCAGGAATTATATAAATGAATGGAAAGGGACATTGACATTTCTTGGCCGGGGATCTCAAAGTTCTGTTTGGTTCCTCGGTGTTCCGTGGCCTTAGCATGGTTGTGATATTGTTTTGTTTGACATGTTTCAGTAGCACCATGGATAATCTGGGGAGTTAGGACATCTTAGGACCCTACCTTTCTTGAAAAAACATGGGATCCGGTTGGGGTCTTATCTCACCGGCCGAGGCCTACCAACGCCCGTCCTGTGTTGGAAAAAGTTAGCCATCTTTTTGTGATCTTCTTTGTGTATCTTGGAGAACCGTTGAGTCGTTCTGGTGCTTGCAGTTCATGGAGACTCAACCCCAGGCGACCCCAGAATCGTTGGGCGAAGAGGGCTAGGGCGAATCTGATATAACACTATATAACCACCAACAACTAGACTTTTTCATATTACCGTACCATTCATTACCATCATTACCCATCCATTGTTGGCACCGGAATGGGGAATGGGTTGAATGGGTTGAATCCCCATGAGAAGTCTAGGTTTTCCCGCGTCGCTTTTTGTTTGATTGTCTGATTAAATCCCAGGAGGGGGTTCATATTGAATCGTTACATGGTTGAATTACATCATGGTATAAGTATCAAGACATAGATACACATAGAATGAGAGGGAAATGTATACTCAAATAGAGGCAGCGGTTTCCATTACAGTAAATTTTCCAATGTTGGTGTTGGTGGTAAGCGTGATTTCACGGCCTCAGGAGAAACAGGAGAGACCTCCCGGGCTCGCAAAAAATAAAGCGAAACAACAGGCGCAAATGTATGTTTAAAAGAGTTAGGCACCGCATGTTGATTTAGTCGCGGGCACCCTAAACCATTGTTCTATGCCGGTTGTATTGCTATAGTTATACATCAAAATTGTCAGTCTCCAACAAAAATAATTCTTCGATACTAAGCATTCCAAGTTTTGTGGGTCCATGGATACTTGTACTTACCACGAACTGGGATAGTTGAATGTCTTAGGCATAAACATGTGTTAGGATGTGTTAGGATGTTTTGGGTACCCTTTTCAATATCCCTCAAATCCTCAAGCTGGGTATGTGCGTGGATAATTGGGCTTGCCGCATTACAATACCATCAATCGGTATATTCATCTACAAGTCCTACGTTCCAGGACTTTCCTGCGGCGCAGGGCTATGATTGGAGTGGGGATGGAGAATTCTTCCGAATGGTACCCTCCGGTGGCATGAAACATGTCCAGCTGGGAAATCCTTAACTGGAGTTTATAGCTAGGAAAATAAGATGTAAAGTAAATGAGATATTTTCCATTTGATTACCGGAGGGTAACATATTGACAATTCAAGCCTGGTGAACAAAGATAATGGAAACCAAGCAGTTAGTGAACCTGGCCCACCTCAAGACGATATGGATGGCCGAACTACCTGCAAGGTATCAAAGCAGTGGACGCATTACCATTTTGAGCCCAGACTTTGTGAATTAGATTGAGACAGACAGACATAGTAATACATACAGCATCTTCACTGACGAAACTTCTGTGAACTAACATGTGAACGAGTGGGCAAATATCTCGATGGACTCAACTTCAGCCACTGCATGGTGATGTCACCAGAGGTCAAACTATGTCAAACTGCATGGTGCTGATCAGATTGTACGCTTTGACAACCGTATTGCGGAGTGCAGGGTTGGAACCGTCCATTCAAAACACCATAGAAACAGCATGGTTGTGGTCGGAATCACATCGTGGAACAGGCGCCAGATGCGCATGTCCTGGGGAGAAAGCGAGGCTTCACCATGTTCGACCCTGGGTGCCCTTGAGTAAGTTCGCAGCAAACTTACGTTGCCAGACTGGCCGATCAACGTCGGCTTACCCAACAATTGGTCTTCAAATGCGGCAGCCATAGAGGACAAGCATTAAGTCTAAGCGGAACCTATCGCAGCGAAGCATTTGCAAGCGACATGGTATTACAAAGTCATGAACGGCGACATGGTCTTGCTTTTCTTTCCAGACTGCCAGTCGTATCTCCCACAAAAGGCATCGAAAGGCTACGTTCGGGCAGAAACTCTTTATCAGGAAGTTCCCTTCGGTGTTCAAGACGTTGTTTTTTTTGCTTGGATCGCAGCACAAAAGGTTCCCAACCACCACCACCACAACAACAACGACAATAACAACAACAACAACAACAACAACAACAACAACAACAACAACAACAACACCAACAGCACCAGCACCAGCAGCAGCACCAGCACCAGCACCAGCACCAGCACCAGCACCACAACAACAACACCGACCACAACCACAACACCAACCACAACACCAACCACAACACCAACCACAACACCAACCACAACACCAACCACAACACCAACCACAACACCAACCACAACACCAACCACCACCACCACCACCACCAGCAACAACAACAACAAACTACAAACTACAAACTACTACTACTACTACTACTACTACTAGTACTACTACTACTACTACTACTACTCCTCCTACTCCTACTCCTACTCCTACTCCTACTACTCCTTCTGCTACTACTACTACTACTACTACTAGTACTACTACTACTACTACTACTACCACTACTACCACTACTACCACTACTACCACTACTACCACTACTAACTACTAACTACTAACTACTAACTACTACCTACTACCTACTACCTACTACCTACTACCTACTACCTACTACCTACTACCTACTACCTACTACCTACTACCTACTACCTACTACCTACTACCTACTACTTCTACTACTACTACTACTTCTACTACTACTACTACTACTATTTACTTCTACTACTACTACTACTTCTATTTACTACTACTACTACTACTGCTACTACTACTACTACTAGTATTTACTAGTATTTACTACTACTACTACTACTACTACTACTACTACTACTACTACTTCTATTTACTACTACTACTACTTCTATTTACTACTACTACTACTACTACTCCTACTACTACTCCTACTACTACTACTACTACTACTACTACTACCACCACTACTACTACCACTACCACTACCACTACCATTACCACTACCACTACCACTACCATTACCACTACCACTAGCACTACCACTACCACTACGGCGACGACGACGACGACGACTACTACTACATACTACTACTATTACTACATACTACTACTCCTTTTGCTGCTACTATTACTACTACTGGTACTACTGTTAATACCGTAAATATTACTATTACTTCTACTTTCATCTCTAGTATCTAGTTTCACTTTCGCGACTACTATATTACTAGTCCGATTACTAATGCCACTACTGTCGCTTTTTCTTTGACATATGACTATTACGTTCTGTTTTACTACTTCTGCTTTGATTACGTTTACTATTATCATAACGATTGCTAAAACCATTGCTTTTACCGGCTTTTACCTTTACTCTTACTATTACTGTGACGACGATGACGACCACGAATCCTATTGCGAATACTACTGCAAATACTACTATGAGTGCTACTACGAATACTATTTTACGAATACTACTACTATACGAAGACTTCTACTTCTACTGTACTACTACTTCTGCTTTGACTACATCTACGACTACGGCTACTACTGCTACTGCTACTGCTTTTTCTACAGCTACTACTACAACTACACAACCATTGCAACTACAACAATGAACAGCAACTACATAACTACACAATCGCTACCAACACAATGGTTTGCAAGAAAGACCGCAGTTACAACAACTACAGGTACAAATCTCATAGACACTTCGGGAAAAGTGGTTCAGTATTGTACTTCGTGGGATATGTTCCACGGGGCGTCATGTGAATAGTACCACTGCAAGCGAGCCTCGATACCATTATATTCTGTGGCCGGTGGTCGACAAACATTCCTATCTTTTGTTTGTTTGTTTATTTGTTTCCATTCTCTGCTCCAGCCTTTGGAAACGATGTTGGTGGCCAAGGCTTTACGTCACAGTGATTGCCTTTGCTGTGATCAGGGTGATCAGCGCTGTGTTCTTAAAGGCAGGATCAAAAGCACAGGTGATGAAATGAATGTTTGAGGCATTCTGTGATTTTGTCTTGCATGCACTGGGTTGGCGGCATCCTCGGCCTCGGCACTTTCAAGTAAAAGGTTTGTCCAGCATGAAAGGCATCGGCCGCAGACTGATTGTAGATCGTGCATCGTTTTTGCAGTTGATGTGTTTTCTCAGTGGTTGAGGGCCATAGGATTTCGTTGAAAGAATGAACTCCATGACGACACCATCCCGGACCATACAGTATCTACATAGTTGCGAATTGTCTGGACCAATGACAACGCCATATATCCGTACCATGCCTACATACTTAGCTGCCAGAATGTAGACTGTAACGATGTTCGCTACTCAGCAGCCCGGCGCCTTGCCAGGATACACTTGATGCGGCGCAAAATGATGCCGAGCATCTGGTGGTGGATAGATTACGGAAAAAAGCCGAATATGTGGAAAAGTTCCTTGGTCCAGGAATCCAGTGCAAACGGTGGGCCTGATCCGAAATTTCAATCTCAATGGGGGCACGCAAATACAAAATTAGATTTGTTTGTTTGTTTGGTTCATCTTTAGTGAGCCAGACAGACAATTCCCACAGAAACCATATGTCATTTCTAGTAGATTTTTCTGGTGAAAAATCGTGCACATGCTTGGGAGGCTGCACGTTTGGATTTGGCTTGGAGGTGCTCACATTTTCTTATTTGGAAACAGTTCAAAATTCAGGATTTCAGACCCCGGATTCTTTGACCACGCAGAGCAATTCTCTTCCGAGCAGTTCGCGGAATGTACATTATCAGCATTCGTAAGATGACCACCCGAAACTCGCACACCACAAGAACAGATCCAGTACTGTAGGAGTTCCATAAGGCGTTTTTTTTTGCACATGCAGGGCTGATCGGCTTTTCCAATCCAACTTCAGCCATGTCTCCAAGGTTGGAGCGCATCTTCCGTGCCATTGATGATTCCGGCGATGGAATTATCACAGAGGTGCCAGGGTTGGGTTGCCCACTTGCGGCTGACAGTTTTGACGGAGAATAGGACTAGTTGACTGCCGCTGGCAAGGCGGGCTGTACCTGTGCAAAATTGCTGTTTCTGGTGGAACAACTGAAAAACAACAGGGAACAAGAATCGCATTGTATGAGTCCTACTTTGGAAAGCACGTCCAGCATGAGCCATTGTGAAGAAAAATGTGACACAGTAGATTTAGGTATCCGATTTTCAAGTTCAAGTGGTCAAAGGCCGTCTGCAAGAACAGAACTTTTGATTGTGGCCTTCAATTTACCCGTACATGCGGTTAAGAAAAACGACTGTGGTTGTATTTTTCGCGTCAATGTCTCAATATTTTGGGATAAATCGAGACATAGATTAAAAGATCACTACGTTAGTGAAATAAAGGTGTTTGTCCATCCCTATACTTTGTGATATTGCACTAAGTGAGCATTGTTTCCTGGGAGGGTTTCTTCCTTTCCATCCCTGTGTTCGCTACATAAGCGATGCTGGAACCAACCTCAACCTTAACATGAAGTTCTTGTAGTTTTTGAGGAAATCACGGAACTTGTGTTAACATATGTATGCTTAGGTCGCAACTTGTTATTCAAAACTCAGGTTACAGTTACAACAACTTGGGTAACTTGCAGTTTGGCGACTATTTTGGGGAAGTACCAAGCAACTCTTGGGAACATGTTTCTGACCTGCAATGAGCCATTTTGCCTTGCAGACTGCGTGCCTTTCACAGCAACATGGTGACAGTTTGATCTTTCAAGTTTTCCGGGTTGGTAGGCGTGTTTTGGGCAGCAAAGACAAATAGAGGAGAGTCTTTACAGTACTGCTTTCAATCATTTTGGTTGCGTCTGTTTTGCTGCAAGGGCAGACATGTACCCGAGCAGTTTACCATTGCGGCAATGAAAAATTTCAGTCACAGTCTAGCGCGCCTGTTCTGAGAAAACACGAACGCGGTTGCAAAAGGTGCTGTTCTTTTTTCACATTTTGGAAGCAGCTTGCGTAGGGTACATGATGGCACTGTGATGGCGCTGTTTTCTTTGAGACACATCCGTGTTGCTGGTTGTCGCTGGAAATTCAGCCAAATTCTTACCTGTTTGAAGTGAAAACACAGCCGTATATCTACCTCCATCTTCGTTTTCAGCAATGAAAACACACAGATGCGTTTCCCACAGTCAGGCTGCTTTCCTAGAAACACCACACTGATTCCGCCGACAAGCGACATTTTCGATTTCTTGACAGAAACCGTATATAGAATTTACTTGTTTTATTTACTGTGCACCATTCCCATTCCTGCCTACCAACCAACGGGCTTACCACAGCGTAAGTTAGGATAACGCAAACCCACATCTTGTACAAAATGATTTGTAAGCTTGTCCACCCGGTTGAGCTGTGTACTTTGCGCTGTGCCCCACGGGCTTGCATTTACATCCTCTCGGTGGCTTGATTTCGCACATTAGCCACATTCCTAGGCAAAAAACAGCATTCGACCCCAACATTTTCAAAATGAGTCTTTAAAGGCTTCAAGTCAAAAAGGACATTATTGTCAATAAGGTCAATGCGGGGAAGTTATCTTCCACAGACAGTTCAACATCTTGACTGAATCTTCAACATGAAATCAAGATTTGCTTTTATTGCTGAATCTTCAACATGAAATCCAGATTCGTTTTTATCAGAGTTCCGCCCATGCTGAGTCAACCTTTAAAAACAATTGCGCAGTAAAGGAAGTTATAACTTGGGGGCTGTGCCTACAAAGGTCATGTCAGTGTTTTGTTGGTATAAGTACATGTGCCAAGCCACATCTGGAGCCATCCGCCTGCTGAATCATACCCTTTCTTTCGTTTTTGTTGATTCCCTTCTTTGCGCGCTTATCGTTCCTATGGGGTGCTGCCGTGCTGCCACATTAATCGCAAAGTCAATGAAAAAATACTGACCCAATATGCTGCATTGCAAAACTGAGGCGAGAATGAACGAGATCCTGTCGAACGACAAGATGCTCGCTACCACTGCATGTCCGACCAAGAGAGCTAACCCATGTGAAGCCCAATTTACTGCTGGGGTATACACTGAAGGGTTGTGCCTCAACATGATCAACAGTTTTTCATCCAGTTACAAGCCATTCTCCATGGTTCCGGGACATAATTGACCAACAGGGGCCCAAGGATGTCGTGCAGCTAGGCCGCTATATAGGCGTCGGCAGCGTTACACACTAAGAAAGGTCGACTTTTCTGGACATTCCCTGCATTTTTTATTTCCCGAAATCTACAAGAATTGAACTTTTTTCCCCAAACAGTGTGGCCACACTTGTGGTTCTTACGGTAAGGGCTCAGGCCTGGTGCTAATTCGAGGTGGTCTCATACGCGCGTGCCGTTTCTGACGACCTTTGCAGCACAAAAGCTCCTTCAACTTCCGTTTTTGACGGAAGTCTCGCACAAAATGGTGTCCCCGAGGCCCGAGACCTCTCGCGCAATCCTCTCATCACTGAGCCTCTGAGATCGCTCTCATATTGTGGTGCGGTGCGAATTTTGCGATCGCTCGCGCGACCTTCTCATCACTGTAACGCGTCCAAAATTTTGAGATCGCTCGCGCAGCCCTCTCGGCACTTTGGGCGTGTCAGATCGCTCTCGTCGTGGCACGGTGCTCATTCGTAGTCAAGGAGTTCTTGTGCAGAGTTTTTTTTATAGAGAGCTTGCGCAGAGATCTTGCCGCGGAGATGTCTCATACAGATCTTGTACACAGAGCTCTTGTAGAGATCTTGTACAGAGACATTGCATAGAGATCTGTTGAGACCTTGCCAAGAGGTATCTTACAGAGATCTTGCCAAGAGACCTCTAAAAGGGAGCGTGTAGAAAATCTTACGAAGAGACCTCCTATAGAGATCTGTCGCAGAGATCTTTCAAAGAGATCTCTTACATTTATGAAAATCTTGCGGCCTCTAGCTGAGGGAAGTTGAAATAGTAAGTTTTTAAAAAACATTTTTATCTACATGTTTGATTAAATGATTGTTTTTCATTGCCAAGATGGATTATCATGTAGAGTTTCATTGGGATTTTCATGTGACCTCATGGCATGTATCTTGTTCATTAGCAATGCTTGCCTTGCTCCTCAGCCAAAATGTCTTTGAAAAATGGTGCGGTGCTTTTTTGCAAAAGAAACCAGTTGAATGTAACTGTAAACACAAACCGGAAACAAACACAAGACAACATAACGTGACACTAGGACACAATGAACAGGAAACACATCCAAAACCGCATGAAACATGAACATGTTTGACAAAAAAATGAAACATGAAAACCGAAAACAAAAAGAAACGGTGGACAAAAAAGGCTGACGACGTGAAAATGCAAATGCGATAAAAGGAAAACCAAAATCCACATGAAAAACATGAAAAGCAAAACGAAAAACAAAATGACATTTTGGCTGAGGAGCAAAGCAAGCATTGCTAATGAACAAGATACATGCCATGAAGCCACATGAAAACCCAATGAAAATCTCAATGAAAATCCATGTTGGCAATGACAAACGATATCTTTGTGAAAGAATATAAATCAAAATGAACAAATAAGACTATAATTAAAACCTTGACTTCCAGCTTAAGACTGCCCAAGAAAGACGTAACCTTACATAGATCTTGTACAGAGACCTGGTGAAGAGAACAGAGATCTTACTCAGAGATCTCCTTTAGAGCGCTTAACCAGAGATCTTACTTTCAGATCTCTTAAAGAGATCTTTTTTGTGGAGATCTCTTTTAGACACCTTGTACAGATAGCCTTACAAAGGGATCTTGTACAGCAGCTTCTAGGGAGAACCTGCCAAGGAGATCTTGCGCACGATCTTCTACAGAGATCTTCACAAAGGGAACTTGCAGAATCTAACCTGGCATCTCTTCTTCCAGAGACCACCTTGAATGAACACAATGCTTTCACTACAAGGGCCGCTCTTGTCCTGCAAGCTTGGAGCCACTGAATTTTGTGTCCTGTCTGTCCACCTTTCTCTTTAGAAACCTAACCTCACACTCTTTGGGTTCCCTTGCTGGGATAACGCGACGGTTTTCAATCAGATAGCTGCTTGGTGCTTATTTATATTCCAATATATCCTAAGATCAGCCAATGGTTTTGCGGCACTTGTCTAGGAAACACGCGTTTAAATTTTCCAATTACTGATGAGAAAGGGACACTTTTGCGCCATGCAAAGGCCTGCTTGCCTTTGTGCTGCTGTTTCCTAGTTGCTTCCGAAAGATACAACTAAAAGTGCTTCTTGCATCGGTCTGTAAAGTTTAATTTTTCCTGCCAGATTTGTTTTCTTGTTTGTCGATCAATGTCCCATCTCCTATTTTCGCTTCTCTGTTCGTCAACTTGTTGATTCCTTTTCTTCGCTTGGATGCTGTGGCCTATCCATCAGCTGCCCCGCATTCGGTGCACCATATATGTGTGTGCGCGCGCACAATCTGCTCGAAACGCACGCGAAAAAATGAAAGTTGGAATTGCGGTACGATTTAAGCTGACTGCTACTTTGAAATCGAAATATTTCCCCATGTTTGGGATGAATGGGAAATTTCAGGAGATTTGGATTCTCCAAGTCATGTCAAGGGCGTTCAGCGGCCCTCTACCTGTAGAGAGCAGGATTCTCTCCTGACCCCAACAAAAGGATGGAATGCCAACCATGAGAATTTATGGGTCCATTCGGGTGTTTTGAAAAGCAAGGCACCCCGAATATCAACATTTTACTATTATATTTGCGGCACCCCAAGAGTAGCACTTCCCTGGATCGCATCTCCCTCGCTATGGCCACCTGGATGGTTTCATACTGGCTTTGCCTTGCCAAAAATGCAGCGGGAATATGTTTTTATTATGTTACTACATATTGTTACCCGGACCACCGGAACAAATGAGGGGCGCGTATAGCAAGATTGGTTTGATTAGCGCTGCATCGCAAACTTAGAGCCATAGGTCCCCGACGTTTGGTGGACACTTTGTGTTGTGACCATTTCAACTTGTAAGGGATGCACACGAAGTCAGACCAAGGATCGCGGCTTATTTCCAGACTTTGGATCTGGATGTGCACGAGGCCTGGAATGTGATGGTTGGGTGCCTGGTGAGGAATACCTGCAACGATACAAGCCCAAGCAAAGGAGGGCCATCTCACCCATGCACCCTGCTTGTTGTAAGTGGGTCAGGCACAGATAGTCATGAAAGTACATCAGTCGCCACCTTGCCTCCCACACCATGTGTTCTCTCGCTTCCAATGACGGAAAAGTCCACGAGATCGCAAGTTATATGTTGATCCAATAGCTGTACACGCGCCGCGGCAGGCATGATCTGGTCAAACAAAAGCGCTCACCATCCATGCCCGCGCGACGAAACCCCAAATAGATTCAGGCTTGCACGGCGCTGGCCCTACCATGGTCATGGCTGCCTGCAAGGCAAGCAGAATCACTGCTTCTGTAACAGCGACAGACTCATGGCGCTGCTTTACCAAGCGCGGGGGCCTTTCAATCTTTGCACTTCGATTTCTCGACATCTCAAGCATGGGGCTGTCTCTCATCCACCTTTCTTGAGCCCTCTGCTCGCAATACCCATCGTTTCAATATGTTCACACGGGTCGAGTACGACTTGACGCCCATTAATTTGGTCATCACACTGATCACACTGTTACTGTTACAGTTTACCTTTGCCAGAACTTGGCATGCGAGGGCCCATGGCCATATGTCTGTGAATGCATGAATGTGGTGGTTAAGGTTCTCAGGCAATTGATTGTCACGGCACTGCGTTTTTGTGTCCCCCATCACGTTTAAGTTGTTTTTGGCCGGATTGGATCGAACAAGACTTGAATTTCCCAATTGCACGCCACTGTCCAGGGTGCTGCGCTCTTCCACTTGTTGGACAACGGGGATGGTGAGGACGGGGCTACTGCTTGCATTGTAACAAAAAAACCTTCCAAGATTTGGATGATCACTGTTTTGACTGGACACAACGTCGATGTTTATGGGGACGCTTGGTTGCCATAAGAAAGCCTTGAAACTAGAAACGCTAGATGCACCCAGGTCATCCCAGGTCCGTGTCTGCTGTGCCGGCCTTCAGGTAACTTTAGACGAGTTTATTGATGGAATCATGCGGTGCAAAGGGCCTGCGCGGGCAATCGACCAGGCGGGGGCGGATTGCATATTGGACTTGACTTGCCTGTGTTGTATCGCATGGTTAGGTTTCGTAACAAAGTGATTTGAATCAATGTGCGTGCTGATCATTTTCACCATACTTGGCTAGCGATCAACCATCTTGATGAAGCTAATTACTTGGGCTGTCGGTGGCTGACATGACTTTTTGTCTGATTGAAATGAACACGTTTGCCTCTACAGGCCGTGGTACACGCTTTGTTTTCCATGGATGAAGACGACATAGCAGCAGAAAAAACTTTTGGGCAAGAGTCTTCAACTCAAGCAGATAGAACAGGACGTAAAACCAATTGTTTCCCGCGTAACATCTGTGACTTCAAATTTGGCAGCTGGCCAGGCGGGAATGGAACCATCATCGTGTGTTAATCCGTTGTTTAACGTATTTTATCGACTTGCCTCCAATGGTTTTTATGTCTCACCATTCTTGTAAGGAAATGTGGTTTAGATGTGTTTATGCGCAGGCGGCCCATGCTTACATTAATGGATCCGAATCCTCGTGCTGCAAGATTCGCGTTGAAAGTTGAAAGGATGTCAGGGGGCGTGCAACTTTGACCGTCACTAAGGTCACCCCTCATGCATCGAAGTTGATCAAACGTGCGGATAGCAGCTGGAAAACATCAGAAGCAGCAGAAACATGCCAGAACCGCAGTTACAAAGCACAGATTGTAAGCTGGGGTTCTCTATATCGATTTTTTATGGTTTGATGTCAGCTTTGTCCTCCTCCGCCTTCTCCTCTTAACTTCTCATTCTCCTCCTGCGCATCTTCCCCGCGCCGCTCCGCTGCAGCAAGCTCGAAATCTTCCTCCGCCTCACCGGAAGATCGCGAACCTGCGAGCTCGCATCGCCAGACTCGTGGCCAGAAAGCAGCCTCCCACTTGGGGCTTTCCGGACCGGCCGGACCCGAACACTATCGGAAGCTCGCATGCTTTCTAACGCTCGTCGCGGACCCTCACGTCATGCCAGGTAAAATGTCATATAGAATGTCATTTTTTTGGACAGTTCAAAAAAATAATGTCAGCTACATCGCCAGCCGAGGCCATCTAGAGTTCCTCTAAAAACATTGCCAGATCGAACCCAGAATGCCGAAAAAAATGGCAGAGCATTTATCAGATAGCATGTGTATATATATATATAAAGCAGGTAACAGATCAGATCGAATGCCGAATACAAGATCAGATCGAATGCCGAATACAAGATCAGATAGAATGCGGGATAGAATGTCAAATGAAATGTCAGAATACATGTAAGTATGATAAAGGTCAAAGAGATAGATTGCTGATTAAAAAATATTAAAATATATTAAAATGACAAATTGTTTTTCAGATAAAACTTCAGATAAAATGCTGTTTGGCGGGGATCACGCAAAGTAAAGTAATTGTGGTTGACGTCTTCAATATCGAACACGCATTGATCGTGAACGAGCAATCAAACATCATCAAACAGTGAAAGAAAGACAAGGGAAAGGGCGGCGCTTATGCCAAGCCACATTTCAGATCATGTTCCCGCATGTCAGCTTCAATGTGCCACGTGTTCCATTTATTTACCAGCACCGGCAGTGGGTTTGATTTTCCACATGCTCAATTTTTCCACCTGCCACGGAGGTTGCGATGCATGCAGACCTTAAACAGTTGGAAATTTGGCACAATGGGATTGTTTTAGTGATGCTCCGAGTCTTTTAGCTTTGGGTTTGAATTTTGTAAATTGATTTGAGATGGAACCTCGGATATGGGAAGTGGTGTACTACGAAAAGTGATGACGCTCTTTAATCAATAATGACGGTGAAAAAGCGCATGCCACATCCAACCGTGTGACGGCGTTAACCTATTTCTCAATGCAACATGGAATTTAACAGTGGCGCAACCCACATGCTTTTGTTGAACATGTTTTTGAACGTCGCGGTTAAACATCTGTTAAATTTTCCTGATGCGATTTGATTAAGAAAAGCCGCCAGGTGCACTCCAACATTTCCTATGTTCAGTTGTTTTGTTGAAAACATATACCATGCATGTGCGTTTTTGATTTGCATATGGATCTCAACCTAGTTTGCATTCATCGAAGGCTCCACCGTGGGAGAGGCCCATTTCACCCGAATGAAATTAATGAACCTTGAAAACAAATTTTGAACTGAAACATACAGGAGTCGATTTTTTCTGGTTAACCGAAACTCAAGTCTATGATTTCATGATGATTACCGACATATGACAAGTCAAAACCACCCAAAAAGGTCCATGCAGTACCAGCAGTACCGCACAAGGCGGTGGCGGAAGTTTCAAAGATAGACAGCTTAGGAGAAGTGAGTTGTTGTGATGCATGTGTGGCAGAGCGAAGCCATTGATGGACCGAAAGATGTTTGGAGTTGTGCTTTTTGGAGTGGTTGCGGTGGTCACCTCAACCACAACTGCTGAATGTAGTGTGTTGTGGTGTGGTGTAGCTAGTTGTCGCTGTAGCTGTAGTGTAGTGGTAGTTATAGTTGTAGTGTAGTTGAAGTTGAAACTGTAGTTGTAATTGTAGTTGCACTTGTAGCTGTGGTGGTAGTTGTAGTTGTGTAGTTGTAGTTGTAGCGTAGTGCAGTCCAGTGTTAGTGGTAGTTGTTGTAGCTGTAGTGTACTTGAAGTTTTAGTTGGAGTTGTAGTGTTGTGGTAGTCGCATAGCTATCTATCTACCTGTCTATCTATCTACCTTTTTCTATCTGTCGTTTTCTATCTTATTCTACCTATCTATCTATCTTTCTTTTTCTATCTATCTTTTTCTACCTTTTTCTTTCTTATTCTACCTATCTATCTATCTACCTATCTGTCTATCTATCCATCCATCTATCTTTCTAGCTATCTATCTGTCTATCTATCTTTCTTTTTCTGTCTATCTTTTTCTATCTCTTTCTTTCTTATTCTATCTTTCTATCTATCTATCTGTCTATCTATCCATCCATCTATCTATCTATCTACCTATCTATCTACCAATCTATCTATCTATCTTTTTCTTTCTTATTATATCTATATGTTCTTTCTTATTCTCTCTATCTATCTATCTATCTACCTACCTACCTATCTATCTATCTATCTACCTATGTATTTATCTATCGACCAATCTATCTATCTGTCTGTCTGTCTGTCTGTCTGTCTGTCTATCTATCATCCCTCTATCTTTCTAGCTATATATCTGTCTATCTATCTTTCTTTTTCTGTCTATCTTGTTCTATCTCTTTCTTTCTTATTCTATCTTTCTATCTATCTATCTACCTATCTATCTATCTATCTGTCTATCTATCCATCCATCTATCTATCTATCTGTATCTATCCATCCATCTATCTATCTATCCTTTTTTATCTATCCATCTATCTGTCTTTCTTTCTTTCTATCTACCTATCTGTGTACTTCCTCCATCTTTGAAGATGACAACATGAAAAAGGAAGCAATTCAGCGAGACGTCCTCAATTTTCGAACTTGACATCATCAAAAACGAATGGAATGCAGAGCTGACCCCCTCGTACCTCTGCAATTTTCGATTTTTCCAGCCCATGTGTCTAAAATAGTGCGCCTGCCACGAAAAAGTGAGGCCAGGTCATACGAAGTGCTGCACCTGTCACGCAAAATCATCTTAGCAAACCTGAAGATCTGCTGCTCCAAAATGCAACCCGTCTCAGGAAATCAGTGCCCTGACCTCGGAACATGTCTCTTGTATTGCGCCTGCCACGCAAAATGCATCGTTGCAGATCCTCTTCAAATGTCCTACGCCTGCCATCAGTTTTTCAACTGCTGCAAAACCCACACGTTTGACTCACCTTTGACAAAACGGTAACGACATCCTAACTTCAAAAAGTGCTCTGAAAATGTTGTGCTTTGTACATTTTGATTTCGAAAATTGCTTCACGCCACGACGGCGTGCACTTGTTGTTCCAAAAGTGTTCCGAAGCTGGTGTGCTTTGTACATGTTGACTTGGAAGTGTGCTTTGTGCCACAACACCGTGCACTTTTTCGGCATCTCAGCGTCCAAAGTGGTCCGAACCTGTGGTGTTCTTAGCATTTTGACTTGGAAATGTGTTTCGCGCCACATCTTATCTCCCCAGATGGCTCCGCACCCGCCGCTTTAGCAAGCCTACTTTTCAACCCTCCGGGGCCACAAAACATTGGAAAACACAGTGTTTCGCGAATTTTCTACCTTTTCGCGCACCTGCATCTTCTTTCTTCTGACTCTTTCTCTTCTCTGATCTTCTTTCTTCTCTTCTCTTCCCTCCTCTGATTCTTCCCACCTCTGCTTTTTCATCTGTGCATATTGTCGGAAGTTTGACTTCTAAACTTCCTTCGACCATGTAGTTACGTCATGTATTTGACAAAGTTGAGCATGCCGTGGATATTGCCTTATCTCCCCTTTTTGCATCTTTTTGCTTGTTTTTGCGCGCTGAGGATCTCAAGCTTGCCAGGCTAGCCAGACATTTGAGAGATTCTGTGTCTCGGCGGAAATGCCATATCGTTTTCTGGACTTGGGTCAAAATGAAATAGGCCAAAATTTCAGACCAAGGGCCCAGAAAACCACAGTTACTGTGTATGTATATATATATATGTGTGTTTTTTCCAGTATATAGGAAAGCAACTCATTTCGAGAATCCAACTCCAGAATCCGACTCGGACTGACTTTTCCACTTAAGACCGAACATGCATGAACGATGCACAATCACATGATGATGGACCTGAGAGATCAAAATAGTTTAGTAGTTCATGAAATTGGGCAATGGCTACAACGCCGGTGGCTGTTTTCCTTTCGCAGCTTAACCTGGATATGGAAGGTCCCCCATTCCACAGGTTTAGCGCACATCGCTCTAAACCACTTGCAGTTGTACATGTTTACATGTTGCTTTGAGTATTGCACTAGTGAGCAAGTCAAAGTACCCCCAGGAGGAGTTGCCACTGGATATGGCAAGCATCTCTGGTTTAATTAGTTCTTTAGCCATTCCCTTTCTTCGGCCATCTTGAGCCTTTGCAACTGAACAGTCAAGGCCATCCCCTTACTCGACCGTTTCGCGCCCAGGATGTGATTCAAAGCAAAACTCTCAGTGGCAAGGAGCGGAGAAACTTGGCGAGATCATCCAGGAGCCAAGGCCTTGGCAACTCACCAGCCCCTGGATTTGTTTCGGCCAATTTGTGGGGAGTACATGTCAACGCTGATCAGGGTGGGGAGTTTACATCAGCCAATCGGAGTTTCATCGACGCTGAGCACCTGGGAAGCTAATTGTCTAGATCCCTGCGTGTCCACATTTTAGTCGCTGTCTGGTGACTTGTGATTGCATGATTTCTTTTCGGGTGTAGATATGTTCGCTCTATTTCCAAGCAGTGAGGCACATGCATTCGGTTTCGGCTTCAAACCTTCATGATGCAGTCAGCGACTTCACGGTTAAAAAAACTAGGCCATCAGGACGGCCCCTGTAACTTATCTTGTGGAGCTACCTTGACCCTCTATATAAACTTAAAGACGAAGCCAAGATAATGCCAATTCTTTCGGGTGAAAGACATCTATTTGCGCACGTTTGTTGAGTGTTGCTTTTGGCCAATAAAAGTGTTTTTCACTTTTCAATGGTTTATTTTGGCATTTGGCAGTCCCGTCGAGCCAGTCCACCCGCTGCAAATCAGGCTGAATGTTTTTGTTCGGGTCAACCACGCGTCCAACAATAAAGCGGCAAAGACTACAGCTGGGGGTTCAAATCCCGTTTCAGTAGAATAAGTTTTGAGCAACTTTATTAAAGGGAATTCAAAGTGGCAAACAAGAAAAATACTTTAATTCGTGAGATCCCCGCTCTGAAAAAACTATGCTGATATAATACAGTTTCTGACGTATCACCTGGAGTACTATATGGCAAATGATTCTGACATTGCATCTGACCTTTTTTCTGGCATATATTCCGACATATTCCGACATTCTATCTGACATTCTTGATCTGGAGCTCGCAGGGCTCGGGCGCTCGCCATGCATGAGGGCCATGCGTGCCCAGGCTGAGCTGGCACGCTTTCTGCTTTCTGGCAAAAGTATCTGCTCTGACATTCCTTTTGGGCTATTTGTCATCCGTATTCTCTCTGGCAGCCTGTCTGGCATCCAATCTGACATTCTCTCTGTCATCCTGTGTGGCATATTCTGACGGCATCCTGTCTGGCATCTACTCCGACATTTCATTCTGGCAGGTTCCTACGTTTTTCCTGGCATGTTCAGGTCGGTGTGCGCTGAACCTGATCTGGACCATACGGGAAGAAGGAGTCCCACTTTTCATCAACATCTAGAGACCCTTCCCTGGCAGGTGGGTAACAACATGTCTAAGTCTAATTCCCTCGAGTACCACCCCCCGAACAAACATAGACCCTCAGAACAGTACGCTTCCAACCCAATTAGCAGGGTCTATGGTAGCAGCCACCCTGTCAACTGCAAGATTAAATGAATAATTGAGTTTCCATAATTTCCAAAACGAAACGCAGAAGTACAAGAGCATCAACGATTTCAATCAGCAGTATCGCAGACCCTTGAATAAACTTGAGTAAACTCATGTAATTTCATGTACATATATATATATTTACAGACCACACACCCTATGAATCTAAGTAATTACATCCTGAGAAGGTACTTAACCCCCCAAATCATCCTACCGTAAATGCATCCTCAGAAGGTACTTGGACACACACAGAGATTTATAATCAAAGATTTAGTTAGAAAACTTCCGAGTTACGGGCCGTTGTCATGGCCAGATTCTCACCATGGCAACCACATCATCATGTCAACCGCATCATCATGTAATTAGTTGGGAAGTGTGAGAGATCGGGAACGCGTGAATTCAGGCTTGAAAAGATTCCCGGGCGCAAAACCCTGTGTTTTTCCGGGTAAAGTGGCTTCCGCGGTCGCCGATGTAGGGTCTCTGTTTCGGCGGTTGCGGGCCTCGATCTGCAAAAGTTGTCGGCAAAAAGTGCACAGGACTGTAGCGAGAGTTCGATTTCACAGAAAAATTGACAAAAAACTGCCATGTAAGGTGCACTTTTGGAAGATGAGTTCGGCAAAATGTGCAGGAGACTGCAGCGAGAGCTCGATTTTGCATAAAAATCGTGAAAAAACTGACATGTTAGGAGCAGATTTGGATTTGCGAGGTCGAGTTCTCACAGCAAAATAGGCACGAGACTGTAGCGAAAGCTCGATTTCACTTAATTAAACATGTTTAAAAACTGAGGGTTTCAGAGAGGTCTTTGGATTTGTGTGGTTGGGTTCCTGCAGCAAAGGTTTACGAGACTGCAGTGAGAGCTTGATTTCACATTAACATTGTTAAAAACTCACAGCGCCAGAGCATGAGCATATTCATTCATTCCAATTCAACCATTCATTCAAAGTCGTTCACTCACTCACTCACCCACTCTTTCTTTCTTTCCTTTCTTTCTTTCTTTCCTTCTTTCTTTCTTTCCTTCTTTCTTTCTTTCTTTCTTTCTTTCGTTCTTTCTTTCTTTCTTTTTTCTTTCCTGCTTTCTTTCTTGCATGCATGCATGCATGCTTTGCTTCATTCATTGATTCCTTTTTTCATGCATTCATTCATTCATGTTCATTCATGCATCCGCTCATGCATGCATTGCTTTATTCATTCATTCCCTACATTCATTCCTTTCGTTCGTTCGTTCGTGCATTCATTCATTCATTCATTCATTCATTCATTCATTGAGTCAGTCAGTCAGTCATTCAGTCATTCAGTCATTCAGTCATTCATTCATTCAGTCATTCATTCATGCATTCATTCATTTTTTCAATCAATCAATCAATCAATCAACCAATCAATCAATCAATCAATCAACCAATCAATCAATCAATCAAGCAATCACTCCTTCATTTATTCATCTTTGTAATTTCATTTGTTCGTTCATTCACTCACTCATTCATTCATGCGTTCGTTCATTCATTCATTCGTTCATTCAACCATTCGTTCGTTTGCTGATTCACGCATCTTTCCTTCATTTAATCATGCATTGCTCCATTCATTCATTCATGCGTTCGTTCTTTTTTATTTCAATCATTCAATCAGCCATTGAACCATTCATTCGTTTAATTTTGCAATCATGCACTCATTCAGTCATTCAGTCATTCATTCATTCACTCAGTCATTCATTCATTCATTCAGTCAGTCTTTCATTCACTCGTTCATTCTTTCATTCATTCATTCATCCATTCATTCATTCATTCATTCATGCATCCATTCATTCATTCATTCATTCATGCATTCATTGATTCATTCATTCATTCAGTCACTCATACTTTTTTCACTCGTTCATTCATTCACTTGTGCGTTCATTCATTCATTAATTCATCCATTCATTCATTCAATGATTCAGTGATTCATTCAATCATTCATGTTTTATTCTTTCATTCTTTTTTCGTTCGTTCATTCGTTCGTTCATTCATTTGCTCATTCCTTCATTCAGTCCTTCATTCAGTCTTTCATTCTTTCATTCATTCATTCATTCATTCCTTTTTTTCAGAAAGTCATGCCACAGGGGCCCCATTACCACGTTTCTGGAAATACAGCAAAACGTAAGATGAGACGTGTGTGTGTGGATTGTTTTGCACGTCTTGCAATATCTCACACCATGATATGATAGGCCAATGTTACTTAAATGTTGTGTATTTTTCAGAAAGGGACGTTGTGGAGAGCTGGAAAGAGGAATGGACAGATATGGGTCAAGTTTTAGATTAATATATTGCTACCAAAGCTTTCTGTTTATTTTTTTCCTTTTCTTTTTTCCTTTTCCTCCCTGGGGGGGGGGCAGAAAAAAATTGATTCCCAGCCAGACCCCACAAAACGAGCTTTCAATCCGGACTGGCACCACGGTACCGGCCGCACGGACGGCACTACGGTACCGGCCGGACGGGATCTAGCCGGACTTAGCCCAACGGTGTTTACACTACGTAGCATGAGCAATACCACTCAATTTGTCTTTTCTAAAAAAAGCGTCATCAATAAAGAATGCAAATTAACAATTTTGCAGGCTCATTATCCTTAGACAAATACTAACTATAATCCATCTGATCTTGGATGAGATCTTTTTATCTTTTTAGAGTTTTGGATTTTCTTCACTGCATGGCAAGGACATACTAAGTTGAAAAAAGAAAAACACTATGTCTTCGGGCCATGCTGTGCCACTACAAGGGCCAGCACATGATATTCAAAAGTGGCACAGAAAGTAGAACAGTTTTAGATTTACAACCAGATATATATAAGAAATATCTATTATTGTTTTATATTCTCATATGCATATATAGACGAAAGTCGTTTATTCAAAAAATGCTTGTCATGGCCAGGAAGCTCAATATTCATTTGAATGAGTAATCTTGAATGACCATCTACAGTCACCCCAGGGCAACGAGCAGCTAGATCATATAGTTTTCGTGATTTGCGTGGCCAATATACTCTCATTGAGGTCTTTGTGCAGTCCAACTCGACACATGGGTCAACTCAAGCTCGATTTCAAATAGAGCCAACAATAGTGCCACAACGTTTCAAAGCTACAAACACAAGCTGGCAACGTATGACATGGTGCAATGATTACTTCTATTGGTTATTTACATGGTAATTCAAGAGATAGCTTGGATCACCCTTCCTACAGTATCTTAATCTGATAATATCTTTGGAAAAATACGGAAAAATCATTGGGAAGGTGTTAGCATGAGTTTTTGCTTTCATCCCGCTTCACTTTTATGGTAGGTCTGCTCCTTGCCATGGCTATATGCAGGCATACCCTTGAAGATATGTTCTTGATTGCGCTGGTCACAGGCAAACTCCATTTAGGCTAACCAAATTGCTTGATCAGCACATTCACTCACAGATTTTGATTGCAGGATTTTTCCGTGTTGTTTCCATATTCTTTCCATATTTGTTGGAGCCTGATACAACTCACTACCCTGCAAAATTATTGCCAATGAAGAACATGTCATGTGCAATTTCCAAAATATGATGATGAGTTTTGTATATGTATGCTATCTGCTTGTGTGGCTATTGCGGCTTGTATGTGGCACTATTTGTTTGCTTGCATTGTTGGCTTACCAGGGAGACATGTACAAGTTCAGGTAGACCCAGGCTAGAATAGAAATGTATACAAAATTGATTGTCATAATTTCTTACATGAGACTCTAAGTTTCTGGAATGGCCATGCATGTGATGGGTTGAAGGTGATCGGTGCTTCCTTCATGTAAGATTGATGTTGCCATGTTGTTCCCAAGATTGGCTCTAAGTATTCTTATATATTCCATGCCTTGTTGTTCCAAGGTTGAAAAATGAGTTTGCACTGTACATATGTGAGAAGAGTGACTTGCTCCATGCCTTTTCATGATCACTATTAGTTTGTAATGACGCTTGCACTTCATTGCAAGACTTGGTAGAGCCATTGAAATCTGTGTTCAAACATTATTCATTCTTGGGTATCGTAACACAACTGTGTATATATATACATACACACTACATGTTCATATGATGATACACATATTGAATTCGCTACTTGCCATGGGTCTATCTATAATCTGCTTTAGCAAAGAAAGAAGCAGTGTAGAACCAATGGTATGAGCTTTATCTCTACCCCTACTATGCTATTCTACATGAACTTTCCAGAACCAAATTAAATGTACAATAGATAACAATGCAACAGAAACAAAGTAATATCAACAACATAGAAAATAGAACAAGAACAAACATATGAGTATAAATAAGCATAATTTATCACAAAATATTGGAGGGCCCACAGCGTTACACTCTTTTTTTATTCATTTAGTCCTTGTTCCTTTCATTCAATCATTCGTTCGCCCGTTCCTTCGTCCGTTCATTCATTCCCTCACCCATTCTTTTCATTCACTTCATTTATTGCATTCGTTGGTTTTCTTCAAGTCATTCATTTCAATTCATTCCTTCCCAGCTCCCCAACAATTCCTATAAGCAAACTGGTTCCTATAGTCATGTCCCATTTTTGAAACTTCCGCCCTGGCGCGTGCCGGGCACTACCTGGTATGTATATATGTATATATATAGAAAGATTCATTTTTACATATGCATGCTGGTAAAGGCAAATATTCCGTTTAACATGATGAATTGCCGTATGCAGGACACATCTCCAGAGGTTCCCAGAGTTGAACGCAATGATTGCTGGAACCAACCCAGACCCTGAGCGAGTGTGCCCACATTCATGTTTGTCATTTTTAGATTTTCATTTGCATGTGGAACAGCCACTATAACATTTAATTTGTTGTGATGTCTACCGACTTACAAGGTGCCCGCCCCTATCTAAATTGAATTATAAACAAATGTGTGATTCAACCCGGGGGCTGGACGCTTTGCTGCAGCCGCACCCAGGACGTGAGCGTGAGAAGGAATCTCGCAACAGTGTCAGTGGACGTTCTGCTCACCTACGGGCATTCAGGCCGCCGTGAATGGTCATGGCAGGGGAAAAAAGTGGCGTTTGTGAACCTAGGGTCTTCCCGAAAATTGTCATCATTCTAGTGCACAAATCATTCAGTAATCTGTTGAAATTCTGAGTGCCGCATTTTCAGGCAAACCCTTTTGACCCAAGAGCCCATGTAACTCACAATGGCTGGTCACCTTTCTACACATGTTTGCTGGGGTACCTGATTCGGACCCATGGTATCCTATGCTCAGAACATCATAGGAAAAAATACAATGAACCAGGGCTGAACACCTGTTTGGGATGGTGAGGCAATGATCCTGCTACCCAGAAAATAATCCGTGCGGTAGCAGAGGTCTACCAGCATTACCGCAGTTATACCTCTCAGAGGATTTTAGCCTTCGCCTACCAGGACCCACCACGAAAACAGCAATGATGTTGATACAAGAACAAATTTGGATTGATTCCCCCTAAAGTCAATGAATGGTGGTTTTCCTCCTAATAATGGTTCCCTCAAATATATTCAACCTATGAACATTCTTTTGGAGGTGAGAACACGAAATCGGCCACATGAAGGCGCTGTAAAAGTAGTTTTGTGTGGACCCACCCCTCATCAAACTCCGCACGCGTTTCTCGGGCCAGATGGGTGTTAGGGGCGACATGTATTGAAATCAGGATTTCCCATTCACATAAATACGTTTAATGACATTTACATGATCTATTATATTTGATATCAGTATGTATGCTGCATTTAGGATGAGAGTGATGAGAGGCGATCGGAATGACACTGTGGTAGTCAACCTTGAGATAAACAATGGTTCTGGCTCAAGGCAAGCTTCCCTCTGCAGGCAGTTTTCGTGAGGGGGTGATTGCATATCCACCTGAGTGGTATTGTATAAACCAAGTTGAATAAGTGAAGAAATCTTATTTAACTATATCCCAATACACGCGTTGTCTTTTAATTGCTTTGCAACTCATAATCAACCTACACGTCTCTTGTCTAAAGTGGAAATGACAGGTGAGTGGGCAGGTTCTGCAACAAAGCATATAGTACCCAAACCCCCAGTCATCTGACGGATCCGACATGGCAGGCCTGATGTCACCACTGAACCAAGACCAAGAAAATGAGCCTGTCCACAGAAGCCCTCATGCAACGAAAGGAATAGCAACCTCATTCGAACGTCGTGTTGGGAAATGCAAAGTTGTCCAGGTGTGCCAGATATGGCTAGATAGTATGTATGTATTCGGGCTGGTGACCCAATGTGTGGTGCATTGTTGCCATCAATGATCAGACAAATGGAAGAACCACATGAGTTTGTTCATTGATTTTTTGACTTCATGTCGACAAAGTGTGAGAATCAAGGGTTCGCTGGTGCTCTGGCTCAGCCTCGACATCTTGGTTGCGGCTCGTTAACGTCGCTATCTTCAACATGGTACGGTTGTGTTTGTATCCAATCCATACCAAGTCCTGATTTGGATGCAAAATCATGCAATTCCCTTGCAATCTGTTAAGCACCTCCAAATTTGCGAGGATGTGAAGTGCATTGATCTTCAACATGACTTGATCTTCAAGCTGAAGCTGTATGTGGAGAAGATGATACAAACCCATGGACTTAGTGGTACCCAATTTCGAGACAAACCCATACTGTTGGCCATTTTTGAACTGATCCATTCATACGGTTCAGTCAAATTACCAACCTGGCAATATGTATGTGCATATTTATACATACATACTTGTTCTTGTTTATATATTTACGTGATTGGACATCCCAATGTTTTTGACTAGGAATTGTCCATAGTTTTGGCTCTGCAACATCCTATGTGTTGTTGGTGTGTCGGGTTTCCGAACCATTGTTTTGAGGATCAAAACGGTCCAGGATAGTCATCTCAGTTACAAATGCCCGCAGAAGCTTCCAAGAGAATGGCAGATGATCTACACAGTGGGACAGGCAGAAGTGGATTAAAGTGGAGTACAGTAAGTTCTCCCATGTTCATGGCTTCGATTTTGCTTCACATCCTTAGTCGCCGAGATTCATCCCTTAAAGGGAGCGATGTTGGATCGGCACCGGGCTTGGAAGGGTGAGCTGGATCATCGCCGATGCATAGGTATGTGATTTTCCATAGGGCCATATTGTGAATTGTCGCGTATCCCCAGGGACAGTGGTTTATCTTCATTTTATGTGTCAATCTATTAAACATTACCGTTTTGGGGTAAGCCCTACGAAGCCTATTTTGTAGACTATGTTTGATCCTATTTGCATTTAGGGGGGATGAGCATGCAGCTGCGTCAGCTTGGTGAGAAAAGCACAGATGCCAAAGCTTTAGTCCCACCCACTTGTCCACTGGTGTTGCGGAAACTGAAAACCATTGTGCAGGCTAAAGAAGATGAATCCAATGGGTCATCAATCAGATCAAAGCCTCACGGCAGTATGGGTTTCAAAATGATTACGAGCAAGTTTGGAGGTCACAACGCTGCGCAAGATTTGCATTTTTTTCATTTCTTTACAGATTGAAGCTGCATTTCCCGTTGATACCCATAGGTTTTCCTTGCCACGTTCGAAGCTGAGGAAAACACAATTCAAGTCATGAACAAACAGTGGAGATGTAGGAATGCAATCTGAGAAGGGCTGGTCGTCTTCTGGCAGAGAAAAGGTGACTCTTTCGAGCACAATAACCGGATTAGCAAGATTACGATGAGCATGACCTCAACTAATGTATTTAAATCAAAATAGGGTACCCCTAAATTCATTGATTAGTCATTATTTTCCGACTGTCAGCGCTATTCGGGGAGGTAGACCACATTTTCAGGCACACTCATTTGTGGAGATATACCACATTTTGAGGCACACGCATTTGGGTTTAATCTTTTTGCTTCACTGCAACAACTGTGTATCCCTGGTGTTACTGCGTGGCACCTTGACTTTGGCAGAAAATAATGGCTAACATAGCAAACTGTGCCGGATGGCAAGCATTCATTTGATTTGTTCACTTCAAACCATATTATATATATATATATATATTTATGTGTATGTATATATATATATATGTGTGCTTTCTTTTTTGTTTAAATACATATGCTTATGTCTGTACAATATACAGTTATTCAAATGTACTATTTTAATTTACGCATGGAATGTTTCAATGTATGTTTACATATGGAAATATCCTCATATTTACTATATGAGTATATTTGGTTCAAGCTACATACATATATATACGCTACGTTGCATTACATGATTTTAAATTACATTACATTCAATCAAATTACATACATAGAAACATACAATACAATGCAATGCAATGCACTAGAGCACAATACAATACAATTTACATACGTACATACATTACATACCTACATACCTACATAACTACATACCTAGATACCCACATACCTACATACAGACCTTCATACCTACATACCTACATAGCTACATACCTACATACATACATACATCCTTCCATCCATACCTTACGTTGCGTTACGTTACGTTGCGTTGCGTTGCATTTCATTGCATTACGTTATACTTTGCATTTTACATACGTCTTTAAATTTCATTTATATATATATACATATCTTTTATCAATGCAGATGTTCCAAGTGAAGACATTTCCGATGATTGTGAGCAGTTTCCCTTCGTGGCCTAACAGTTCCAGCGTGCACTTTCCAAAAACCTCGCAGCCAGTGCGGCGCGTGAGCTATTGATTACAGGCTTTCACTTTGGCGCGTGCCTTGCAGTTTGAGGCATGAATACATGTTAATTGGTGATTAATTGCAGGGATTGTTATTTTTACTACCTTCAACTCTTCAACTGCCATACCCTGAAAACTGCTGACAAGAGAAAAGTAGTCTTCCAACGTCACTTGGAGGGACAGTCAGTATATATATATATATATGTAAAAGGGGAGTTCAGACCTTCAGGTCCAGGCTGGTAAGGGTGGATGTTTAGGGTCAGTTTTTGCGGGGGCTTAATGGGAATGGATGCTGTGAGCTGGCGTTGATACTTGAAATTTGGACATTTAAGGAAACCTGTTGGGCCAAAACGTTGGAATTGACTCCAATTGCAATGAAGAATTTGTTGCGTAGCAGCAAATTCACCTCGTTTCAGGACAATTTCAAACTATGTTCATGTCCAACGGACAAGTGAGTTCCGCTGACTGATGCTGGCTGCGTATCGGCACATGATGTGGTGGCACCACCGTTCGCAGCTGTCATTATTTTGAGGTGCCAGTCACCCTGCAAGATGATCGCCTGTCGTTGGTTTTCTCCAAAGAAACCCGGAAAGGCTGAAAACGTTCTTCCAAGAATCTGTAATGCGTATGTTTCCTTCTATTTCCAGTGGTTTTCCTATGGTTTTCCTATATTTCATGTTTTCCGCTGCAAAAGAAACGGGGCTTGCTCTCCGTCCAAAAGATCAACGGATGGCGCGATGATGTGCCGACAAGTCAATGGAGCGATGCTTGCATGGCAGCAATCGAGGAGCACGGCTTGAAGCAAAAGGTCCTGGGATCCTGGGGTTACCACTAGTCGTTGCCATTAACATCCCCAACCTTGGATAGGTAGTTTAATCCTCTAGTTTTTCGCTATAAATGCGAAATTATCATAAACAGCAAGAAAATAGTATTTTTTGTGGGCTACCAAAGGTTGACCATGTAAACTTTGACTTGGGGGGTTCTTAGGTCATGGTGGGTCCCCAGTCGTCACCATGGTGGTTTCAATATTAATTCATGGTCATCCATGACTTGCATGATGCAAGGGAGTACCCCATGACTGAGGAAATCACCAACCACTTGAGGGATGTCTTGACCTTGGGATGGCTGATTTTCAATCAAAGTCTGGTCGTGGATGTTAACAGTGTCCATCTGCTGTGCTTTCAATTTCTGAAAAGAAGAACAAGGGTTCTTACTGTAATTATTGGGTGTATTTTCTGGCATTCAAAGGTCATTCATGGGAAGCAAGCAGTTGTAGATTAAAGGTGCTTGCCAAACATGGATCTAATTTCCACGATCGTCCAAGTCGACGTCGGTTTCCCCAAGGTGAACGTTGGGGTCTGCAGTTTGTGTGAGCATCTTTGAATTTGGAAATTGTGGAGTTTTGGATGCCACAGTTTCGGATTGATGATTCTACCATCGTTATCGGGGTTACCTAGTTGTTTGACATGAAAAGTAATTACCCATTATGTTCCTCACAGACGGCAAGGGAGAACCTTTGAAAAATGATGTGTTCTCTGGAATCTAGACCTGAGAATGTGGGATTGCCGATTTGATTTCCCGGAGAGAAAGTAATTTTCAAAACTGGAATCTGGAAACTCATGTTCAGTCTCTAAGTCTTGAAATCCCGGAAAATGGATGGTAAAATTCACGAAGTCTTGCAATCTTTGTTACTCGTCTTCAACACAAACGGCAAGATGTGTCAGTCAAACTGGTGGTTTCACCCATTTTACATGGGAAAATGGGTCGGCCAATACAGAATACATATATATATATATATATATCATATTTGGGGTGGCTGAACATTGATTTATCATAATTTATCAGCTTTTTGGGGGTTCACCAGGGTACTTCTCGGGCTGTGTTCCATTTACTTTTTATCCTTAACCTGATAGTGCCAGGTTCCACTTTGCCAGGTGCTTCGAGTGTCCTTGGGCAAAGACATGCTGCTGGGTAGCCACTGCATTGTGCCCCTGCATGCTTGCGCCATGCTGTGGACATTCAGCAAATATTCCAACTCCAGACAGAGGGAAAAGTTCCTGAGATTCTTATTGGGGGAGAATCTCCCAAGACATGTTTCAAAGTTTCCTTGGGCCACTCTATGGGTTTTGCCGGGCTGCGCAAGCAATAAAATTGGATGGGCCAACATGGGGTTTGTAGCGAAGTGGCCGCCCAATTCCAATGACTGAACCAAATGTCACTAAGAAGACTGGCAGTTGACCTGAGTCAAGCCGTCTTATTGTCAGATTTGTCCACCAAGACCTGAACCCCGTTTTTGATTGTTCCTTCTCCATGGTAATCTCTTCATTAGCCACAGTCATAATCATAATGTATATTGACATATTAATACTTGCATATATATATATTTTTTACTTATTTATTTATTTTTATATTTATACAGATACGAACATATTCATATTGTTGATTCATATGTATATATATATATATATAAGAAAAATGATACAATACAATGTATATAGTTTGATATACTTTAAAAAGTATAAAACAGTTTTATTTAATATCATAGCATGCCATATTTTATGATTCACAAGTGCTATAATATACTAAAATATACTATGATACTATTTCAGAAAGTTTTGATATAAAATAGATTAACAAAATATCATCTAATAAAGTTCAATAAAATATGAAATACTAAAGTATTTAAAATCATACAATGTAGTACGGCAGAACTGAATATAAGATAATTTAACTGACTTTAATGTAACATAATATGATTCAATCTAAGTTTCATTTTGTTCAACTTCATGTAATAGTTTTACTTTATCAATTTTTATTTAAAATGATTTAAAAAACTTAATGTAATAGTTTTGCTTTTTCAGTTTTTAATTTAAAATGATTTAATATAATCTATTTTTGATATTTAATACAATGTAATTTGATATAAGATAACGTAATAATTTCATATTTTACAAAATGACTTAATAAACTTAATACATACAATTTAATGCCATATAGGTTTGAAAAAGGCATTACATAATACATGCTTTAGTATGCCTATATAGCGACGGACTTATACTTAGAACCAAAAAAACAAAATATAACTAAGCAAAAAAAAAACTTACTGAGAACCTTTGTGCTTAGAACCCACACCCCTTTACTTAGAACCCCTATGCTTAGAACCAAACAATAATACACAAGTAATCACAAATTTAATATACATCAAAGATCTGCCATACCTCGTTGCAGACATGTATACTTAGAACCCCTAGGCCCTATACCTATACAAATTTAAAATAATATGCATATATACATGAAAGAGTCCGTCGCTATATATTTATATATACAAATTCATTCCTCCTTGCAGAACGTATACTTAAGCCCCTGGGCCCTATACCTATACATAGCTAAAATCATATGTATATATACGTGAAAATGTATTTGTATATACACATCCATGCCTCCTTGCAGAAACGTATACTTAGAACCCCTAGGATCTATGCCTTTACATATCTAGATACAGATTTTATCAGTATAGATTGTGGTGTAGTAGGTTCTAAGTACGACAGTCCCCACCTATCTGCAAGGTTCCCTGCCATCCCGGGCACATAGGCAACATACCTAATCTGATCTTTAAAACCCTTATCAAGGAACATGATGGCATTGAAATCTGGGCAGATTTTATCAGTATAGATTGTGGTTTAGTAGGTTCTAAGCGCAAGGCCACCGAGCGGCAGGTGCCGCCATCCGACCATAGGCAACATACCTAATCTGATCTTTAAAACCCTCATCAAGGAACATGTTGGCACTCAAACCTGGGCAGATTTTATCAGGATAGATTGTGGTTTGGCAGGTTCTAAGTACGAAAGTCCCAACCTATCTGCAAGGTTCCCTGCCATCCCGGGCACATAGGCAACATACCTAATCTGATCTTTAAAACCCTTATCAAGGAACATGTTGGCACTCAAATCTGGGCAGATTTTATCAGTATAGATTGTGGTTTAGTAGGTTCTAAGTACGAAAGTCCCCACCTATCTGCAAGGTTCCCTGCCATCCCGGGCACATAGGCAACATACCTAATCTGATCTTTAAAACCCTTATCAAGGAAAGTGTTGGCACTCAAACCTGGGCAGATTTTATCATTATAGATTGTGGTTTAGTAGGTTCTAAGTACGAAAGTTCCCACCTATCTGCAAGGTTCCCTGCCATCCCGGGCACATAGGCAACATACCTAATCTGATCTTTAAAACCCTTATCAAGGAACATGATGGCACTGAAATCTGGGCAGATTTTATCAGTATAGATTGTGGTTTAGTAGGTTCTAAGCGCGAAAGTCCCCACCTATCTGCAAGGTTCCTTGCCATCCCGGACACATAGGCAAGATACCTAATCTGATCTTTAAAACCCTTATCAAGGAACATGTTGGCACTCAAATCTGGGCAGATTTTATCAGTATAGATTGTGGCTTAGTAGGTTCTAAGTACGACAGTCCCCACCTATCTGCAAGGTTCCCTGCCATCCCGGGCACATAGGCAACATACAGTACCTAATCTGATCTTTAAAACCCTTATCAAGGAACATGATGGCACTGAAATCTGGGCAGATTTTATCAGTATAGATTGTGGTTTAGTAGGTTCTAAGCGCGAAAGTCCCCACCTATCTGCAAGGTTCCTTGCCATCCCGGACACATAGGCAAGATACCTAATCTGATCTTTAAAACCCTTATCAAGGAACATGTTGGCACTCAAAACTGGGCAGATTTTGTCAGAGTAGATTGTGGTTTAGTAGGTTCTAGGTACGACAGTCCCCACCTATCTGCAAGGTTTCCTGCCATCCCGGGCACATAGGCAACATACCTAATCTGATCTTTAAAACCCTTATCAAGGAACATGTTGGCACTCAAAACTGGGCAGATTTTATCAGTATAGATTGTGGTTTAGTAGGTTCTAAGTACGACAGTCCCCACCTATCTGCAAGGTTCCCTGACATCCCGGGCACATAGGCAACATACCTAATCTGATCTTTAAAACCCTTTTCAAGGAACATGTTGGCACTCAAATCTGGGCAGATTTTATCAGTATAGATTGTGGTTTAGTAGGTTCTAAGTACGAAAGTCCCCAACTATCTGCAAGGTTCCCTGCCATCCCGGGCACGTAGGCAACATACCTACACCCCCGAAATCCAACGTGGAACTGCATGCTATTCCTGAGGTCTCCTAACATGAACCTATGGTACGGTCTCAAGTGGATTTTGTTCCCCAGGAAATCATGCAACTAACTTTTTCAATAAAATCATTCAAAAACTGACATGGAACCCAATTCAGGCCCAAACTGAACCCAAACTGCACCCTGAAACAGCCAACATGGAATTTGAACGAGTTATCACAAAGCGATCTGCAACCTGAAGGGTGATTTGAAGGTTAACCTGGAACCCAAGTGGTTTTTAAGGCGTTTTCCTTGAAAATTCCATGTTAGTGACTTTCGGGCAACCCTACTTTTCACTTCGTATTGCACTCACGTTTTAATAACTATTCAGGTTCCAGGTCTGTGGTGGGGAAAGAACTGAGGCCAAAACACCTCCAAGAAAAGGTCGTGACTTATTTTTGGATATGTGTGTTGGGTTCCGTGTTCGTCGCCTCGCACAACCTTCCAAAGTAAGCCGCAACAGGCAGAAAACCTGACAGCGAAGAGAGAAAAAGCAAGCGACATGAAAGGATAACAAGTATCAGCAAACTAAGAAAGAGATGGAAAGAGCAACACGGAGCAAAAGAAAATCAAACGTGACAATTTTATGGTGAATTTGCTGGAGCTGGTCCCCCCAAAAGTTAAACTCGTTGGGTTCCATGTTGGTTTCCGTTGTGGGTTCGACGACCGCACCCGGGGGACACAGCGGGTTGATGGAGGAGAGCCTGACCAGGGGGAGCACACGGGGAGACAAAATGTGGCCACCAGCCCAGATTCAGCCCAAAAACGTCCAAATGGCACATTTTCGCCTTTACCAAGTGTAAAGGAAAACTAGGATCCCTAAATCCATTCAAATCCCGGATTTTTTTTTACTTGTTGTTTTTTCTGCTGTTCACTTCCTCCAACGAAATGCCCATTCAGGCTCCAAGTTAGTTTTCGGGTTCCTGGAGTCTGGTATGCAAAAAAACCACCAGTCCAGATTCAAGCCAAGCATGCTGGGGAAAACATTCACCAAATGCCACTAGACCTAAGAAAAACTAGGGCTGAGTGGCGCAACATGCTCCAAAATATGCTTCCCCATCCCACCCCAGGGGAGAGGGATTCCTTTTTGATGTTTTTTTTTTAAAATTTTGTTGGTGCCAGGCCTTCTGCCAATAAAAATGTAGACATGGGTGGGGAAGAATGATAAGATTCTTTCATGACAAGGTTCAGCTTATGTTTTTTTAAAATATCGGTTGGGTTCCATGTTGGTTTCGGCTGCAAACCAAAGCCACACATGCAAAGCCTTGCTGCAAGCGACGGCTCATGGAGCACGGACAATGGGGTTTTGTTTTGTTGGCTTCCATGTTGGTTCCCAGCTTTCAGGGTATGGGGGAGGTCACCATGGGAAAGGTACCATGGGGGTCCATGTTGGGTTCCATGTTGGCTTCCGTGTTGGTTTCCAGGTGTGAGGGTATGGGGGAGGTCACCATGGGAAAGGTACCGTGGGGGTCCATGTTGGGTGCCATGTTGGCTTCCATGTTGGGTTCCAGCTGCCAGGGTATGGGGGAGGTCACCATGGGAAAGATAGTGGTTGGGTTCCATGTTGGCTTCCATGTTGGCAGCTGTAAAATCTATTTACCAATCACCGAAGTTTTTCGTGCAAGATCAATACAGAACATCCGAACTCAAAATGCAGCACACGGGGATCCGACAGGTTGTCCATGAAGCGCTTACCTTTTTCTATTAGTGATGACATGCGTTGATTCCGATGGTAAATCTCGAAGCTCAGGCCATGCTTTGAACTCAAGGATCCCAGGTGCTGGTTTCGATGCTGTATACTACGCAGACGACACAATTCTTTTTTCCACAACCCCAAGAGGATTGAACGAAATATTGAAACATATGGAAGATTGTTCAGGGCATTATTGTTCAAAACTTAACCGTGGCAAATGCCACTCCTTGAATTTGCACCGTGAAGCCAATATACATTTCAGAGACGGTACTGTTCTACACAAGGCACAAGATGCCACATATTTGGGAAACAATCTAAATCACATTGCAAACCCGAAACGGGAAATCACACAACGAATCCAAGACGTAATGACGACTTGGAGAGGATTAGCTATATCCTGGAAGGCATCGAGCGCAGGCAAAAAAACGGCAGCTGGTCATTTATGATGCTGTTGTCAAAAGCTGCTTTACAACCTGGAAACCGTATACCTTACTCGATCCTTGCGTAAAAAGTTGGAGACCTTCCAGTTGCACGGTCTACGGCAAATCTTGAAGCTACCCACCATTTTTATTGACAGACGGTGGACATATGCAAGGGTATACGAACTCGCCTCTCAAACAGCTTATCCAGACAATCCTGCCCAAAAAGTTAGACTCGTCACAGAAGAACTGGATGAGATCAGAGTTCGTTTGGCCGGACACATATTGCAGGCAACTAATGGTGACCCCCTTAGACAAGTTATACGTATCAACCTGACAGCGCTGAGCCCGTCCGTACCGGAAAACGTGGAATTAGTCGACCACGACAATTGGGTTTGTAGATCGAATGAAGACATACATTGCAGATTCAGCCACTCTGAATATGATGGAGGCCCTACCCAAAACCTTGCCATTTTGAGGGCGGTGGAAAAACCGAGCAATAGAGTCCAAAAGCCAAGCGCCCAAGCATCTCTCTTTTGGTGCTGATGACCTCGGCACGGGATGCAGGGCAAGAAAAGAAAGTATAATATTTGTTGTCTAACTTTGTAGGAATTTAGTATCCCAAAAAATAATATAAGACAATTTAATTAAACTGAATTTGCAATGAATATATGTTCATTTAATTTAGCATATGTTAATTTAATATAATACAAAATTGTGCCCTGAGTTAAGCCGCACTTACGGGACCTATCAAAGGATTTAGGGAAGTTAAGTTGAAATAGGTTTTGCAAGTTAAGTTAAAGTTAAGTTATATCTTTTGTATCTTTTTTAGCGTGAAAAAATTGTAGTTTATTCCGCAATTTGTCATGTAATTCTGGCAAGTTCCGTTTTTCCCGCTGCATTTCGTTTCCTTAGCTTTTGATCTCGAAATGTGAAAAGTTTCTAGCAAAAACAGCGATTCAGATGAGCTTGGGCGAGAAAAACAGCTACGGATTTCAGTCTTGGGGAAACGCCAAAAAAAACACATTGTCAACACATACGCGTTTCCAAGCACGATGGCGATGAGAGATGGAAACACAACCGCTTTCCTTGGCCATTGTGGCGTTTTCATGCGGGTACACACGCGTGTTCCCATGTTTTTGTGGAAACATCCCGAATGTCGAGATTTTTGAGCACCATGTGTAAAGATGTGGAAAAAGATGGAAACACATGTTTAACACATACGCGTTTACAATCACTTGAGTATGAAATCTAGAAACACATGCGCGTTTCTTCGTTTCCTTTTCTGAAACCTAAACAACAGGAAACACATGCGGGTGTCCACCCAACCTTCTCTCATCTTCTCTTAAGCAACAGGAATCGCCAGGATTTGAAGTCCTGCAGCGTCGCTCTTTGTGCCATCACATCTGCACCTGCAGCCATGTCTCCCGGGAAATTGTGCTCCACTTGAGCAGAAAATTTGCCGTGCTTTAAAAACATCGGTTTCCATGCAAAAAAAACAGTTATCGTTGCTACTTTTTCGGTATTTTTCTTCATACATCAATACATCTGCTATCTAATGTTATATTTCCTTATTTATAGATTAATATTTAACATTATTTATGGAAATTGACCCCAGTTTTCAATATAGTTAAACCATTTTGTAAAAGGTACATACACAATATATAAAATGTCTTACATCTAAGGGCCCAACATTGTATAATATCATGATGTATATATATATATATACATATACTCCTCAGCTTTGTTTCTGCAAAGAATAGCTGATGGTGAACTGTTCCAAACGTTTCCGACTTTTGAAACATCCTTTTCCCAGCCTGTCCACTTGACCTCTCCCAGCCGAAACCAGTTGGGCCATGACGCTGAGAAAGGTACTGGTGCATCATTACTTGGATCGATTTTTGCACTCCTGTCCTTCCAAGCTCTTTGACCTTCCCAAAGAGGTCCCACTTGGGAGGGCGTGAGGGCCCCGCGGAGCATGGTGCCCTCCTGACAACCGAAAACCCCGAAACATATATAAGTCTCCCATAAAGGACGGATAGACAACAGAGGGACTTCCCGCCATGTTGGATGAAATCCAAGGGTGCCCCTGCTGTATGCTGGTTCTCGACTTCACACCCTGCACACCTTGAGGTGGCCAAAAGCCGAAGACAGAGACAAGCGCGGTTGAAGCGCAATTGAGATGGAAAAAAGACCGAAGCTGTGTGGTCGATGGAGTTCCTTCCAGGAAAATGGGAAATCAGATGGTATCAGTGACAAAAGATGATCCATCAAGTGGCGGTGCCTTGGGAAAAAACAGCAGAGATAAATCTTGAACCCCAGCCATAGAAATGGGTCAAATTACCAAGATGTTGGCTTAAAACGAATGGCAAGAGTCAGTGACTGGGCCTAGTGGTGGAAGTACTGGACCACATCACGAGGTACACTTATGGTCAAAAAAAATTACCTAGTCCAGCCTGTGGTGATTTGAGAGCGTAAAGATAACCTCATTTTTGTGGGTCGATACTGTACCCCAATGCCTGGAGCCATCTGTCGTATTACTTTGTTAGTTGGAAAACCAAGTCCATCTCCACACAACTCTTAGTTTTCCCTCATATACCCATTCATTTCACTATATCATAATTATAGTATATACAGCATACACATATATATATATATTTATTTATTTATTTACCTTCGATTCTACCATTCCAATGTGTGATTTTTCGATTTGATCTTTTTCTCCAGTGTCATCTGTGGCCAATTTGATTTCTACTGAGGTCTTCAATGTGGCCTTCCACCCCATTCTGCCCAGCATCATTTGTTCCGGGAGCGATGATCGCGCCCGGGAACCGAGTAGATCATTGTGATTCATTGCGTATTTACAGGCACATGACAAGGTCGTGTCTTTATGGTTCAAAATTGCTGAATTTAGCTGCCAGAAAGCAAATCCGGAAAGTCATATCTCTTCTTCTTTCCGCAAGCTGAATGCAGGATTTTGCAGCATCCATGTTTTTTGGTTGAACTCAAATGCAGCATTTACATGCGCTGAGGGGCTCACACAGATACGTAGATGTTTTGCAATGTTGCGTGTTGGTTGGGGACGGATATTTTGCGTGAGTCTATTTCAAAACAAGTGCAGAAGCCTATATAATTCCGTATTTCGGAGTTTCGAATGCAATGAAATCAACAGTCACTGCGAAGAACAGTTCTTCCTGACACCATTCCCCGCCCAAGTTGGGTTTCAACCTGGGTTTACATGAGGGGCTGCACCTCAATTTCCTGGTGCCCAAACACTTTGGACCATCAAAACGCAATCTACTGTAAATGCAGCATCACCCTGGCATATTGCTGAATAATGGTGCTAGAAAACGTTCAAGAATTTGTGGGGTTCAGATTGGGCGGAGCATCAGGAGGGTGACTTCCTAAATGCTGCGTTTACAGGCTAGAATGCTCAAAAGGGACGCAAAGGGATGACAGTGTCCTCTTCCTGTATATATATATATATATATAGACATCTGTAAAAGCAGAACGGATCATGTGTACATATATATATACATGTAATGAATGTAATAACGCAAAGCAACGGAATGCAACGGTATGCTAATGTAATAATGTAAGATTATGTTGTGTTATGTCGTGTTATGTTGTGTGTGTTGTTGCAAGGCAAGGCAATATAATGTATAAAATGTTACGTGATGTTATGCATCTGTGCATGTAGAGACATATATACATAAATATATATATATGTATATATATACATATATAACAAGTCTGCGCAGGAATTTGTGTATCGGTGTGTGTGTGTGTGTCTGTGCTTGTGCATGGTTATGTATGAAGTGTACACAAAGGACCCTCAAACGTTGTAGGACGCATCCCAACAGGCGAAGAATCAGCCTGGCTCCACTCAGCAAACCACTCCCTGGGCCCATTCCTGTAAGCTTTGAAAACAAAGCGGAACATCAAATTTGACAAATTGATGGTATTTGCCGTGTCAGTTGTTCAATGTTCGATATGTTATAAGCTGGTTGGTGGTTTCACATTCTAAGGCCCCGCCCTGGTTGAACCGCCCGCTCAACGTGTTTTCATGTACAGAATGATTCGACACATAGAACTACGCACGGCTGAACTACTTATTACCCTGACCTCTTTATCAAAGGATCAGAAGGGGATGAAAGCTGCTGGTTGTTGAGATCTTACACATGCTTAATTCATTGTGAGGGTCAAGAGTAAACATCCCACAACTGAATTTTCATGGTGTTGCATTTTTTTGGAGAACACTTTCGATGGGTACTTTATACTGTTTTGTTAAAAGGCATATATATTTACCAGCTACACCCAAAAAAAACAGTTAAGTTTCTATTCACAAATGTTTAATGGACCAATGTTGGATATCCAAAACCAATTTTGCGCAGGGTATCTAAGATTGGCCATGGTTTCCATCCATACTTCGGTTTGAAAACTGGAGCCCAGACGATTCGCATTTGGAACTGGACGCCGGGTTTCCGTGGGCAACGGCAACTGAAACGGCGGGTGGCCCTGGCACATGGGACTCTGATGGATTCTGCATCAATGTATCGGAGAAGTAGGTGAGTGGGGGTGCAGTTGCGGGTATAAAATGTTATAAATGGGTACAAGCGGATACAAGATGGAATAGAACTCAGATTTTCCGACTTTGGCCATTTACCCATAGATACAGTGGAACTGCAGCCCCAAGTGTCTCAATCACGCAAGTTCGGAAGCAATTCAATACATATAATCCAATACTTTTACTATTGAAAACACAAAGTCTTGCTTCATTTGCTTTTCATGTTAGGTTGGGGATACATTTTTTGTCTGCATTGTGCCCATGTTCCTTTCAGAAGATCCAAGTGGATCAATCCATGTGACACATTCGCACCTGACTAGCGGCTTTGAGCAATGGGACTTCATATCAACTATATATACATTTCAGTTGCATCGATTTTGTTTCAAAAATTGCGTCGTTTGAACATGGTATAGCCATTGTAAATTTGTCCCTGAAAAAGCCCACCTCCAATCGATTATCCGAATTTTCCGGCTTAGACTGGCCAGTTGGGATCAGTTCAGATTATACCACACCTTCAGACGCGCCCATATCCTGGACAAACATAAGGTTTCAGACAGTATACCACCATTTTAAGATGATGTTTCTTTTAAACCCTCCATCTCTAGGAGCTTTTCATTTGCCACATTTGATGACACCGGAGGGTATCTCTCCCAACGTTGACCCGCCATGAGACAAGCCGCTGCGAGGCTGGTCGGCCACACGTCCTATGTGCGCGGTTTGCTGTGGCACACCGAACTGCCGCACATCCTGCAGGGGTACCCGGCGGGCGCCCAGCACGGTGTTGCAGGTGTGAAATGATACTATCAATTGACAAATTGATAGATAATGGATCATATTCAAAGGCTTATATAATCAACATGACGATAAAACCCTTGGATTTTTGAGGGAATTTCCAACATTGAGCAGGACCCACGTCACCTTGCTGCAGGTTCAGTGGGTCGTGGGACTCGACGATTCGCGTTTGGGACGCCGTGGAGAGCAGGTCGATCCAATGGGACACGATGGGATGATGTGGTCGGGACCACCAAGATTAGGATTTCAAAGATTGTTTGAGCACTGAAAAGACGGAATCTCAGAATATCTCAAAATGATGGGGGTATAGTGGGTTTTAACTGGGGCGTCAAACTGAGGGTGAAACCCCAACAAAAATATAGGCAGAAAAAAAGGGAGGCATAGCTAGAAAGCAGTGGCTGATTGTTTAAGAAAAAATAAGGGCGTCCACCGATCAACACCATTTGAAATGTTCTGCCATTGGCACTTGCAGTTGGTTTTGCTCGGGAAATCATTTTTGGGAAATCATCTTGCAACAGTCCGATGTCTCGGGCAGAACAACCCTTAAATGGTGTCATCGATGACGCTTGCGAAAAAGCTACTGTAGCTTCATGGCTGATTTATGTGAGGATTTTAATCTTTCCTACCTGATGGCCCCATGTTTAGTCGGACCCATTTGGCTTCTTGGAGCAGTTTATCCAGTAGTGCCAAAATTCCATCGCGCACCTATTACCCCCCTCCTTCGCAACATCCACATGACATGTTCAATTTACTGCTGAGATTAGTTCATAACTGTTCAGAACCTCCTTTACAACGATCAGATTTCCCATTCTTCCACGTGGCTAAAAAACTACCAAATCCTCCCGCACACTTAAGCTTAACACTCAGATAAACTACGTCTTCGTTTTGTTCTGCAAACGGCAGGTGTTTGTATACTGCCTATGAACACCATGCAGACGTCTACGGTGACTTGCCCGCCAGGGTTTCTCCAGGGCAGATGGAGTGCAATGCGGGGATGGGCCCGTGTTGACGCAGCGAGGGACAAAAATCCGTCAACATCATCTAGATTTGGTTGAAGAGAACAAGGGTACCATAGGAAACCAACATCAGGGCTTATATATCGAATTAATATATCTTAATACTGATTATATTTGAATTCTATATATTATATGTATGGTCAATTTCGCCGCGCGATCCCCCGTTTGTGCATTTTCAGAAGTGCTCGCAGCTTGTTTCGAGTACCCTTCCAGCACTTTGTGCTTATGGTTATTTGTGCAAAGGTCCATTTTCATTTTCAGCCCTGGAACACGTAATTAGGTTGGTTCCATCAATCAAACATGTTTTACAGACAAAAAACTGCAAGATTCGTTTTCATCACTTCGGACCATCTGTTTTTCCAAACATGCCACTTTCTATTTCTAAGTGCCAACTGTCCAAGTTGGAAAAGTTGGTTTTCTTTCTTTTTAATGTTTCTCCACACGGAGAAAAAACATACTCGCGAGCTTGATCATTCAGATTTCTTGGGCTTCCCTTGCTCTCGGAATATTTGTTGACCTAGGGAATTTTATAGCCGAACAAAACGTAAAGCGCGTTAAACAAAACGTAAAGCACGTCAGAATGCAAATCATGTTAGAGCGCGCACCATGTTCCACAACCCATACCATTTTATAATATTGTATCGTACTGCATGTCTTAGAACCCAGAGCATGTTGGCACGTACCTCACGTTAAAGAACGTACCGCATGTTACAGAACGTAGGAAATTATAGAGCGTAAAGCCTGTTTGAGAACATAGAGGATGTTGTTACAGAATGTGGAACAATTTACGGAACGTTAAACACATTTCAGAAAGTAGAACATGTTACATGTAGGACACAAACCGTCATGTGCAGGAGACTGGACAACCCATTGACCAAAAGCAGCAGAGAAGGATGTTTTTGGCACCCCCCAGACCACTAGAACACATTGACGAAAAGCAGCGGAGAAGAACGTTGTTGCCCCCCCGGCCCCACAACACATTGACAAAAAACCGCAGACAAGAGAACGTTTTTGGAGCCCTCCACCAAGTTAATGGCAATGCTGAAACATGATGAAACATGCTCGTGCGTTGGGAACGTTCAAAACACACCAAATTCAACGGGACCGTTAGAGGGGGTGTGAGCATATACACATGATTACACATGTATATCCCATGAAGTAGTCCTTAAATTTGTACATGCACAATTACCATCAATTACCCATATACCCATATGCATGATATATATATATATATATATTTATTTATTTATTTATATATTTTTTTATATATATACATACATACATACATACATACAAACATACATATGTATGTATACCTACAAGTTGATGTGTCAATGCGTGCGTGTTCATATTCCAGGCTGAGGTCCTGCGGAAAGGAATGTGGTGCTACTCAGGCATTACTGATTTTTTCTCACCCTAAGCCATGTAGTTATGTAGATCAGTCACATGCCAAGGACTTTGTCTATCCATAACTGTATGGTGATAGCGAAGAAAGGATATAATATAGCCATGCACGTTATAGCAGTTCTAGCTATTTATAGCAGTTGTTTTCATTTGTATTATAGCAGTTTTTGTAGCAATTATAGCTATTTATAACCATGTATACTGTATATATATATATATAATTACCATTTGTTTCCATTCAGACGGCCGTTGTTTGTCCACAACATCCACTCACACTGAGGCCTTGCCATGCATCCGGAGCGACCCTTCTTTCTGGTGACCCACCAGTCTCGGCTGGAACTGTGGAAGCTGGTGATTTTCGTAAAGCCGGAGATACCATATATGGTATAGATACCATGTATATAGATACCATATGTCGTATATATATATATATATATATTTATTTTTTTTTTGGTAGAGGAGATGTTTGGGGTCAATGATTTTTCTTTATCCCATAGCTGGGCAGCTGCCATGATTTGTATCCAAAATCTGGGGAGCTAGCATCCATGGTTTCAGATTTGTGCAACTCTACATCTTCAGGATATTTACTGGTTGGTGGTTTGGAACAGTCATTAATCATGGTTACTAATAGTTAATAATGGGAGTAATAATGGGATTACTGGTTGGTGGCTTGGAACCATGGAATTTTATGACTTTCCCATCATATTGGGAATACTGATCCCAATTGACGAACTCATATTTTTAAGAGGAGTTGTAACCACCAACCAGTCTACTTTCCCAATCCACACAAAAATATAGGGTTATTTCAAACACGTCATATTTTCGAGACGGTTGAATGCACAGACCAAACATGTGTTGCGAGTTCCGAGGTCCTTTTCATGGTCTCAAAGACTGGGGCTAGTTCGATGGTGTTTGAATATGTTTGAATCTTGGATCTGGGCAAAATGTTTGATCTTTTGGGAGAATCAAACACAAGCTTATGAACCATTTAGTTTAGAAGTCCAACTCTGTGTGCATGTTTGTGTGGTGTGTGTGTGTGAGTGTGATGGAACTGCAGAGCCTGATCACAACCTACTGAACAATGCTGCCAGAAAAATCTACATACCTACACCTTGAATTTATGTTTATTGATTGTAGTAAATATCAAGTATTTTTCATTTTGTCATATGATACTGTATTCCTTTTTTTCTGTGACATGTTTTACCCATTTGTTTTGTTACTTTCCGGCGCCAAGTAGGTATGCAAAATGACTGGCTGTGGCCCCGGGTCATCAGGTTTTGGCTCTGTAACCTCCAATGACTTTATTGTGAAGCTACTGGTAAGATCCTGAACCCACAGATGCTGATTCCTTTCATCTGACATATGCTACAGTACTAGATGTATACTGGTCATTTTTTTAGTGGGCCCTTTTTTCGGGCGATTCTTGGTTTTCCATACTTCGCCATCAAAGCCATGGCAGGTCAGCAGTTCGAGAGACACCACCATCCGCTTTTGGATCTTCGAGGACTCTCCATGGCGGTCACAACTTCAGTGAATCACTACGTAGACCAGCATATTAACCAAGCATAAACATGAGATAAAATGAGTAAATAGCTGTAAATAGTAAGAAAAACACGATGTCGGGGTACTATACCCATTTGACCCCTAGTTTTTTGCTTTGGACTAAATCATCCCCAAATATCAAGAATCTCATCCCATGTGCCGTAACATTTGTATCACGCTGTTTTTTAATCAAAAGCTACCACTACATAAGGATCTTGAATTCCAAATACGTTTATCCCGGATTTTGGGGCCAGAGTACATGATGTGGCCCAGCATGAAATAACAGGTGCATAGCATATCGCTGCCACTTTCAAAGGCAAGTACGGAAGTCGCTGTGTGCGCGCAGTGCCTTTGTTTTCGCTTTTGTCTGGACATTAGCTCGCTAGCTTTATTTCTGCATTATTCCTGCTGGTTTTGGTGGGAGCTCACAGATGCCAACCAGCAACTCAGCCAGTCATAATTGGGAGGTCCGTGGCGATAGTACATGGATCGTGCCTGATTTTTTCCCATACATGCAATTGGACGTGCGTACGATATTTACTGTACACCTGTGTGTACATGGATTTTCATATATACATATATATATATATATATACGCATTTTTCAAATGTATGTTACAGTTTTTTGAAAATCGATACTCATGATATTTTCAATGTCTGGGCCACCTTCAAGGGCATTTGTAACCTCTCCTCACTGTTTCCACCGCTGGAAGAGCCTCAGTTGGATCATCCTTCGCCAGGATCTCGTGCGACCGATGCTGGTGTCAGTCCTCCTGCGACCTGATCAGATGCTTGAGATGTCACTTTGGTTGATATCAGCATTTAGTTGATTGGCAAGTCCTGGCCTTTTATATATATATAACTAAATAATTACTATATATATATATATATATACATAGGTTTGGTGCCCATGAACCAAAAAAACACTCAAACTATGTGGTTGATTCATGCATTGCAGTTTTACTGTTTTACGTTGTTACGTTTCAATGACTGGTTTAGCCATCCGAATTTCAGGGGATTGAACCCAGATTGAATCCCCAGAGCCTGAGGTTGGGCGGATCGATCGAAGAGGCCGGGGTCAACTGGGCCTCAGCATATTTGAATGGGCCTTCAGGTTATATCAGAAGTCGTTGATAACTCAGATATACCCAGATTATGGTTGAGGTGTTTCCCACTTGTACATGGATTGGAGCCCAGGTCACGAAACACATACCAACTGGAACGCACATCCAAGTTATCAGTCGTGGATTTTTTTTTTCAACCAGCCAAGCTCACTGCAAAGCTCCAGGAACTAGGAACGTCTTGGTATGTCTTGCTATTTTTTCTTGTTGATTAATTCTGCCCTTATTTGGAATGAAACCAGACTCCTTTTTCTGATCGATGGGAAAACCCGACCATGCCCTCTTCAAGGCCATGGCGCTCTTTAGCACCGAAGGGGCCAAGTCGATCAAGAAACTCTATGGCAAGGTGGGGGTGTGGGTGGGTTCATGGTTTCCATCGTTCCATGGTTTCCTGAGTCACACTTTTACCAAACACCCTGGTGGTGAGTAGTCGGGTGCTGGCTACAGCCTGTAACTTCTGTAATCATTAAAAATACAAAAAAAAAATACAAACCCAAATTACACAAAAATACAGCACTGAGGGGGGAAAAATCAGCAACAAAAGGGAAATACAACATACATTGGTGGATTCGCGGTTTTGTTCTTTGACGGCATGTCTAAAGAACGAAAAAAATACAAAAGGACAAAGTGCAATCTGTGAAGGAATGGAAAAATACAAAAAAATGCAAAAAATACAAGTGTATTTGTTGTATTTTTACAAAACAAATACAGAAAAAATCGAAAAAAAAACGAAATAAATACGAATGCAATTTCTCAAAAATACCAAATACCAAAAAAACGAAGCAAAAATTTCAAAATACAAAATACAAAAAAAAATATGAACCCAAAATTTCAAAAATACAAAATACAAAAAAAAATACTAGTTCAGAAATGGGCCAGAGAGCCAACCCCATGTTCATTTTGAAAAGCTAGAACCAAATTGCAAAATAAATGCAAAGCCAACCTGCTGTATTTTCTAAACCCTGCAAATCAGATTTTGTATTTTGAGTTGTATTTTTTCGTATTTTTTTCGTATTTTTAATTCTTGACAGAAGACCCTTCTGTAGCCAACGCAGACTACTCAACCTTGGTGAAAAGGGTTCTCAGATTCCCATGAGCATGAGGGGCGCCAAAATGAACAGATCACGTTTTTTGTGGAGGCTGCTCATTCATAGGCTAGCCCTCTGGAGGGTTAACACCCCAAAAGGTCAAACCATTGGCAAGCAACCCAAGGACGGCAGGAAATGATAAGAGGATATAGCCGAAGAAATTCGACAAACTCAGGCTCAACGATAGGATCAACGGAAGAGTTGGGTCAACCCATGATGGAGCCTCAAGTTTAGGCTATCACCATTGATAGCGCATGCCCAAGTATGTCACTATACCAGACCTTTCAAAAGGCGGATTTCAGACGGCAAATAACGCTTAGACGCGATGTATATTAATGTGTACATCACATATATTCAATACTGTGGGCGTAAGGCATTCTTACTGAGAATTGTTGTGTGTCCAAAAAATGTCAATGTGTCAATGTGTTATTTCCCATGTCCCTTTGCATCGTTGATACCCAGTGAACATTTGCCTTTGTAAATCCTTATGGGTACCATCCCTGTGGGCGAATTCCAAGCCCAAGGCCATTGTTGGCCCATCTCGCTGATGATTGTTGGTTAAAGCCTTTTGAGTCCCATTGAATCTGATGAAATATTTCATTTTTGTATATCCCACGACAATATCCCAATATATGTGTTGGTTGATTTCCATTCTGGTGGGTTACCCCCAGGCGAAGTGGAAAACCCGTGGGGTTGCGTTAGGTTACAGGAGGCTAAAATATATGTAGGTTAATTGTCCTTTTTTTGTTGGATAAATCACCAGTTTTTGTTGGTTAAATTTTCTATAAGTGGAAGTTTTTCCCGATGTCTCGTGGTGAATCATCCACGGCCAGGCCAGCCACACCTTGGCGACGGAATTGACGCTGCCTGCAGCACAGACGCGACCCGTGCCGATACAGGCACAGTCAAGAAATCCATGGCTTTTATTTATGTCAGTTTTAAGTTTTCATGTTTCACTTGAGATTTCACCACTCCAAATTTGAGATTTAACCAACAAAGACGTGGGATTTCACCATTCAAAACTTGGGGTTCTCAAAACTTGAGGTTTAACATTAACACATCAAAATATATCAAAATCGTTTTTTAATCAGAACAGAATGGCGATTCAACCAGGAATCGACTGGAGCAGACTGGGAGACAAAACCAATGAAAAGCTTGGATTCAACCAGCAACAGTGGTGGTAAAATGGGATTTTTTATGGCTGAGATAATCCATAGCGACCCCACCGCGACGGCACCGGAATGATGGGTAGGATTGGGCGAATTATCCCCAAGTGGCCGATTTTCGCAGTTGTTATTTTGCTAGTGAAGTAGTTTAGTTTATCCATATGGCATGAAATCAATCATAGACGTGCTGTTGGTTGACTCATACGGCGCAATTTTAATGCGCGTTGATTGACCAATGGGTAACAGATAGCCTGCCAGGCCCGCCCCATCGATTCTATGATCACAAAAATCCAAAGAGGACATCAAGTTGATTAATGGTGACAATGTGATGATGACTTCAATGTTTTTCATTGGACGTTTGGTTCGAATATCCCCATTAGTTTGGAGATGTTTGCCCTGGACAAAACCTTCACCAGATCTTTGGCCCTGACCTGCATCTCTTGCCCAAAAATCTCTACCGTTTGACCATCCGCTTGTTCCCTTCAAAATGTTTTACCCCATAATTTTGAGGTATTTGGAGGGTTTTGCTATATTTATTTGCTGTAGCTATATTTAGCTATCTCCTGATTTGTGTCCTACTCTCCTTGTTTGCTGCTAATTGTCCATTCATTCTTGATGAAGTGGTGATATATTCCATGTGGTACCTGGGCACATCCTACCGTGAAGTACCCGACATCAACAGCTCCGCAACTCCGCGCTGCTTCACATGGCGAGGTGTACCAAAAGATCCTCACATTCTTCTTGTATCGGCAGGGTCTCGAGGTGGAATCAAAATTTGGCTCCGGGGACCACGGAAGAAGTGGTTTGTCTTAGGGCCTTAGGAGTCATCTATAAACCAACCAATCAATCAATGAATCAGTCAAACAGTCAATGAATCAATCAATCGATCAGTCAATGAATCAATCAAACGGTAACAACCAGTCAAACAGTCAATGAATCAATCAAACGATCAATAAGCGAATCAATCAAGCGGTAACAATGAGTCAAACAGTCAATGAATCAATCAATCGACCTATCAAGGAATCAAACGGTAACAACCAGCCAAACAGTCAATGAATCAATCAAACGACCAATCAACGAATCAAACAGTAACAATCAGCCAAACAGTCAAAGAATCAATCAATCGATCAATCAACGAATCAATCAAACGGTAACAACCAGTCAAACAGTCAATGAATCAATCAACCGATCAATTAACGAATCAAACGGTAACAATCAGTCAAACAGTCAATGAATCAATCAATCGATCAATCAACGAATCAAACAGTAACAATCAGTTAATCAGCCAATGAATCAATCAATCGATCAATCAACGAATCCATCAAATGGTAACAATGAGTCAAACAGCCAATGAATCAATCAATTCGATCAATCAACGAATCAAACAGTAACAATCAGTCAATCAGCCACTGAATCAATCAATCGATCAATCAACGAATCCATCAAATGGTAACAATGAGTCAAACAGCCAATGAATCAATCAATCGATCAATCAACGAATCAAACGGTAACAATCAGCCAAACAGTCAATGAACCAATCAATCGATCATACAACAAAAACAATCAAGCGGTAACAACCGGTCAAACAGTCAATGAATCAATCAATCAATCAATCAACCAATCAATCAACCGATCGATCAATCAATCAATCACTCAATCAATCAAACAATCAATCAATCAATCAATCAATCAACCAATCAATCGCTGGTAACAATCAGTCAAACATTCAATGAATCAATCAATCGATCAATCAACGCTTCAATCAAACGGTAACAATCAGTCAAACAGTCAATGAATCAATCAATCGATCAATCAACGCTTCAATCAAACGGTAACAACCAGTCAAACAGTCAGTGAATCAATCAATCGATCAATCAACGAATCAAACGGTAACAATCAGTCAAACAGTCAATGAATCAATCAATCGATCAATCAACGAATCAAACAGTAACAATCAGTTAATCAGCCAATGAATCAATCAATCGATCAATCAACGAATCCATCAAATGGTAACAATGAGTCAAACAGCCAATGAATCAATCAATTCGATCAATCAACGAATCAAACAGTAACAATCAGTCAATCAGCCACTGAATCAATCAATCGATCAATCAACGAATCCATCAAATGGTAACAATGAGTCAAACAGTCAATGAATCAATCAATCGATCAATCAACGAATCAAACGGTAACAATCAGCCAAACAGTCAATGAACCAATCAATCGATCATACAACAAAAACAATCAAGCGGTAACAACCGGTCAAACAGTCAATGAATCAATCAATCAATCAATCAACCAATCAATCAACCGATCGATCAATCAATCAATCAATCAATCAATCAACGCTTCAATCAAACGGTAACAACCAGTCAAACAGTCAGTGAATCAATCAATCGATCAATCAACGAATCAAACGGTAACAATCAGTCAAACAGTCAATGAATCAATCAATCGATCAATCAACGCTCCAATCAAACGGTAACAACCAGTCAAACAGTCAATGAATCAATCAACCGATCAATCAACGAATCAAACAGTAACAATCAGTCAATCAGCCAATGAATCAATCAATCGATCAATCAACGAATCCATCAAATGGTAACAATGAGTCAAACAGTCAATGAATCAGTCAATCGATCAATCAACGAATCAATCAATGTTAACAATCAGTCAAACAGTCAATGAATCAATCAATCGATCAATCAACGAATCAAACGGTAACAATCAGTCAAACAGTCAGTGAATCAATCAATCGATCAATCACCGAATCAAACGGTAACAATCAGTCAAACAGTCAATGAATCAATCAGTCGCGCAGCCAACGAATTTTTCAAACGGCAACAATCAGTCAAACAGTCAATGAATCAATCAATCAATCAACCGATCGATCAATCAATCAATCACTCAATCAATCAAACAACCAATCAATCAATCAACCAATCAGTCGCTGGTAACAATCAGTCAAACATTCAATGAATCAATCAATCGATCAATCAACGCTTCAATCAAACGGTAACAATCAGTCAAACAGTCAATGAATCAATCAATCGATCAATCAACGAATCAAACGGTAACAATCAGTCAAACAGTCAATGAATCAATCAATCGATCAATCAACGAATCAAACAGTAACAATCAGTCAATCAGCCAATGAATCAATCAATCGATCAATCAACGAATCCATCAAATAGTAACAATCAGTCAAACAGTCAATGAATCAATCAATCGATCAATCAACGCTTCAATCAAACGGTAACAACCAGTCAAACAGTCAGTGAATCAATCAATCGATCAATCAACGAATCAAACAGTAGCAACCAGTCAAACAGTCAATGAATCAATCAAACGGTAACAATCAGTCAAACAGTCAATGAATCAGTCAATCTATCAATCAACGAATCAATCAATGGTAACAATCAGTCAAACAGTCAAAGAATCAATCAAACGATCAATCAACGAATCAAACCGCAACAATCAGTCAAACAGTCAATGAATCAGTCAATCGGTCAATCAACGAATCAATCAAACGGCAACAATCAGTCAATCAGTCAATGAATCAATCAATCAATCAAACAATCAATCAACCAATCAATCAGTGAATCAATCAATCAATCAATCAACCAACCAATCAATCAATCAATCAATCAGTCAACTACTTATAAGTCAGTCATCAATCAAGTAACCAATGAATAAGTCAATCAATTCGATCATTTAAGTAATTGACCAACCAATCAAGCACCCAGTTGACATCTGTAGGACTTCTGGGGCCTGATTGCCAACATCCGCGGAGAGATGCTTCCAGGCGTGAATCCGACCCTTTTCGGGGGAAGTAAGACAATGTAAGGGCATGTAAGGGCTATATATAAGATGATTAAGATGTAATCTGGTTGGTGGTTTGGAACATTTTTTATTTTCCATATATTGGGAATAATACTCCGAACTGACTAATATTTTCAGAGGGGTTGAAACCACGAACCAGTATATATGAGATGTAATATATGATGATTAATGATTATAATTGAGATACGTCTAATAACAAACAAATAGTAATGTGTAATCATTATCAATCATACGATTCTCACGGGGGAACAGAGATAGTGATAAGAATAAGAACAAGAAGAAGTAATTAGTGTAAGCACTGTACATACAGTAATTCATACAGTAATAATATACAATAATATGTGTTTTGCAAGACCTGCAAAACTGCAGCGTTTGCCAACGTTGGATATGATATCATCAGCCGCACTGGATAAGGATGTGACTCTGTGCCATGTCTTCTCAGGAGGACTACGGCCAGATCTGCGGGCTCAATGAGGGTCTTACAATGTCTTACATATGTTCAGAGGGGTTGTGGACCGATGTTGAACGCAGTTTGAGAAGCGACTCGAACAGCTGGTTGCGCGCGTCACCCCATATTTATATATATATATATATGTACATATATATATATATACTTCAGGGACAAAAAGGATCACCTGAGAGTGTCATGATCCCTGTATCTTTGTAATTTTGGCAGGAACAAGTTCGAAGTTTCTTTAACTGTAACGCCTGCCACCTGATTCATATCCATGGAATTTGCCACCAATGATATGTAGGATGTGTACCTGTTCAGAAATGAAGCTCTTACCAAACCAGCAAGGAAAGATGTACTAGAATCTCTTCCCGCTTTAATGGAAAATTAGATTTCTCCCAAGCAATTGGCAGGAAGTCTAACCAAATTTCCCAAGGATTGTTCCACGCTTCTCAGGTGGAATGAACACACACCGCGGTTTCTTTCACGAGCGGGACAGCCTCAGCTTGTGCCTTTTCCAGTGGACAACGTGGGATGTATAGAAATCAAACTGGGTATCTAAACATCCAAAACATTGGATTCATGGATTCATTTTTGTTTTTTAAATACCGACGCAAAAGCAACAAAAAAGACAGCATCCGACAAAAAAGATGCTTCCGACAGTATCCAGAGCGGGGATCATGTTGCTTGGCCATTCTTACATATCATCACTTAATATATCATCGCTGGTATATTGGCAATATCAGTCACTGACTTGCCAGAGCTGGTTTCGTTGCTTATCATTTCTCACAGAAATGGCTGTCGGTGGACATTGGGTTGGACTTTCGCTGGCCACAGTAAGACGCTTATTCTACACTGTTTGTGCATGCAAAGATGGTTGAAGTTACACATGAGCCATGAGTGCACAACTGGTTCTATCGAACACTTTGTCTTGCATAATTAAGGATTTTGATCGAAGGGCTGGCATCTATGCTTCGTTTTTTTTCACTTTTGCCTCGATGCCGCCGTTTGCAGTTAGAAATTCACTACCTTCGGTTCTATCCAGGATTTGTTTGTGTTTCGTTTGGCTCCCTGTGGCAAGTGACATGAGCCTGGATTGGTATGCACCAGAAGTGTTGCAGGCTGCATCTGATATCCCAATTGCAACTGCAGTGCACTAAAGCGCCACAGCGAACCATTTTTTTAAAGGGGGCAAACATTTCCATAGTTTTTGAGGGTGTTGGGACTTCTCTCATTTTGGAGCATTCACAAGCATGTAGAATCGACCTCATGGCAGCTCAAGTCCCTTCAATGACGGTGAATGACAGTTCAGAGAAACGGAAATCATATGAAATCGTTCTCTCCATGGCCAAACAATCTTGGTTTATCCATGTTTACTGGAGATTCCCCAGTTTTGCGACTAAGGCTGAATTCTTCCCTCTTAATGGTGTGGTTGAATCCCCCACTGGTGTAAGCCTGGCTACACAACCTGGTTGCCTGGCTGAAGATGTTTTATTGTTGCGATATATATATATATATAATTTATATATATATACATACATATATATATACATATATATACATATATATATACATATATATATATAGTTATTTATCAGAAGTAAATATATATATATATATAGAAACCACCAAAGACCGTTTATTTCTATGGTCCTATATGCTCCTTTTTTTGGTAATTAATCACCTCCAAGAATGGCCAAACATGACCTCGGAGGCACTCCCTAGGTACTGTTAGAGGCACTCCCTAATAAAATGGCCAAACTATATTAAACTTAGATCACCCCCAAATACTCCAATTTCACGCGCCTTTCCACAAAGCCGCGCTGTTTCAGGAGCTCATCGCGTGTCAAAAGTCCAAAGCTTTGGAGTTGGCTTCGGGGAGGTCCAAGGCTCCGGGCGGAGATCATGGGATTTTGTGTTTTGGGGACTACATTGGATTTTAGGATATTTTATGATATATATATATATATATATATTTTTTAAAATTGGATTTTATGATACTGGGATTCATGTGGATCTATGTGGATCTTATCTGAATCATTGGGTTTTTAGCGCACAGTGCGGGGGGTTCGCCACAAATTATCTTAGCAAGAAAAACGGGTAAGTGATCCAGACACCATGATTTCACCAGGGTCCCAGAATTGGCAGGGAAAATCTACTGGAAACGTTGATGTTTGATGCGAAGAACCGCAGGTTCCGATGTTCTGTTCAACCAACCCAATGAATATAGACACAAACATGACCGTACAACACCCTGTGATGTAAACCCCATGCGAAGCCTACCCTGAAAGCCTGAAAACTAACTAGCTGCTTCTTCTCCCGAGAAGACCTTGTCAAACAGAAGAAAATCCAGAAACCAAGACTTGAAGCTGATTTGTTGTCCTTTTGTTGGTGAGCCTATTCAAAGAAAAAGGTTGGAAGTTGAGACTGGAGCATACAACAATGGTCCAGTCTTACCTGGGCGCATGGCCTGATCCGGAGTGGCAATGAAACTTGACTAGATGTATGCCGCATGCCTGGTTGCAAAAAGGAAGAAACACAAGTTCCTGTCCTACTTCTGACATATATCTCGATGCATCCTGTTAGGCGATTGATTTTCTTGACTCGAGCATCACTAAGAAACACTCGATTGTTACAGATCAGCTTCTCCAAGCAGTCTTCAAACACTGCAGAGAGACTTCTAAACAAACCCTCTACAAATCCTTAGAACTGCCTGTTAATCTGTTACCCTCCGGATTCCTCCGGCAATAAAACATGGACAGTGGAAAATCCACTGCTATCCCCCCCACTTATAGATGATTTGATTTGCTCATTTATATGACCATCTATAGGGATTTTTTTGGGGATTTCCCGGTTTGAGTACCGGATTACCGGACTTTTTTGGCAGATTGGCATTGGCAGCAAGCAAGAAGAGAGGCTACAAAGGGTGTGGGGCCCCAGATCCAGCGGCGGCACCAGGCTGTGTCTGGGACGGACCCGGAGGGGTGTCATCAAACATGGCTACCTGAGAAATCGCAGCATGAAATGGTCTTTTCAAGAGGACAATCATTGAAACTTTAAAATTTGGGGCATTTTCTAGCCAGCCATGCCTATTTACCGGAGGGTATATGCTATGTAAGCATGTATATCCTGATAGTGGGCAATGTCAGGTAGTTTTCATTGACCATGTTGGCGTCCCGGTGCGGTAAAGATATTGTAATCGTACCAGTTTCCTTAGATATTCAATGCGTTTCCTTTGTCTACATGTTCAATCATTTTGAAACCCGTGTCCGTGGACAATA